>CM070730.1:36491797-36892266 GCA_036346275.1 Otatea glauca
AAATACATACATCATCCGCATAGGGCATACGGTATTACTCCATCCGGGGGTCTGAACCTGTATACATCGTGTGCCGCTGTCTTCGTGCTTGACTCTAACACTGAAGGTACCCGTGACACTAAGTTTATTGTCGAATTCTGACCTTTGACAGTTGGCACGCTAGGTAGGGGCCTTCAACTGTTTTTTGCAGATCAAGCATGTCTTCAGTGCGTGCTCTCATTGGATTCTCCATCGACAACTCTGGCAACAATTTCCGCTCGATCACCATCATCGACCAAGCACCCGCGGTTGGATCTGAGATCACCTTGGAACCATGCTCTATCGATGGGGACCGGGAGGAGATCTAATGCACGTCGGCTTCATCGAGTCCTGCTCTTTGGATCCATGCTGAGAGGTGGGTTTTATAGACTTCAACCCTATGGAGCCCAATGTTCTCAAGTACGTCGAGACTGAGAGTGATAGCAAAAGTGATGGCCACAACAGCCAGGGTAGTAGCCAGAACAGCAGATGAATAGTTCAATGCGTGTTCATGGCCGGGGTCAGCAACGGTACTACTGCCAACAATTCCCAAGAAAGGAATCTAAGGGCTGACACCATAGAGGGTCAGGAACACCAGAACCCTCCATACACGCCTCAAGATCCTGCAGCAGTAACAGCTGTAGCCCAGGTGATCGCAAATACTGTTGCTCCCAATACTACAGATCATCAACGAGAACTAGTAGCCACGGCCACAGCTAGGATCGTGGCCAACCTGTCGAAGTAACTTGATCTTGATAATCCAACGACGCCCCACCCGCAGGCACCGGATCTTCAGGGATAGCAAATCCTTCGACAAGACAACCACGCCGCGCCCCAGGGAGCTACAACAACGACATCTTTAGCACCCCTGAGGCGAATGTCCAGTGCGCTCACATGTTGCTGAAATCCCTTTCGCTACTAGATCAAGGCAACCCGATGGCTCAAGTGTTCCATTAGATGAAAACGCTGCTGGGGAACGGTAGGCTACTCTAGTGAAAAACAAAATTTTGTACCACGTAACCAAGGAACCACTGCAAGTTATAGATCACAGAATTACCACTAGACGTGCAGACCTATAGCAGAAGTAGAGTCCATGTAGCGTGGTGATGCAGATGTAGTCGTACAACCTCGCGCCTCCCCAACAACTCCTTGTGACTATCGCAGGGTTGCGGATCATCCTAGTGTTGAAGCTTCGCAGCAACACCTCCAAGGTATCCACATGTACGAGGAGTGCTAGCGCCGGCTGCACGGTTCTGGACAGAGGAGTGGTGGTGGCTAGGGTTCCGAGAATTCCAAATACCTACTCGATCATCGAGCATTCGACCAATAGTCGATAGCGGAGTAGCATTTGACGACCCCTAAGTAAACCATTACGCATCTTGAGAACAAGCGACAATCACAAGTCGAAGGATATAGCATACACATCGTATATGAGACCAACTGATGACATGAAAAAATACAACGTTCTCGTAGTGTCTCATAGTGGGTCGATGTCCAACATCATGTTCTCTAACATGTGTTCATATTATTGGTTTGATATCTCCATATCTATGACCCGTGAAACATGGTCATCGACCAATACATATGCTAGTGTACTCATATGTGTCCTCATATGATTATCAACTAGGGACACCTTTTTAGAATGAAAATCATAAAGATGAATACAGAATTTCACAAACAAGTTATGTACTTGTTAATCAATATTCATGATGTTATTCAAAGAACAATCTCATAGTTTATGATCATTTTTGCCTCTAGGGCATATTTCAAAAAACGCTACTCAATGCAGCGCAAGTTCAGACGGCTCGAGCAACCAACTAGAGGTCCAGACACCCCAGCCAGCAAGGCACCAGAAGCCAGCTGTCGGGACAGTCCCACGAACTTCATCGAGCAGCAAGATTGGCAATGGCTAGCTCTAACCACCGTGCGTCCCAGAAGTTAGTTCCAACCCCTATCAGAGACGTCCCGAGGATCTTCAAAATCGTATTCCTCACGATCGATGGGATTTGCGTGACGTATTTGTCGGCCAACTCGAACAGCTTCGAAACGGTCCGAATCTTGCGAGTGGCCAACTTTCCCTTCAGGTCTCCGTCCATTACACTGTTTTCGAAGGTGACGATGACGTCCTCTTCCGAGATGTCGAGGATCGAGTTGCGCTTGTCGTTGATGCACCGAATGAAACTCCGCAGTGACTCTCTCGGCTTCTGTACTACTCAATGTAGGTCGCTACGCATTCCGGGGCGTTCATATGTACCCGTGATGTTGGCAATGAACTGGGCTCGCAACTCTGCCCAAGAGGGTATCGAATGGGGTAGGAGGTTGAGCAACCAAGACCTCGCCGCGCCATCGAGGGTGGTGAGGTGGAAATTAGCCATTAACTATTCGTTATACAAGATCGGGCCACCCCCTATCAGTACTCATGTATGCATCCGTTTATACTGGCTGCGAAAAACAAAGAGAAACGTTGACTGTGGCTCAAATCCATGGACGTGGTAGCTAGGAATCCGCTAACTCGAATTGTTTACTTGAAAAAGTTGATTAACCGTTTATTATGTTTTGGTTTCTTCATCACCCACTTCAGTATAAATAATGATTTTTGCTCTATCCTGTCGAGATCTGGGGAAAGCTAGCTATGTATCCTATGTAACGATCTTTTACTTAAGTATAATGTATTGTCTAAAATAAAAAAAACTATGAAAATATAAATGTGATAATCTTAATATTAGAAAATGATAATGCCATAGTGATAAAATTTGGGTCAAGATGAACAAAATAATCATCATTTAATTTATTAAATTACAAAAATCAAATGAACCACTGAAATAGAATCAAATACAACATTAACAATTTATACATATCCATGAAATACTCCATAGACTGTCTACATATAGATATTGTTGACGCCAAAAACTCGAAGTAGGGTTCTTGACAGTAGCACACCAGACGAACACCTTGTTCAGAGCGTGCCAATCGATTTCACCTGTAATCAACAAGGTAAAAATATGAAATTCACTCAAAGACGATCGTGACGATCAATCAGCTTAGATTCAGTCAGCTTGAAGCCGATTAAATTAAGAAAAAAGGGTAAGTCTAACTAACCGATTAAGGCTAATCAGAGGATAAAGGGTAGATTGATTCTGAAGAAGGCGATGCGCAGCAAAATCAGAATAAATCGAACCTGGGGTGTAATTTGAAGAAGATTAACAATCGGCGATGCGCAACTTTATTGATCAAGATCGAATTACAAAGACTAAATTAGAAGAACTACTCCTAGCCGATAGGAAAAAGTAATGTAAACTGGTGTGTTTGATTGTGTTGGATTCTTTTCGCAGCTCGCTCTGGACCTTCTTTTATACCCGTCGGCCGATCGTATCCTATTACAACACGTTACAAAACCTAATTCGTATCGGCCTTATTTCGGATAGCTTTCCCTCAAAGATCTTGCCGTAACCAAATATCTTCAAGTCTTTCCAAATTGCCTGTTAGTTACCGCAGGTTTGACTTTCTTGCCGATTTTGACTAGACTTGCCAAATTCTGGTGCAAACATATGCCCCCATTTTTGAGGGATGACTTGTCATCTTTCAAAAATTACAACTATCGGCTTGTTCTACATTGGCTAACCGTTTGAACTTCATGTAGTAACTACTGCTTTAATTACGCCGTAATTTTCTGTCATGCGTGTAGTGCGTTTTAACTGCTGGTGTCTTTTGAGATTCATTTCTCGCCGCTTCAAATTTTTACCATGCTATATAAAGCGGCCCCCACTCGGTCATTCTTCACGCGCTCGAGCTCTCACACTATCCGCAATCGTCTTAAGCTTTCTGTTTGACGGATCTCTAAAGCAGTCCTTAGCTCAATCGTCCTCCCTGATCGGCTGCAATGGACCCAAGCCAGGTACTCATTCCAATCCCACATAGCAACAACCAATATTTTTTGGGTCCTTTGGGAAATCTAGATGTCCATACTGTCACAAACCAAGAAATTCCTCGTCTCCCTTTATCGGCTTTTGGTCATAACATAGAAGGTTGGAATAAAAGTTTTAGAGCTTGGCCGACAGCTCTCAAGGGGTGGAGAAATTGGTTTATCAGAGTGGCAGCCCAAAAGAGGGGTGAATGGGACAAAATGGGCATAGCCGAGTGTATTCCTCTTTCTTTAGCCGATCCAGAAGCCAATGAGCCTTTGGTGGCCACGGTATGTTATTTTTGATCGGACTGCTTTAATGCTTTTCTGTTTCGTACCGGTCCTATCAGCCCAACTCTTTTGGACGTCGCTCAGTTGTGCTGCCTTCGGCCAGATGGTGAACAACTGTCGGCTTTTAGCGGTAAACCAAAATATAAACTTATCCGATCTAAAGGTGAAGGGTGGGCCAAATATATCAGAAATAATAATAAAGTTAATGGCCTGGTATCGGATGAAGAACACATTGCTTTTCTAAACCTTTGGCTAGATCGCTTTTTGTTCTGTGGGGCATCCTTTGGGCCAAATCAAGTCTATCAAGTAATAGCAGAACAGCTTGTCGAAGGACGTTGGCTAGCATTAAGAAAAACCTTCCTCGGCGTTGTATATCAGATGCTCTATGTGATAAGGAGTCGGCTTTTCACTAGCTTTGAGAATTTTACCGTTGGTAACGTGGGCGGTCCGATGTGGTTTATACAAATATGGCTATACTGCTTATTCAGCCGTTCTTTCAATCTGGATTTAGCCGACGTGACTCCTTTTCCGAGAGAAAATACCCCAAAGGGAGCACCTTTCCAGTTCAGAGAATGCCGATCCTATGGCGAAAGGTTCATATTGTGCTCCAGTAATGAGACAAGAGTTTCACCCATCGGCTGTAGAAAATTTCTGTCCTTCTTTTTGCAATTAAACAATGAAAACTTCAAACAACAAGACTTCTTTTGTTATGGTGCCACAACCGATTTTCCTTGGCCTTCATTTCTGCATTTGGAAGCTGACAGCTCTTTGATGCCTTAGGAGACCTTGGACTTATATAGAATCTTTATCTCTCCATGTGTCTTTCATGTCGGTCTTCATACTAGGAATCGGACATTCCAGCCTTCGTATGAGTCTTACCATCCTTCAGTCTACGCAAGGCAGCTCGGCTTTGGTCAAGTGATTCCAAGTCTGCCACTTCTTGACCGACTTCAGCCCAGAGCCAGGGTCCGCAATGCCACTTCAGCCGAGCTAGTTTTGGAGTTAGCCGATGAGCTCCAACTTCGCAGTATTCCTCATTTCTTCCTGAATGCTCGCCGGGCAGGAGGCTTCACAACATGGTGGTCGGCTATTGCAGAGTCGCTATATATGGAAAAAACTCCATCATTTATAATCAAGGAATTCTTCCTCGATCTGCCAGAGCCATCCTTATTGTCTAACAGCGATTCTAGCAGTAAAGCTAGTTCATCGGGTTACACTAACACAAGTCTTGTAGATATTGATGAGGTATCAGCCTGAATAATTTTTTGTTTTATTCGTCAGTTCTTTTGCCAGATACATCTTTCTAATCGCTTTTATTTTCGCACTGTAGACCAAGGCTGCTGGCAAGAAGCCTGCTTTCGGCCTATCGGGTAGTGGTCAAGTCAAAAGGCCACTCCAGTCGACTGGCCTCACTGGGTACACTTTGGGTACCTTAGGGATTCAGAGTCCGTCATTATCGGACATTGAGAAAAAACAACTAAGTGTAATACAATCGGTTGTTATTCCTTTTACTCTTTACCTAACTAATCATTAGCCGATTATGATTTCAGAAAAGTAGAAAATGAAGTATACCAAGGCTCCAGCGAAGAGGGGATCTAAGCCCTAGGAGCAGAGCGGCGAGAGTTCGCCACATGCGTCGGCTACTGCACAGGTAAGTAACATACCTTTAGTTAGCGATTTATACTTCCTAACATGTCGGCTTACCCTTTGTTTGCTTCTTTTTAGCCGACGCAATCGGCACAAGCTGCGAAGATTTTAGCCGACCTTCCTAGGATTTTGTCGGCGCCCCTTTCTCCACCACGACCAACGCCAACAGCTTCGGTTGCTGATCTGCCAGAGCTTTTTGATCCGACAAATCTACTGGGCTTTTCCCTGGCTGACCTGGATGATCCAGAGATCATGGCGACTGATGACTATGATGCGGAAATCAGAAAAATCCTCGAAGTTTTGAAGGAAGCATCGGCTGCCGTCACTTCTGCCCCAAGCATGCAAGAAAACTCAACAAGCTCTTTGATATAGTTACGAGGCTGCAATCGGAGATCCTGGCGAACAACCAGTCTATCCAAGATGCCATGGCCACGGTTGAAGCCGATCTGCCTCCAGAAGCAATGGAAGCCCTCCTCAACGTCTGCCACTTAGATGAGAGGAGGTCTGAAGTAGAGGCAGCGTAGGCCAGAATCAATCGCCGCGAAGCCCAGGAAGCCGATCAAAAGCTCCTGGATGAGTTGATTGCTAATTCCAAGGTGAAGAAACGCAAATTTGATACTGATGCGCAGCAGCTGAAGACCACCAAAGAATCCCTCTCCAAGCTCGAGAATACAAAGAAATTTCTTTTGGAAGACTTGGCCAAAATTGAAAAACTAATCCAAGAAGGCCAGGAAACTATGGAGAAAACTATGTCGGAGATTATAGAATAGAAGCTTGGTATTGCCATGGCCGTGGTAAGTGTGAAAAAACAATCGGCCAAGGTGGTACCGGTGCCAGGGAATGCAAAGGAAGACGATCGCATCATTGAAGAAGTTCAATGTGTGATTGCAAAGGCTGCCGGCGCTCTATCGGCTTTGGGCGCAACTCTTCTAGGCTCAGGCATCCAATATTAGTTTTTTTATGAGATGTAAAACTTCGTCGGTTGTCCTGAAATGCTTATCTTGATAATTTTGTAACTCTTTATAATCGTCTGTTTAACCAATTCATGTTTATCTTCATTTATGAATTTGCCATCTTTTTAGCCGATTAACAGCACTGTGTTAATTTGGCCTTCTCAGAACTATCTTTAGTCGGCTAAGCCCCAATCCAAACGCTAGGATAGTATCTTTTTAAATATTTCCCGTTAATTACCTTGGGTAAAACATTCACCTCAAATGTTTCAAGAATGTATGAATTTCCACCGACTAGCCAATTAACCTTGTATGGTCCTTCCCACGTAGGTGACCATTTTCCGAATCGGTTATCTTTCGAACCAACAGGCAGTATCGTTTTCCAAACTAAATCGGCTTGATCGAAAGACTTAGGCATGACCTTTTTATTGTATGCTTTTGCAGCTCTGACTTTATTCTTCTTAAGCCAATCAAATGTAGACAAATGTAATTCTGCTAATTCATCCAAGTTATCGATCATCAAATTGTTATAATCCTGAGCCGACAAACCATTTTGCCTGGCTATTCGTATAGACTCAATGTTAATCTCCATGGGTAAAACGGATTCTTGACCATAAACTAACTGATTAGGTGAAAGCTTCGTTGCTCCGTGATAAGCTAGCCGATACGCCCAAAGTGACTCCGATAGGGTTGAATGCCAATTCCTTGGTCTTTCATCGATTTTCCTTTTGATCAACTTAATTAACGTTTTGTTAGACGACTCGGTTTGTCCATTATCCTGAGCGTAATACGGGGATGAGTTCAATAAATTGATCCCTAGACTTTTCGCGTAACTCTGAAATTCATTAGACATGAACATCGTACCTTGATCGGTTGTGATTGTTTGTGGTATTCCAAACCGATGGACAATGTGTTCATTAACAAACCCGATTGCTTCAACACTAGTTACCTTTTTAAGTGGTATAGCTTCAACCCATTTAGAGAAATAATCAGTCGCGGCCAAAATAAACTTGTGGCCTTTACTCGAAGCAGGAAATATTTGGCCGATTACATCTATCCCCCAACCTCTGAACGGCCATGGCTTGATAATTGGGTGCAAAGCTGATGCCGGTGCTAGTTGTATATTGCCAAACTTTTGACAAGTCTGACATCCTTTATAATATTTGAAACAATCCTCTAGCATTGTCAGCCAAAAATATCCTGTCCGTCTAAGCATCCATTTCATCTTATGAGCCGATTGATGAGATCCGCAAATACCTTCATATACTTCGCCCATTGCCACCTGTGCTTCTTCGGTTCCAAGACATCTTAACAGCAACCCTTCCATCGTCCGATAATACAACGTGTCGTCCATAACAACGTACTTCAAAGCTTGTTGCCTAATCTTGCGTTCTGTCGGCTTAGATGGGTCGATCAGGTAATTTTTTATTTGCGTTCTCTATTCAACAATATCCACGCACATGACAGCTTTGTCTACTATTTCAGTCACCTGATATCGGCCAAAGTCTTTGTACCCTGACGCCTGTTGAGCTAGCGCGTTAGCTCTATCGTTCGATTCTTGAGGGATATGCCTGATAGAAAATGAGGTAAACGAGCCGATAATTTCGAAGTACTGTTCTAAATATTTGAGTAATATTTCATCACGGAATTGGTATTCTCCTTTTATTTGTTGTACAATCAACATGGAATCCCCGTATGCCTCAACAGCACTTACTTCGATATTTTCTAACAATCATAAACCTTTGAGCAATGCTTCATACTCTGCCTGGTTGTTTGAGCATCGACTATTTAGCTGAAACGCAAATTCAAAATTATATGCTTTGGGTGATATGAGTACAATACCGATTCCATCACCTTCTCTGCACATCGACCCATCGAAAAACAACTGCCAACGGGCGACGGATACTAGGTCGGCAGCAGTATCGTGCCCTGTTATAAAATCGGCCAAAACTTGTCCTTTAACTGCTTTACCCGATTCATAAATCAGGTCGAACTCTACTAAAGCATAAGCCCATTTACCAAGTAGACCTCGTAAAATTGGTGTTGATAACATATATTTTATAACATCGGTTTTACAAACCACCTTACAAGCCAATGTTAAAATATAATGTCTTAGTTTTGTACACGAGAAATATAAAGATAAACACAATTTCTCAACGAAAGGGTACCTGACTTCAACATCAAGCAGGCGTCGGCTTAAATAAAAGATAACCCTTTCCTTACCATCGACTTCGTGTGCTAAAACAGCTCCGATAGTTTCCTCTTCGGCCGATATATACAATTTGAAAGGAATCCCTTTTCGTGGTGCAGCTAGAACCGGACGATTAGCTAAATATTCCTTAATGTCATCAAAAGCCTTTTGCTGATCAATTCCCCACACGAAATCTTGATTATCTTTTAATTTCAACAGTGGGGTAAAGCACGAATCCGACCGAAAAGGTTTGAGATAAACCTTCGGAGATAGTTAATCTTGCCGATCAACTTTTGTAATTCATTTTTACATGTCGGTGGCATTGTTTCGACTATGGCTTTCACCCTTGCTTGATTGACTTCAATACCTCTTTTATGTACCATAAAGCCCAAAAATTGCCCAGCCAACAGGCCAAATGCACATTTGAAAGGATTCATCTTCAAGCCATGCGATCTTATATTCTGGAAAACCTTTTCTAAGTCGGCCAAATGTTGTAAGTCATTTGTAGAGTTTACTACGACATCATCAATGTATATTTCGAGAATATGACCGATTAAGTCATGAAAAATTAGATTCATGGCTCACTTGTATGTTGCCCCAGCATTCTTTAAGCCGAAAGTCATAACTGTCTATTCGAATAACCCTATCGCACCAGGACACCTGAAGGCTGTCTTCGGTATATCGGCTTCTGCCATGAATATCTGATTATATCTGGCATTTCCGTCTAGAAAACTTATGATTTTATTTCCTTATACAGCATCGATAAGCATATCGGCTATAGGCATCGGGTATTCATCTTTTGGCGTGGCTTTATTTAAATCTCTAAAGTCGACACATACCCGAAGTTTTCCGTTTTTCTTCATGACTGGAACGATGTTGGAAACCCATTCCGCATATCGGCAAGGCCTAATGAATTTTTCCTCCAACAGTCGTTCTATCTCCTCCTTTATAATATATACAGGGCCAGATTAAAACGTCTAGTGTACTGTTTAAACAGCCGATATCTTTGTTTAATAGGTAATCGATGTTCTACCAACTGTCGGCTTAAACCAGGCATCTCGTGATACTCCCAAGCAAAACAATCTTTATAATTTCTAAGGATTTTGATCAATCTTTCTTTGTATTTTACATCAAATTTTGTGCTAATAAAAGTTGGTCTTTTCCTATCACCACTACCTATATCGACTTCTTCAAGCAGATCAGTGGATGTGAAGCCTTGACCCAACTTTTCAATTTCTTGAAAATCTTCTATAGCTTCGTAGCAATCTGTTATTTGCTGATAGCTTTGCATTTTATCTTGTAACGCCTTCATTGTTTTTCTTGTCCCCATTAGCGTAATACTTCATTTGTCCGATCAAACGTGCCTAGCTTGACACTGATCGGCATAAGTCCTGTCTTACTCACGCAAATGAAGTCACAGTCATCCAGCGTTTTTCCCGATATACATCCAGCTTCTTCGTGTTGCCAATTCACATCAGAACTGGCCATGGCGATATGAGCCGATGTGTCGGCTGTGACAACCTCAACTTCCCCTCCATTCCATTGAACAGGCGCTTGATGCATAGTCGACGGAATGCAACAGTTGGAATGAATCCAATCTCGACCAAGCAGAACACTGTAATTTCCCTTGGCGTCAATGACAAAGAATGCGGTCAGCAAAGTTTTGCTGCCAACAGTCAATTCTGTAACCATGACGCCTTTGGCCTCTGTGGGATCGCCTGTGAAGTCATTTAAAACCATGTTAGTCTTGATCAAGTCTAAATCGGACTTACCCAATTTCTTGCAGGTGGTGTATGGCATCAGATTTACTATAGCTCCACCATCCACCAGCATCCTTGATATCGGCTTGCCATTTATATAACCTTTTAGATACAATAGTTTTAGATGCCGATGATCATCTCTCGGTTTCTCAAAGATTGCATTTTGGACACCTAAACACGACTGAGCAAAAGTTTCTTTAGCCGATTCAGTTTTGATTTTGAATTCGACCTGCAATGTGAACACCATATTGATATCCATCGGAGGTGTGTGTCCCTAATCATAGGAGAATCCAGGTCATCCGCTGACTCAAAATCTCCTTCAACCTGTTCCTTTCTCCTCCATTCCTTTTTCATAACCTTGATCGGCTGAAGTTCATTAAAAGTCTCATCCCTCTATTTCTCTGCGTCGGCTTCTCTGATCTCTTGAGTCCTTAGTCTCTGAAGCCGTCTGCGCTGTGATCAGCTGAGGCCAGGTGGGCACCACCTATGTTTGGGTTCTATTAGCTTACGTATCTAGCCAGCCAAATTTTCCCGATCCGAACTAGACTTTTGTCTTGCAACCTGGTCCGATGCCTAATTTGGTTCAGATATTCTTTCGCGAACAGATCTTCTGTAATTTTATCATAATCTCGAATTGGCCCAGACAGCCTATCTCTAGCCGATCATTTAGACCAATCATCTTGGGGATAATGCTCCATTGGGCATGTATACGGAGATGGCAATGCCACCCCCTTTCCCAACAAAATTGCCAAAAAGGACATTTTCTATGTTCTCTCTCCACATTCTCAGTGTGATATAGATTATTCGACCGACGAGTAGGATATCGTGGTCGATTATTCATTCTTTCATACTTCTCAATTAATTGAGAAAACATCGGTTCTAGCTTTTTCATTGGCTGTCTTGATGGTGATTTTTCGGCTCTATACCATCTACCCACCTGAGGATTTCCTTTGGGTTTAATGGTCCTTGAATTCTTTCCTTCATGATTGGCTTCTTTTTTTAATGAACCGATTGTAATCTTCAATGTCTGATTGCCATTTGACGTTGACTGAATGTCAACTTGCCGATCCCTTTTTGGCTCATCCTGCATCGGCTTTTTTCCTTTGCCCGAACATTGAACCATGTTAATAGGGAATTGATCAGCATCAACTTGCATGGTTGGCTCATCAGCGAATTTTAACCGACCATCCTCGATAGCCGACTGGATCTGTTGACGGAAAATATTGCAATCATTAGTGTTGTGAGAAAAAGAATGATGCCACTTGCAATACCTGCGTTTCTTGATCTCCTCAGCCGATGGTATGATGTGTCCTTCGGGCAACCATATTATCTTTTCATGTAACAACAAATCGAAAATACGATCACACTTGGAAACATCAAAGGCATACTTAACTTCCGACTTATTCCTAGTTGGCTTGAGCTAAGAACAGACTAAGGATTTTTTAGACCCTTTTATCCATTCGGCTATGTTTATTTCTGCTTCATCGTCTTCTGAAGAATCGCTCGGACAATAGTCGACCATATTAACTTTGGCTTTATCCTTTTCTTTATTATTACCATTTTAAAATCTATCTTTAAACGCTTTACTATCTGGGAATCGACTTTCCTGAGTCGACACGCGATGAAGCAGATGACTCAGATCGGTGAACTCTTGTCCTCCAAACTTCTCTCTAAGTGGTGGAATTAACCCTTGAAAAGCCAAATTAGCGAGTTGGTTATCGGGTAATGTGACACTAAAGCATCGATTTCTTATTTCTCTAAATCTTTTAATATAATCAGTCACCGATTCTCCAGATTTCTGGCGAACAGAACTTAGATCGGAGATCCTGAGTTCTAAACTGCCTGAGAAAAAATATTCGTGAAATCGGCTTTCCAAATCGTTCCATAAATGAACCGAATTTGGAGGCAGACAAGTGAACCAAGTAAAAGCTGCTCCTGATAATGACAATGGGAACAGTCTTATTTTCAATCCATCGGACAGAGCTGCTTCGCCGCATTGCGTGATAAAGCATTCGATATACTCCAGGGTAGTAATCGAGTTGTCACTAGAGAATTTTGCAAAATCTGGGACTTTGAAATTGTGAGGATAGGGCATGCGATCTATGTAATCAGGATACGGCTTTCTATAGCGGATAACCTTCCCTTTCGGCTGTATGCCAAATTGATCTCTCAAGACGACAGAGATTTGATCGGCCCAATTCGCATTATCGGCCACTGGAATAGTAGGCCCTTGATGATGCTGGTCATAGTTGGCATTCTGCCCCCCGAGTGCAAACTTGGGTTGCCAATTAGGCTGAGCCGATGGCAAACGGGTGTACTGATCGTACCTATTATGTCTAATTTGGGGCTCTGGTATTGGAATAAAAGGTTCTTAATAGGTCACTACCCTATGCGGACCTAGATTTCTTGGCAGGGTAGACTCATGACGCAGTGGGTATCTCTCAGACTCAATCGGCTGTGAAATCGATTGTGGAAAAGCATAGAACGGGGCTGACGGTGGCAGGTTTGACGTTGCATCTAATTTGGCAGCATCGGTGTAAGCCTGGTAATGGTTCGCCCCACTCGACCGAGAGTCTCTAGGCAATATGATGGTGGGTTGAGTAGGCATCATGGTAGGGGGTGAGGTCATAGCCGATGGTTTAGGGTCGGCTAGTGTGCTCTGCGTGTTTTGCGCTACTGAAAAAATAGGGTAATTTGGCAGAGCTTGTAATGGGTCAAGCAGACTACCGGACGAGGCCAATTCCTGGGCGATAGTTTTAACACTATTTGCTATCATCGGCTTAAGCGTGGTGACAAGAGCCGATGATTGGTTTATTAGAGCGTGGTGTACAGATGGATTAATCATAGCCGATAATTCGGCTTGAGCAGGTACATATCGGCTTACCGGTTTTGTGACACCCGCATCGCCGAGGGCATTGACCGTCGGCAGGGCGGTTTTTTGAGTGACGCCACGTCTAGTCTTCTGATAACAGTTTAGCATCATCTCTTCAAGCGCAGTTTTCCGATCTTAATTTCTCTACACTGTTTTGGCGTCAAATCATCCATTGTTGGGACGATTATAGCTTCGACGTTGCAATCGGACGGCGGAATCGACTTCCCTGATGAAGACATTGTGTTCCACCGGGCATACCAATAGTGTGTTGACGTCAAAAACTTGAAGTAGGGTTCTTGACAAGAAGACACCGCATTTAACACCGTTCAGAGCGTGCGGTCGATTTGACTCAGAATCGACAAGGTAAAAATATGAAATTCACTCAAAGCCGATCGTGACGATCAATGGGCTTAGATTCAATCAGCTTGAAGCCAATTAAATCAAGAAAAAAGGGTAAGTCTAACCAACCGATTAAGGCTAATAAGAGGATAAAGGTAGATTGATTCTGAAGAAGGCGATGCGCAGCAAAATCAGAATAAATCGAACCTGGTGTGTAATTTGAAGAAGATCAACAATCGGCGATGCACAACTTTATTGATCAAGATCGAATTACAAAGACTAAATTACAAGAACTACTCCTAGTCAATAGGAAAAAGTAATGTAAACTGGTTTGTTTGATTGTGTTGGATTTTTTTCGCAGCTCGCTCTAGCCCTTCTTTTATACCCGTCGGCCGATCGTGTCCTTTACAACACGTTACAAAACCTGATCCGTATCGGCCTTATTTCGGATAGCTTTCCCTCAAAGATCTTGTCGTTACCAAATATCTTCAAGTCTTTCCAAATTGCCTGTTAGTTACTGCAGGTTTGACTTTCTTGTCGATTTTGACTAGACTTGCCAAATTCTGGTGTAAACAGATATGGAGAAGTCAATTAAATATCATATATCACCTCTGTTGTAACTGAAAAGAATTATTTTTTAGATCTTGATATAAATACAATCGTTAGATGTGACAATGCCCAACTTAATCCTAGAAGCAAACTAAGGTAGACAATTCATTCATCAAAGTGAAAAACATGGAAAATTCTCACATTAACCAGATAAAAGGAGAAAAAAACTAATTGGCCGACCCAAAGAACTTTCCACGATTAGATTTAACCTAGCATGTCCATGTATCAACGGAAATTTACATTTTGCCTTTTTATTTCTCTTACTCCTTTGATTTTCATGTGTTCCAAATAGTTGCAGTACCTACTATAAATATTTTAATTTACAAAAGTACAAAAGAACACTACCAACACAAAATCATGATGTAATACAAATTTATAGGTTCAAGCCAACAACAGTTACTGAAAAAGCACTATCCTATCTATAAAAATAATAATTAGAAAAATCAAATATTTATTTGAATATATATTGTCATTATTAGTTTACATAAAAGTGTAAAATACGATGTTTCAAATTTTGCTAGTCCGTGCAAGAGCACGGAATGAAGACCCCACGTATCATGGAATTAGAAGAGACTGAGTACTAGTTTGTTTACCCCAATCTACTAACTGCGGGCATATCTTGAGGGCAAAATTTCAAATACAGTCAACTTTGTAAAGTATATTTTCAATTTTGGACAACTTTTCTGCGCATTCTCTGAAATGGCGGCAATACTCGGCACGCGAGGCGCCGGCAGGGCATAGCCGGCACCTGGTATGCCGGCTATGCCATAGCCGGCACCCCACAAACCGACTATGGCATAGCCGGCACACCACATGCCGGCTATGCCGTGGGCCCGGCCGGTCGCGTCGAATGTCACCTCGGTTGTTTGCATGCTGGCTAATTGCTTCACTTTGCGCCGAAAGCTGCTTAATTTGCATGCATGTTTCTTGGGTGATTGCTTCGCATGCATGCATCCTCACTTTGTAGGCATGTTTTCTTGTCGCTTGCCTCATATGCTTAAGCGCAGCGCATAATAAATAGAGATGAGAGGAAGCGGCAGAGGAGCGTCGCACCGAGAGCCAGCACACTGAGAATTTTCAAGTGCGAGGAGCTTGGCAAGCAGAGGTCCCAGAGGCGTCCAGTACAGAGCAAGGAGAAGGAGAAGGAGGTGTCCAGTGTTGGTAAGTCATTGTTAGATTAATTAGCGTAGTTACCTAGTTAGATTAACTAGCGTTGGTAAGTCATTGTTAGATTAATTAGAGTAATTATTCGTAACTACCTAGTTAGATTAATTAGCGTTGGTAAGTCATTGTTAGATTAATTAGCATAAGTATTTGTAATTACCTAGTTAGATTAATTAGCGTAAGTATTCGTAATAACCTAGTTAGATTAATTAGCGTGAAGACGATACGTAAATTAGAGAGCGATTATAGTTAGTATATTAATTATTGCCTCACTGATGCATATCATTCGTACCTCATGTACTTAATCTCCGTTAGGAAATATAATCCATGTATGTCGCATGCGTTTACTGAATCTCTTTTAGTATATTAATTATTACCTCACTCATGCATCTCATATAATTATAGCTTTATTTATTTTTACATGGCAGCATACGTTTACTGACGAACGAAAAACCTTTTATTTATAAACTAAAGTAGCAAGAAAAAATCACGAGTAGGAGCAAGAAAAAATCAGGAGTAGTAGCAAGTATGTGTAGTGGATAAACTAGCACATTTGGTTGTGCTATATAGTTAGGTTAATTAGAACTCCACAGTAATTAGGCTTGAATTTAGTTGCATGCACTTCATATAGCACAGTTGGATAAAATAGTCTCTAGTTATCTTGTTAAACGTAAATTTTAGTAACTGTAACTCATGAGCGTAGTCTGAGTAATTATTCATGAACAAAAAATTTAATTTGTGCAGTAATTAATTTCAACCCTCGGTATAGTTAATTAGTTGTTAATTTTTGAAACATTTTTAGGTACCATATTCCACGTGGACGTTGCACCATGAATTTTCATATTTACTATGGTGAACAGCCTGTCATATTGCACGAGAGAATAGTCAGAGTGCAAAACTGCGAACACACATATAGTTCAAGTGATAGTCCATTAGACTTGGAAGGACTTAAATCACATGTTATGAGCGTGTTGCGTTTAAGCCAGGAAACACATACAGTTTCCTGGAGGCGGTGCGACCAAGGGAAGTTCCGAACAACAACGTCATTGTGCATACTTTGTTCGCACTGAGAAATAATAAGGCTTGGTTATTGTATGCACGAAAGGCCATAGAGGGCGGGTTTCCGATGGGTGTTTACGTAAACATATTGCCACTAGAGGCGAATGTCGATCCTGGTCCTAGCGGTGAAATTTTAGGCCACCAAGGAGAGGGAGAAGTGGGCCAAGGACATGTGGGGGAGGGTAGTTCGGGTGCACATGAAGAAGAAGTACTTCCTTCTGAGGTAGATGCGACATGTATGGATGATGAGGCTGGTGGAAGCGAGGATGAAGAGGGCACTGACAACGATGTCCCACTCCAGCGATCCAAAGATTCCGTGGTAATGGCCTTCTGGAGTGTGACATTGCTGACTATAATAACTTAGCTATGTGGGGGGTACCAGAACAGCGACATCCAGATTGGGAAACGCTTCCCCACCAAGTTAGAGCTAATTCATTTCATCAGCAATTATGCTGTCATTACTAGAAGAGAGCACAAGTGTACCAGGTCGAAGCCCACTGAGTATGAGGTTAGGTGCACCAAGGCCCCTAACTGCCCTTTCTACGTCCGTGCTCACCAGCCGAAACACGAGCACTACTTTGTGGTGAGCCGGAACACACCTCATACGTGCACGGAGGAGTCGATCAGAACCATGAGCCACGTGGTCGACGCTAGATTCATTGCCCAACTAGTTGTGACCCAGGTTGGTTCAGATATTGGACTATCACCGAAATCGATTATGGAGCAAGTGCAGAGTAGAACAGGGATGCACATAAGCTACCTAACCGCGTGGCGAGCAAAGCAGAAGGCGTTGAAGATGCTTTTTGGATCATTCGAAGACTCATACAACTATGCCCCGAGGTTGCTGCAGAAGATATCAATGACCAACCCAGGGACTCAGTTCGCAATGGCGGACAAGCCTACTAAGCTTCAAGATGGTTCGTACAGCACCGCGGAACGATACCTGATTAGGGTATTCTGGGCTTTCGGACAATGCATTGAAGCTTTCAAGCATTGCAAGCCTGTCATTTGTGTTGATGGCACATTTCTGAGCGGGAAGTGCTATGGCACCCTGCTGACTGCGATCACGGCCGACGCAAACAACCAGATAATACCAATTGCCTACGCATATGTGGAGAGTGAGAACAGAGATAGCTGGTTGTGGTTCCTCACTTTGGTCCGGACGCGTGTCGTGGGGGATAGGCAGAGAGTGTGCGTTGTGTCCGACCGCAATGCAGGTCTTCTCCACGCTCTAGAGGTGCTGCATGGTAGCACGGACCCGTCTATAGCATGGGCTGATGTGGAGAGAAGGTGGTGCATGCGACACCTTGGTGCAAACCTATATTCACGGTACCATAACAGGTCCCTAGTGAAGAAGTTCAAAGGGTTGTGCCTTCAGAACCAGCCTGCCAAGTTTCATGAGATTTGGAGATAGTTGAACGAGACCACTAGGAAGATGATGGAGAATCAGCAATCACAGGAGGAGCAGTTGCAGTCGCAAATGGTGGGAGGGCAAACTATCATTAACATGATCATTGCACCTTTAGCCAATGGATAGCAGGGAAGCCAGCGGAGCGTTGGTCCCTTATGCACGACACAGGTGGCACGAGGTCAGTTGCACCTATTAATTTGTGAGATTAACTTATTCTAAGAGTGTTGGACTCATTCATGTTAAACTTTGCGTGTTTGTCTGTTAGGTACACCATTATGACGACGAACATAGCGGGAGCCTTCAACAATGTCCTCAAGGGCGTTCGTGGGCTTCCGTCATGTGTCATAATAGAGCTGACGTTCTATAGAACAGCAGACTATTTTCGAGATCGTGGTCATGCTGCTGACCAGTGCAGCACCCAATTCTCAACCATGGTGGAGGACATCATCGGTAGTAGGAGGAGCAAATCTCTGTTCCACTACACGAGGGTGTATGACCTCGGTAACCACATATTTGAGGTAATGTGCCGCCGTAGGTACCACTCTAGCTACAGCACCGGTGACACCGTCCAGCAATATACTCTAGGGACGGAGGAGGTGGTGTGCTCGTGCAATAAGCCAAAACTGCATCATATCCCTTGCTCCCATGTATTCGCAGCTTGCAGGGATATGGGAGGGAATGATGCATCTCAATACATATCGCCGTACTACACAATAGAAGCCTTGAGAGGCACTTGGCGTCCCAAGATGAGTTCCTTCAATGTTGGTACGAGTTACAAGTCGATCGACGGGCCTTTATGGGTGCCTTATCCGTTAACACGACGCAAAGAGCATAGGAGGCCTAGAGGGACAAGAATGCATGGTGATATGGATGCAGCTGATGCCGTGCAGGCGCAGAGAAAGTGCAAGATTTGCAAGCAGAGTGGACATGATCGGAGGACATGTCCTAATAAGCAGTAGACGTATTTAGTAATTTTTGTACTGTATGGTGTTGTATTCAGAACTGGATTTCTTATGTGTTGTATTGCACGTCTTGTTTAGCATCTGTTGCGTCCCTAATTGTGTATGCTATCTTGTTGTTGTACCGATGATTTTTGTTGCAGGTGGTATTTTCAGCATGGCTATCGGTGGTCTTCCCGAGCTTCTTCAGCAGCAGTACGATGATCAGCATCGTGGGAGGACGATTTTCACGGGCACGCAGGTTAGTATTGTTGTATCTATTGAGGTTAGCACTGTTGTATTTATTGTTCCATATTACGAGTTTACATTGTAACCATTGATTATAACATGATCGTGTCCTTTTGTAGATGGGTCCATTGCGTGCGCGAGTCTTCCACAAGATCAAGGCATTGGACCCCCGTTTCTATTGGTGCCTCGCACGAGTTGGACTACTCTCATTCGCTCTTTTGATGGATGGGACTACTAAGCCATTACCGCGGGGTGGGGTGCGACACACAACTCTCCCTGCCATAGATGTGTCCCTGGTGACTACTCTGGTAGATCGGTGGCGTCCTGAGACGCACACGTTCCACCTTTGCTTTGGAAAGATGACAATTACTTTGATGGATGTGGCTATGATTACTGGCTTGCCGATCAGAGGTTGCCCCTTAGTGAGTAGGCGGCCACGAAAGGATCAGTGGAGGGAGTATGTGCAACGAAGGTAAACATGTATGCTGCAACGTGCGTAAAGTTTTTACTTTGAATTAAGCTCACATTCATTTGTTTCTGTTGCAGGTTTGGTCGTCCGTACGTAGGAAAGGACCACGGCCTCTCTTTGAAATGGTTTCACGAATTGCCAGAGTACGGGCCATGTCCTGAGTGAGCAGACGAGGGCACTATTTCAAGGCACCTGGAGGTGTACCTCTATGATTTTTTTGGAGGGATCATATTCTGCAATGCAGCGGGCGACTATCTTGAGCCACACCTCATCTTGTTAGCGCGTGATCTTGTCACGCAACCGGATGAGGTCCCACAATATAGCTGGGGTTCCGCTGTGTTCGCAGCAACCTATAGAGGACTGTGTGATGCTTCCCAGCGGGCCACCGCGAGGGGGTCAATCACAGGTTGTTTGCACCTAGTACAGCTGTGGAGCTGGGAGTATCTTCCTATCTCTCGTCCTAGGGTGGAGAAGGCTATGTACCCAAAGGATATCTCCCAGGACGTGCCTGAGACCATGAGGCCCACGATGGGCTATAGGTGGATCCATGCTAGGTTGTGATAGAGCCACCTCCAGGATCACGGAAGCTACCCACGCGCTGGTAGCGATCTTGACTTCCTGACTTTCGAGCACATGAGCTGGGATCCGTGGAAACAGGGGAGATTTGCCGAGATCGCAACGGGCGCACGCATCTCATCGTTCTGTGCACAGGATGAGCACCTATGGATGACTTCATGCTTCATTTTGTACCAGAATTCTGTGAAAGTCTACTCCCCTGAGCATGTACAGCGACAGTTCGGATACCGGCAGGTAGTCCCGGTCCCCCCACCACGGGACGCAGGCCGATCACACTTGTAAGTTTAGTAGAAAAATACTGCATTGCTACATTATGATCATTCTTCCTTTTGTGAGTTGTAACCCTTCATACTTCTGTGTAGGAGGAGTGCAAAAGGAACGGGAGGCACGTTGGACTGGTCCACTGTCCATTGTAAGCACATACTGCGGTGGAACAAGCAGGCCGAAGCTTCCGCCGTAGTCCCTACAGGGTCGTACGACCCTTCCTCGTACTGGGAGTACTTCTCGTGGTACCATCCTCGCACACGCGCCACTCTACTCAGTGGTCACGTGGAAGATGCACCAAGACCATTCCCCGAGGACCGTTCCCGCCAGCTGCACGTCCTGGTTAGTACTTTGATGCATGCAATCCTTTCAATTTCTCACAAACAGTACATACTTACACGTGAACCTCGTTTTGTAGTCGCAGGAAGCGTACGAGATGCACACTATGGAAGACCGCACGCTGCGTGACGAAGGCGAGTCCTCCTCGGTTCACAATAGGAGTGACCTACGAAGGTACTTTATGAGAGGAGGGTGAAGTATATATTTATATTTCGTGCTATCTATATCAAGTTCTTAATATGATATACTATAATGTACTTTGTCTTATTACCCAATGCACAGATACTTCAGCAGCAGAGTGTCACGTTTGGTCTCTTCTATCCGTCCTTTTGGTGGATGCGCACCTAGGCCAAATATGGGGTACGAAGTTCCGGTTATGGATCCTTCACGTGCCTCCCATGCCAGGCAATCGGTGGATACCCATTCATCACGGAGTGCTCGTCCCTCCAAAGCTCGCCCGTTGAAGGACCGAGATGGCGAACAGAGGGGGGGTGAATGGTCGCAAATAAAATTTCCCCCAAAATACTCCAACAAAAACCTCGACAAGATCGCTCAAAGGAAATTTTGAAAAACCTGAAAAACTAGACAACTATGTGTACCCCAAGCTTGCATGGATAATTACCATAAAATATGTGGGATTTTTTAGTCACAATACTAGTTGTCTAGTGTCCAAGATAAAGAGGAATCAATTCAAACTCTTGCTTTTAGAAAGGACATCAATTCAAATCACAAAAGTCACTTTCGGAAAAGCAAAAGCAGAATTTCCAGAACTTGTCCTCAATTTGCACAGGAGGTTGGTGGGTTTCTGCAGCTCACAAAATTTTGAGACCTTTTCTCCCTATGAGCATCAGAGTCGTAAAGAACTCCACCAAATTTCTCCTCAAAAAGCCTTACAGAAAAAACAGGAAAAATCTATGAACACAGTCTGGTCAAGAACTTCGAGCAGAAAGTTTGGGGCTTGGTTTTCACCTCATGGCGCCCAAACGGTGCAACAAGTGAAATCCAAAAGTTTTCTGCAAGTGAATGTCAAAGTCCCGCACCTCCTCCAACAATAATCACTTGAAAAAGATTTTTCTAGATTTTTATAGAAATCAAACACTGACTGCTGCGCGAAGAACAAGTTCTGAACAAAGTTGGAACTTGAAAGAAAAGATGTTCTCTACTCAATCCAAGAGTGCAAAAGAGATGAAAAACCATATGTACACACTCAAAACATCCAAGATCAGCAGCATTTAGAAGGAGGGGAGGCAAATCCAAATTACATGAAAGTAAATTGCGAGAATGTAATTGCGGGAAAGTAAATGCTAAATTTAAATTGCGTAAAGTAAAGACATAATGTAAATGCACAAAATAAATTCAGAGGTGGATGGATAAAACTTTCATTTCTAGAAGGAGAGGTTACAAAGCCTCACTTTCATGTGCGCAAAGCTCAAAGGAGCATTCACAAACCTCAAAACCTTCAAGGGAAGGAGGCTACCCCTCCACCCCTATTTATACTACTCTTGAGCCACCTACCACCCTTGGATGAGTCCCTCAACCCTAGAGCACTCATCTAAGGGCTAGGATTAACCCACACACACAGCCATGCAAGGGCTAACCCAAAACCCACACACATACCGGGTTTTCTTGCACGGTTTTCAAAGCATACTACCTAGACCCGCTAACCTATCAACTAGACCTCAATCCGATGGCCCTCATTGATCCACGCGGTATCTAGCTAGCATCATCTCCTTTCCTTGTCTTCTTGACTTGCCCGGACTCCGTCTCTGATCATCTTCCGGCGATCTCCCAAACGTTTGGACCTCCGACGCTCCTCGCCTAGTCCCGGTCATCCTTCGCCTCACCTTGACCTAGCACCGTCGTCCTGCAACCATAAAAAACAAGGAAAAAACCTTTCACATAGCAATGCCCACAATGATATGCAATATAAACCATCCAACTCATCACTACCGCGTCCATACGACCCAGATCGCCACTCTGGCAGAGACAACTCAAAATGCTTCATTTTGAAAATCAATCCAAATCAAACTCAAACTTGAGCACACCTTGCTCAAATAAAGTCAAATACTCATCACAAACATAGATGGACCTCCACATGGTCCTTCAATCTCCCCCTTGATGAGTATATTGACAAACCACACAAAAAGGCATAAATTTGAGTTTGAAGAAAATGAAGAAGAAAGCAATTTTTAGTTGTACAGTCAAACTTGGTCCAAATATAGAAATTAGAACCATGACCAAGTTGACCAAGAGGAATTTAGATTTTAGAGTTAAATTTAAGAAAGAGCAAGTTTTCAACAAAAACTCTAAAATTTAACTAAACATGTCAAATGTGATTATGAGATTATGATTCAACAGAAGTAGTAGCATAGTTTTACAAAGATCATAATAACCAAATAAGCATTCACATTTTTATCTTTTTAGTGATGCCTTTTCTACGTTTTCTCCCCCTTTTGGCAATATAGGCATCAATTTTTTTTATGTATGCATGAAATGCAATCGAAAGAGCTTTGAAGATTATCCAATTGATCAAAATGGAAGGATATTACACCAAGCTTGTCAATTTCAGAAGATGACTAAACTAAGACATGTTCAAGTGCAAATACGAGCTTAGTTTCGAATATTTCATTTTTAGCAAGATTTGACAAGTACAAAACTTAGCTTTAGTTTCAAAAATAGAAGAATAGCCACTCTAAGGATCAAAAGGAAAACCTAGAGTTCAACCTACTCAACACTTTGGGGAATCTAGAAGAGCATACAAGGTCCTTCGGGCTCATTTATCACTTAATGCAAATTTTGATTTATCATCATACAAGACATAGCGGGGTGCAAATGTTTGATATTATTTGCATTCTTTACCCACATATGTCTTTGTTTTTAATTTATTTGCATTTTTTTTGACAACCAATTGACTCAAGCCATATGCGACCATCTCAAGATGAACTCTTAAGAGGATGGTCTAGGTCAAACACGATGTATTCCAAGTTCATCCCAAGTGCAATGGGAAGCGGTCTTGTGAATGCAAGGTGTTGAGTCGTATGTGCACAAGAAGAGTCAATTTTGTTTAATTTTCATTTTTAGCACAATGATTCATGAGCAATTGAAGGACTCTAGCATGGATCAAACTAGTTTCACCCAAGTTGCTATAGGGACTCTAGAGAACTCCAAAATTTCTCAAATTATGGCACAAACCTCTAGAGAAGAAACCTAGCAAGTAAAAGCAACAAGTTTCATCAAGTTTTTCATTTAAGACTTTTTTCATTTTAAAGCTTAGCAAGTTAAATGAACTTGGACATATCTGAGCTAGTGATTTCCTCCATATGATGCAGCATGGTGTATAGCATGAAGAAGAAATCAATTGCATAATAGACAAAGCTCATTAAACAGGAAATGCAGTCTATATGCAATGCACGAACAGATTCCCAAACTCCCCCTCAACAAATGAATCAATTTTAAGCTCAAATCTGGTTAAAGTTGAGTTATTATTAAGAATAGGTACAAAGAAAAACCGAATGAACTCAATAATAACGGAAAAAGCAGAATGAGGAGAAGAAGTCGAGAAACCGCAAACCGGATGGCTATAGAGCATAGAAAAGATATAAGAGACTCACTACGGCTTAGACTCGCTCTTATCTTCCCAAAGGATCGACATAGGAAGTCGACTCTAGATCCCAACTAAGGAGTGCACATGCACTCGCTCTACCTGGGAAGCCCAATACCGCTAGACTTATAAGACTGTGAGGGAACTCAACCTAGAGAGAAGAGAGAAGACTAATCACGCATGATAGCAACCTAAAGCACAAGATAAGAGGTCCATGGAAGGCATGCCAGAAGTCTAAGTGAGTGAACTCAACTCAAGAAAACAAGCCAAAGTCACCCAAAAGAAATACAAAGAAAAGAAAAGCTGGAAGAAAACATATAATACATAATATACAAACCAGCACCCCCTTACAAAAGGTCGTAAGGGCTCACGACTCCAAGCTCACTCCTCAAGGCAACAAATCTGGAGCTATCCAAAGACTTGGTGAAGATATCGGCTAATTGAAGGTCACTCTCTACGAACTAAAGCGCGATATCTCCCTTCTCCACATGGTCTCTAAGGAAGTGATATCTAATATCAATGTGTTTGGTCCGGGAATGTTGCACTGGGTTTTTATTAATGCAAATAGCTGAAGTGTTGTCACAGAAAAGTGGCACACTCTCTATCTCTAACCCATAGTCCCGTAAGGTCGATCTCATCCAGAGCACCTGGCTACAGCAACATACTTGGCCTCGGTGGGACTGCAACCCTGCATCGCTTCCTAGATGACCAAGAAACAAGAGAAGTGCCAATGAATTGGCAAGTGCCAGAAGTGCTCTTCCTATCTATCCTACAAACAAAGAAAGGCATCGGAAAAGGCTCTAAGAGATAGACAAGAAGACGAAGAGTACCAAATACCATAATCAGTGGTAGCACGAAGGTACTTGAAGATGCGCTTGACCGTCTGGCGGTGAGAGGCGCGAGGAGAAGCTTGAAATCGAGCGCACAGACACACAACGAAATGTATGTCCGGCCTCGAAGCAGTGAGGTACAAGAGGGAGCCGATCATGCTCCGAAACTCTTTTTGATCAGCAGGCTCACCATCGTCATCGGGCTTGAGGACAGCAGTCGTGGCCATAGGTGTCATCACCGGCTTCCCATCAGACATATCGAAGCGCCTCAGGAGGTCACGGGTATACTTGCCTTAATGCAAGAAAGTACCCTCCCGAGTCTGCTTGATTTGGAAGCCAAGAAAGTAGCTCAACTCGCCCATCATACTCATCTCAAACTCGTGCTCATCACTTGTAAAACCGAGACACAAGCGAATGAGATGAGCCACCAAAAATGATATCGTCCACATAAATCTGGACAAGAAGAAAATGAGACTCATGGTGTCTGATGAACAAAGTTTTGTCTACTATGCCCATTTTGAAGTCATGGCTGAGAAGATAAGACTTGAGCCTCTCATACCATGCTCTGGGGGTCTGCTTGAGTCCATACAAAGCTTTGGAGAGCTTGTATACATGACTCGGAAACTTGGGGTTCTCGAATCCTGGAGGTTGTTTGACATAAACCTCTTCCTCAATATAGCCATTGAGGAATGCACTCTTGACATCCATTTGATAGAGCTTGAAGCCCCGAGATGCAGAGAATGCAAGCAGGATCCTAATAGCCTCTAGTCTAGCTACAGGGGCAAAGGTCTCCTCAAAGTCAAGACCCTCAACCTGAGAAAAGCCCTGTGCAACTAGCCTAGCCTTGTTGCGAATGACAACCCCATCCTCACTGCTTGTTTTTGAACACCCACTTGGTCCCAATGACATTATGACCAGATGGGGCTCGACAAGTCTGCCATACCTTGTTCCTCTCAAAGTTCTCAAGTTCTCATGCATAGCATTAATCCACGATTCATCTGATAATGCATGAGAAACATCCTTCTACTCAAAGGAGGCAACAAAGGCAGAGTGGAGGCGAATCGACAAACCTAATTTTGAGCGAGTGACCCGCTCAAACAGATCACCAATGATCTGATCAGGTGGATGAGCTTTCTGGATATGTCGGGGAGGACCGTAAGCGTATGGCCTCTACCTCATGCACATAAGAGGTAGGAGCAGAGCCACTCGCTGAAGGAGAGTCGGAAGGCAAGGGTTGGTCTCCCTGAGGTGCTGAAATGGAAACAGGAGGCACCTTAGGTGAAGAGGGAACTCGATCCGGTGGAACACCATCATCTCCATCATCCTCATCTTCTACAAAGATGGTCTCGGAGGGATAAGAAGAGCCTGAAACATCAAGTCTAGCTCCTGGGCTAGCCTCATCAAAGGTCACATCACAGGTCTCTATGATCTTATGCGCATCAACACTCCAGACCCTATAGCTACGAGAAGAAGTCGAGTAACCTAGAAAGATACCATCATAAGAGCGAGACTCAAACTTATCTAGGTTACCAGATTTCAAGATAAAACACTTGTAACCGAAAACGCGAAAATGAGACACACTGGGCTTTCGCCCATACCTCAACTCATAAGAAGTGAGATGCAGATGTGCTCTCAAAAACACGCGATTAGAAACATGGCAAGCAAGAGCTATAGCCTCACCCAAAACTTCCTAGGAGTCTTGTACTCGCCTAGCATCGTCCCCGCCATCTCAACCAAGGTCCTGTTCTTCCTTTCCACTACGCCATTCTCACAAGGGTGTAGGGAGAAGAGAAGCGATGCTCTAAACTAGACTCCACACGTAAACTCTCAAAGTAGGAATTCTTGAACTCCGTGCCATTATCACTGCAGATAGCTCGTAATGCACCGGGAGCTCAATAGACAACTTATCGACCAAACCCCCAAGTGAGAAAAGTCTCATCCTTCAAGGCCATGAAGAATACCCAAGAGTATCTAGAAAATCATCAATGATGACAAGAACATACCACTTCCCTCCTGCCGACTTCACTCTAGCCGGACCAACAAAGGTCCATATGTAAAAGCTGTCCCGGTGCATCACCATCACTACGGTGGATCGGAGGATGAGAAGCAAGAACCATCTTGCCATGTCGGCAAGGAGAGCAAACTAAGTCTTTGACCATCTTGAGTTTGGGCAAACCCGAAAGAGATCGTGGTCGCTAACTCGGGTCAAATGATCAAAACCAATGTGACCAAGTCTCCTATGCCGAAGGAGAGATCACGGACTCGAAGCAATCAAACATCAAGAGAGTCTCCGGAAGAAGCAAAAAATCAGCACGAAAGACTCTCCCAAATCTAGAAATCCCAAGAACTAACCCTCCCGATGAATCAAGAATTCTACAGCATTACTCTTGAAGCTTACCTCGAAAGAGTCATCAATAAGTCGAGAAACAGAGAGCGATTGTATTGCGACTACTTACTAAGGCAACATCTTTAAGAATGAAATTTTGGTTAATGCAGATGGTACCTTTAGCAATGACTCTACTCAAGATGCATCCCCAAAAGTGATTAACTCATCACCGGGGGCTCGGACTAGGGAAGAAAACCAACGAAAATCTCCGGTCATATTTTGAGAACAACCGAGTCAACAATCCAAACATCGCCCTTCCCCATCCGATTTAACCCGATCAAGACACAAGAGAGAAAGATGACTCAAGACTAGGATAGAGTGAAGACTTAGGAACCCAATATCAACCATATGACACCTCAGTACCACCACGTAAGAAGATCGACTCGAGTGTCTCTCTCGACGCCAACTCTCACACGATCGGGAGCAACTCGTAGATAATCTAGGAGTCAAATCGGGTTGGCACGTCGTGGTGCAAAAGCCGACCATCCCGAGAAGGTGCTGGATCTCCTACCGAAAACACCTCACGCCGCCGATATCTACCTCGATGGGAAAACGAGGAATATCAAGAGGACGGCAGAAAGATCGACTACGAACAGCTCCGGGACTAAAACTCAAGAACTAGCATGAAAACCAAGTCTGGACGCTTCCCAAAAACAAAGCGACTCTCTAACTCGTCTAGAAAAAGGTGTGTCTTAGGAGTACTCAAAGTCCGGGATGACATCAATACCCCTAAGAGCAACAACACGCCACGCCGAGTGATCTTGGCCCGCTGAGCGTAAATCTACTAGGTGACCATCCTTCTTATAGAAGGTGCATGTGTACTTCGCCTTGCTAAAGGCGAAGCAATGGGAGTAACACCCTTCGGTCAAGTCCTATGGACAACCCCAATGACCTAAACACGGTGGTACTCACTTTGGGAGCTACCACAATCTCACCACTCTTGGAGCCGCGACAATGGTGGGAGGATGCGCCCAGCGTGCTCCAAGGATCAAATCCTAGACCTTGATTGAATCTACTAATCTTGGATTGGTCTAGAATAAGATTGAGCTTCTTCTTGCTCTCCAACAAACTTCTCGAGAGTGCTCATAAGATCTTGGCAATCTCGGAAGAAAGAAACACAAGAAGAATAGGGAAGGAGAGGAAGAAGAAGAACCGAAAGAGAAGATCTCTCAAGACGTGCTTTTGTTCCCTTAGCACTACTGCCTAAATCTTGAGGGCCTCACAAGAAACGCAAGGAGCATCTCTAATCCTAAGGGTTTGGTCTTTTAACTTCTTCTTAAGCTCGACATAGATTTGATCTACATCATCCTTAACCCCAACACACAGCAAGCAACCAGTTTTTGACTTAACTAGTAAGTCCTTAGCAAGTTGATCACACTTGACATTCAAAGCATCATTGTAAAGTTTTAGTTGCCTACAGCCCTCACATGAGCTGACTGGGTCCTTAGAAGCATGCAATTCAAGTTCATCATTTCTAGCAGAAAGCTTTCTAAGGTGTTCGCTCATGGCATCAATTTTGGCAAGCAATTTAGGGCAATTAGCACATGATGGAGTGGAGTGAGCATGAAGAAAACTAGCCTCAACAGAATAGCATCAATGTAACTAGTGCTAGCATTCTTCAACCTAAGACCATCAAGTTCAGCAAGCATACTATCATGTATGGTCCTTAGGTTCTCCAACTCCACAAGAATAGCATCACACAAAGAGCAATCATCAGTGACTCGGGAGGGAGAAGATCTAAGTGAAGCTAACTCCTGAGTCAAGGTACCTACTTCCTTCTCAAGCTCCGTACACCTAGCTCTAGCTCTAGCATGAAATTTTCCTAATTTGCACAAAGCTTCGTTGAGCTGGTCATAGGAGGGTACCTCATCCGAGTCGCTGTAGAGCTCGGAGTCGCTGATGTCGTTAGTGTCGGCCATGAAGCACATTCCGGAGAAGTCGTCGCCGCCCTTCTTCTCTTGCGGATCATCCACGCCCTCGTCGCTCCATATCTCCGTGTTTGACGAACACTCTGTTTTTAATGGATATTGTCTTCATCAAATTGTAACGTTCCCTGTATGATCATTTAAGCCTTTTCAACGACAGATGTAATAACTCGTCTAAATACTAAATGTTATGAAACCAGTTAGAAGTACTCCCCAAAGTATAAAACTAGCTCGCAAAATAACTCTAAGCGTTAAGCTTTCTGAATATTAGAAACATTGAAGCATTCTCAGCAATGAATACAATACCTCAGGTAAGCACTAAAATTCATGAAGTTAGTTTAGAAATGCTAACCAAAGTATAGACTGCCATATTGAAAAGAAATAACGTTATGTTTTTCATATAAATCCTAATAGCTGAACAACCTTAAGTAATAAGCTTTCCGTAAGTTATAATATTCATAGACGAACTCGAAAACAATGAAGAAATCTATATTTAAAATATTTATCTTCTTCAAAACCTTGTCTATGTAACCAGTAACCTAATTTGACAATATAAAACCCATTGGTCATAAGGTAATTTAGGCATTCATTTGGCCAAACCATGAACATTACAATATCTGAACAAGTCTTAGCAACATCCATCAACATTACAATATCTTAACAAGTCTTAGCAACATCCATGAACATTACAATATCTTAACAAGTCTTAGCAACATCCATCAACATTACAATAACTTAACAAGGCTTAACATTAAAACGGGACTAGAACACTCCCGAACCATCACTATCAATGTTGATACCCTCATCTTTACAATACTGCCAATCATCACGTTTACTCTCGTCATCACCTTGGTAGTTGTAAGGAAGACACATATCAGGGTCTACATCCCCTTCAAGATCTGCATCCTCTTCCGGCTCTACTTCATCTCTTTGCATCGATTCACGTGACTGTATGGCAACTTGCTCAAGGCTGCGAGCTATAGATTCGATATCAATCACAAAACCATTGTGTGCATTGCCACATGGACATGTGTCAAGACTAAAATTGCCTTGGGCAATTTTGTTAAGGTCAGATGCGATGCACTCTATTTGTTCCACTGTCCATGCCAATCCTTTACTGAGCTTCTCCGGATCCTTGTCCATCTACAAGTATTACAAGTGTGTAATTAACAAACCTATGTGCTGATTAGCTGTCATATAGGTTTCATACCTGACATGCATAAGTAGAATTTCTACATTTAAGATCAACAAAAGAGCCTCAAACATCAAGGCTTGCACTTCATGCCATGCGTATCTATTTCTTCAACACAGTAAACTTGCTTATACAGTCGTGTTAGCAAAATCGCACGCAGGACGCAAGTCCCCTCGCACAAATCAGCAGCAGACCAAGGTCGCATGAAGATGAAAGTGGAAGACGGCAACAAAGTGATTGCGGGGGGGTTGAGGTGAGCTAGTGACCTCCGACCAAGAGGTTGGCCCCTAGGAGAAAGGGGAACATGCAGCGCATGAAACCCTTCCTCACCTCTAGCGGAGGGGGCTTGTTCGAGCGTTCAAGCTCTATTCCGTTGCAATCCCGAGTTTAAACCTTACATCCAAATTAAGTTAGGGCTCATACCTTGCGGATCCAGTCGATACCGTGGCACCGGAGGTCGAAGAGGTCAATGGCGAGGCGAATCTGGTTGATGACGAAGCCGGCGACGCCTCCACGCCGGATTTGCGACGGAGCGCTGGAGCGGTTGCCTCCTTGCAGGTTCGTCGTGGGTGCGGGAGGCAACGATCCTTATATGCAATGAGCAGGGAGAAGCGATGGGGAATCTCTCTCCGTCCCTGCAAAGATGGGGAGGTGTTTGGGGAGTCTGATGGAGACGCACTGGATAAGTAAGCTATTTACAGTGATTCATCAAAGCAACATGACCTGTCACCCATCATTAAAGCTGCACGACCAGTCACCCATCATCAAAACTGCACGACCTGTCACTACACATCATCAAAGCTACATGACCTGTCACCCATCATCAAAGCTGCACGACCTGTCACTACACATCATTAAAGTTGTACGACCAGTCACCCATCATCAAAACTGCACGACATGTCACTACACATCATCAAAGCTGCATGACCTGTCACCCATCATCATAAAAGTTGCACGACCTGTCACCCATCATCAAAGCTGCACGACCTGTTGGGCTTCTTCCACGCGAGACGGAAGTGAGTTATACTATCAATGGTCACAATTACACAATGGGGTACTATCTTGCAGATGGGATATATCCTGCATGGGCAACATTTGTGAAGACAATACCAGCTCCCCAAGGGAATAAGAAGAAATATTTCACCCAAGGTCAAGAGGCAGCTAGGAAGGATGTGGAACGAGCCTTTGGAGTTCTGCAATCGTGTTTTGCAATTGTTCGAGGTCCAGCACGTTTCTGGGATCAACAAACACTAAGAGATATTATGACAGCATGTGTCATCATGCATAACATGATAGTTGAAGATGAGCGGGACGGAGGACCACTTGACAACAATTACGAAGGAATGGGAGAAACAGTTTCAGTGTCACATGAACATACACCAGAACTCTTTGAGTTTATTCAAACTCATCGTTCCATTCGGAATAGGGAAACTCACCACCAGTTTCAAGACGATCTAGTGGACCACTTATGGCAACGTTATGGAGGGGCGTAATTTAGTAGTGTTTTAATTATGTACTAATTTATATTTTATATGTGTTGTAATGGGAATCTTTAAATGAAGAAGTTTATGACTCCGTGACCTACTAATCTAGCAAACAGAGGAGGGTGAATGATTGCGCGGAAGCCAAAATCAATTTTTCGACTTTGAAATACCCCAAACAACCTCAGATCACTTGAGTTGTATTCAACAAGAACCTTATTGCACCAGACCAAATTAGCACATGTATGCCAGACCAAACTTCGCTTCGGAGTTCGGACAGAGATTTTCACGTGTACGCCGGACCAAATTTCTATTGTAGCTGGGAAAGTTAGTAAAAATCAACTCGATTATGAATCTAACCCAATAAAAATCAACTCGATCGGATCTATGGATCAAAAGATATTACCTTCGCAAGATGACTGAATCAGGTGATGACGGAAATTGATTTCCAAGGCTACGCTGGACCTATCATAAAAAATAAGATTATTAAAGATCCAACCGTTAGATTGACATGAAATTTTAAATATAGAAATTATATTCAATTATGAATCTAACCCAACAAAAATCAACTCGATCGGATCTATGGATCAAAAGATATTACCTTTGCAAGACGACTGAATCTAGTGATGACGAAAGTTGATTTCCAAGGCTACGCTGGACTTATTTTAATAAACAAGATTACCAAAGATGCAACTGTTATATTTACATGAAATTCTAACTGTAGAAACTAGATTCAATTATAAATCTAACCCAATAAAAATCACCTCGATCAGATCTACGGATCAAAAGATATTACCTTCCCAAGATGACTGAATCATGTGATGCTGGAAGTTGATTTCCAAGGCTACACCGGACCTATCATAAAAAACAAGATTACTAAAGATCCAACTGTTAGATTGACATGAAATTATAACTGTAGAAATTAGATTCAATTATGAATCTAACCCAACAAAAATTAACTCGATCGGATCTACCGATCAAAAGATATTACCTTTTAAAATGACTGAACCAGGTGATGCCGGAAGTTGATTTCCAAGGCTACGCCGGACCTATCTTGAAAAACAAGATTACCGAAGATCCAACTGTTAGATTGACATGAAATGTTAACTGTAGATACTAGATTCAATTATGAATCTAACCCAATAAAAATCAACTTGATCGGATCTACGGATCGAAACATTTACCTATGCAAGATGACTTAATCACATGATGCCTCAAGTTGATTTCCAAGGCAACGCCGGACCTATCTTAAAAAACAAGATTACCGAAGATCCAACCGTTAGATTGACATGCAATTTTAACTGTAGAAACTAGATTCAATTATGAATCTAACCCAATAAAAATCATCGATCGGCTCTACGGATCAAAAGATATTACCTTCACAAGATAACTGAATCAGGTGATGCCGGAAGTTGATTTCCAAGGCTACGCCGGACCTATCATAAAAAACAAGATTACTGAAGATCCAATCATTAGATTGACATGAAATTGTAACTGTAGAAATTACATTCAATTATGAATCTATCCCAACAAAAATCAACTCAATCGGATCTACGGATCAAAAGATATTACCTTCGAAAGATGACTGAATCAGGTGATGCCGGAAGTTGATTTCCAAGGCTACGCTGGACCTATCTTAAAAAACAAGATTACCGAAGATACAACCGTTAGATTAATATGAAATTTTAACTGTAGAAACTAGATTCAATTATGAATCTAACCCAATAAAAATCAACTCGATTGGATCTACGGATCAAAAGATATTACCTTCTTGGGATTGCATTTTGAATGAGTTATGGCTAGTAGAAACCCTTAATAACATTCATATTTCAAATGGGTGGAAAAATGTTCAAACGACCTCAAAACTTGATAAAACCAATTTTTTAACATTCTTGGGATTGCATAGGTCACAGATATGTAAAAACATTTAGACTTTGCTTTAGTTTGCATTGTTTACTAGTTGCTTAAACATTCAATCGGCAAAACGATTATTTGTTAGTAACATTCGCAAACAAGCTTCGAATTCAACGAAATAAAACGCTATAACCTTAAAATAACATGTACTAGCTTTATTTACAGAAATAACATCAATTTTATCAATTTTGACTTAGGCCATATTAAGCCCTAATGACCCTACACGTGAAAAACGTCTCAAATAAATGCGTAATATCACGAAACTAACTTTAAAATACTTTTAGGGCTATCCCCTGCTAATATATGAAAAATGGTTAGATTCTTCCATAAGGTGTAGCCGCAATCGAAGAATTAAAATATGACCGCAACCGCGCGATCGGCTTGATCGTATTAGCTTTTCGGCAAGTCATGAAATATCTTATATAAATGGAAAATAATGAAAAAAACTTGATTCTGTAAAAATATTTTAATTAAAACTTGATTTGCATCTGAATCCTACTTAAGCAAAACCCTAATCGACAACGTCGTTGAAATCTCTTGTATGGAGTTTTCATGAGTTTGTTTAGTGTGTAAGAAATAAAATAATTTTAAAGTTTACGTTAGAAAAGATATCAGAGATTGTTTCTAAGCTATTCCGTGACTATTTCACCTTTACGCAGGGTATTTCGCAGGATGTTGGAAAGGCTTATATTACCATCAAAAAGATGCCACGAGTAGTAAATTCTGCCTGAAGAAGCTCAGAGCGATGGTAGCTAATCGACTTACATTCTACTTCACAGGAATAGCTACCAGTACAACAAGGATAGCCACACACACAATCTTCTCCAACCATTTCACATTATCTAAAACGCGGTCCATCTTGAACATCAGCATGTTCAGCCTCTGCTCGAGCATAGGGTCCATCCTCTCCATAGTAGGATGCATCCTCTGTGGTACTGTGGTTGTTGCACGCTCCAGCGAGGTGTCCAATGTGTCCGCCCACTAGAAATATTGGCACCCTCTAGCCTACGTGATGAGGTTAACATGCTTTTAGGCCGTGCAAACAAATGAGATCTCTGCAAGGAACTACACAACTCCAACTGGAAAAAGGGAGCAAACGAACTTTTCACTTACAGAGAAAAAAGGGCATTTGTAGAACACCCGGCCGTTATTTGCCTCAGTGTTGGAGTAGAACACATTAGCTTGCACACGGCAATTAGGACAATCGACTTGCCTTGCAGTGGCAAGCGCACGGGCCCTCCGATTTCCTGAGCTCGTCGTTTGAGACATCGCCTTTGGAGGCTAGGAATGGGATGAGGATGAGGATATGTGCAAGCGGAGCTGGTATGAAGGCCTACTTATAGAGGCAGTGCATACTCGCTGCCGATAGAGGCGTTGCTGTACAGTTGTGTAATCGTCCTTACAAAGCTGCTCTGGCTATTCTCTCCACGCGTCGCCCAGTCGACCAATTTTCCAACCGGTCGGACGTGCCCACGCTCCCGCCGGCCGGACGTGCCCACGCTCCCGCCGGCCGCCACGGTCCGACCAAAGATCCTCAACCCCGGACTTCGCCTCGCGCACCCGCCTCCCGCATGCCGACACGCCGCCCCGGTCCCCTTGCGCCCACGCTGCACTCTTGCGACCGGGAATCTCACGGGCGATCTGATAATAAATGATATACTTGAAGAACAAGGATAAGGCTTTATTTGTAGTTTTGACTTGGAAGTTGATTCAAGTCACACAGCTAGAATAACCGTACTGTTAAGAGGGATTATACATGAGAAATGATCTTGGTTCACATGCAAAATCAGTAAGATTACTTGGAGCATAGGACTTTTTATATTCCTCATTCAAAAATCCCTATGTTCCCTCTTTTAGCCAAAAGGAGTCCCTTGTGGACTAACTTCTTTGCAGCCTTTGACAGAGGGTGACACGTCGTGCAGCCTTTCCCAGAGGGTGACACGTCGTGCAGCTTTTGACAGAGGGTGATAGCTCGTGCAGCCTTCGAAAGAGGGTGACAGCTCGTGCAGCCTTCGATAGAGGGTGACAGCTCGTGCAGCCTTCGACAAAGGGTGACACGTCGTGGAGCCTTCGACAGAGGGTGACAGGTCATGCAGCATTTCCCAGAGGGTGACTCGTCATGCAGCTTTTCTCAGAAGGTGACAGGTCGTCAGAATCGACAGGTGCTGTAGTTGTGTGGAGTAACCCCTCACCACCACTATAAAACCGACCGAGGGATAGACATCCAACATCGCCAAACCAGCAATAAACTTTAGCTGAATCTACACAAATTAGGGCATGATGTCGTTCTACCGTCGCCTCTTTAGCAAGCAGAAGTCATCCCGCCACGAATACCCGGATACCAGTAGCGTTAACGCCCCAGTTCTGCCGGAGTTGCCCCGACCCAAATACGACTGCAACCTTCCAGCGAAGATGATGCAATCTACCAACGGAGATACGGCCGCCCACACTCACTACTGTTGTGCCCGCCTCTACCGGGTAAACCTACTGGTGTCCATACAGTACAGAGTAAAAGTAGCATTTCATGCATCGTTATTTCTTTTCTCAGCACAACGACCGGTGTTGCTTCTTCCAATGGATAGACGGGCCGAAATGACGTGACTACGAATTTATGTACAACTGCCATGACGCCTACCCCGCTTCACCCGAAAACTTCATCTGGTGGGAGAGGCCGACAGGACATGTCCCCGCTATAGATCGACCAGAGCTCAGGGCCGGTGGGCAAGGGGCAACCAATCGGTGAGTTTCATGCGACAAACTCATGTTTCACTCATAAAGTAGTAATTCTAAACCAGTTCATCGCATACAGGACTTCAAAAAGAAAATTGCGAAATTGCTCGAGTCAAAGGAGAAACCTCCTCAAGGGCCACCCGAAAGCCCCGACTTTTGCGAACACGACCTGCAGGCAGTGGTTGATACCTGCCACGAAGATCTAGCGAACCGGAGATTCTACCGGTGCCCCTTGGCCGAGGATGAATGGTGCGGCTACTTCAACTGGGTGGACCCGGAGACGTACCATCCACATCTCAAACTTCCTGTGTAGGATAACTGGGGGGAGCAACCCTCTTTGTGGTGCTACTACCGCCCAGAAAAGCCAGACCCCGAGTACGCCTACGGTGTTATTCAATGACCAAAGCGGGCATACTACATTGATTGCAGGGCACGCTTCCGGTTGTACAAGGATAAGCCCAACACACACCTCCTTCACCATGTAGTGGAGTGCGAGCCGAAATAGAGCAGGCGTCTCGGCAAGTCCATGACGCGTTACGCCGAGGTCCAGAGGTGCAAGAGAGTACCTCCTCTCGAAGAGGAAGGGACAAGGGGAAGCAGCCGACCGAGGTCTGCACCACGCAACAAATCCTTGACGCGTTACGCAGACCATCCGGGAACCCGGGTGGTATTAACATAGGGGACGCCGGAAATCGGGATGACATGCCCATATGGGAGGGCATTAATCCACATAAAAAAGACCAAAAAATTCAATCTTACACACCCGAGACGTACGGCATAGGCCACCCATCCGGCGATAGCTGGGAGCACTGCGCATTCCCGTAGAGTTCTTTCATACTAGGGATTGAGCAGTGTCCAAGTACAAACCGCAAAATTTACACGGGTCATGTAATATGCAGAAAACGTTGGACATCATTCCCGCTGTACCCAAATAGGTGAAACGATCATTTGTTCCACCATGACCAATAGTGCTTTCGTTAGTTGTTTCGTTAAGCAATTTCGTTACTGTTGTAATGCCCTTGTAATATAATCCAATCTATTGCTTACTTCATCATCTGAACTTATGATTGAAATTGTCGCACTGAATTACCAGAATTTTGTCGTGACCGTATATTTTCGAAAACAAATTATATGCAGTCTAACGCAAAAAATATATATATCTTTTCATATTACTAACCTACAAAACCAAAATCGGCCAAAAAAACATCTACAGAAATAAAATTTCATTCCTCGGTCCTCACGCATGCGCCCGATTTCTTCTCTCTGTATGTACTCGGTTTCTCCTCTGTCTGCACGCACCCATACACAAAAAAATTCAAAATTTTCTAAAGTGGTTTGTACTATTTTTCATTTCGTTCATTTTTGTCGGCTTTGCTTTGCTCAGGGTAGTAGCAAAATTTTAATAAATTCATACAACTTGTTCATCATCAGAAAATTTTATGTGAATATTAATGATGCATCATAACCATAGACAAAAATTTTCAAAATTTTCTAACATGATTTGTTTCATTTTTCGTTCGGTTAAAATTAACTTGTCAACCGAAATTTTTATGAAAATATCATTGATGTGTCACGAACCTCCACAAATATTTTGGAAATTTCTCAATATCCATGGAGTCGCCCTGCCACCCATACCCCTACCCCCGACCACTGCCATCTTTTATTCTTAACACACTTTTTTTATTCTCGGTTATGCGAGAAATATGCTAGCTAAGTACAAGCGGTTCGGTAGGCTAAATGATTAAGTGTGTAATCCGTATGACAGTGGTCAATCAGAAACAATTTACTTAATCAAGCCATGCTGCAACTAGCAGCAATAATTGTTTCTTGCCCTCCTCAATTCACGGGAAGTTCAAACGAGCAGACAGACAAGGATTGACACGGCGACAGGTTTCACATCAAAGCAAAGCATGCATGCAAACAAAGGAACTGTTGGCATGCGAAGCATCTTCACGTGCGACGCGATCGGCGGCATGCAAATCACCTTCACGCGCGAGAATTGGCCGGGCCAGGCCATATGCCGGCTATGCCATGCCGTCACATCGCATGCCGGCTACTCACGCTATTTCGGAGAATACGAATAAATGTTGCCCGAAATTGAAAATATACGGTATAAAGTTGACTGTGTTGGAAATTTTGCCGCAGAAGGACAACCTGCATTCCATTTCTCACATTAGGTGGGTTTTATACCTTGAAGTCTTACATTGTTTTACCGTAACAGAATTTGGTTTCAATAAATCAGCTTTTACAAAGATTAAACCAGCAAAACGACAACAATTTTGTTAGTAATTACTGTTTACAATTAATGGACTACTAGATAATCGTTGCTCCGCTCAGATGAGATCGTGGTCGTCCGTGGTTCATTAAGCAAACAAGGCGACGCGGGACGCGACCGGCCGGGCCCACGGCATAGCCAGCGTGTGGTGTGCCGGCTATGCCATAGCCGGCGTGTGGGGTGCCGGCTATGGCATAGCCGGCGCATCACATGCCGGCTATGCCCTGCCGTCACGTCAACTGCCGGCTATTGCCGTCATTTCTGCGAATACGAAAAACAGTTGCCCAAAACTGATAATATACGGTACAAAGTTGACTGTATTTGAAATTTTGCCTATCTTGAGGATTTTGGTTACATTTCTGGAAGACTTCATCTGTATTTGACCTATCTGTCCTGTGATATGAACCTTTGGACATAACATAAGGCTTCTTTCTGGTAATTAATATAACTAATGTGTCTCTCATTTAGTGGAATGTATGGATGATACGTGTCGAAATTGTAAATTTGGTCTAACAATTACTTCGAAGTGATCTCCTGGGCATTGTTGGATAATTTTACTTCGTGTTTCCAATAATAGAAGCAATACCAAACTTTGGCATTATCATGTGAAGTAAAAAACTCATGGGATCGTTCACCAGGCACGCCGGGACTAGTACAGATGGAACTGCCTGAATAGAGTTTTACTACAACATTACAGATCTAGCTTCTTCAGATTCATAATAACTTTGGAACAATCTTGATGGCACTTCTGTTACATCATGAGAAGAAGCAATCATACGTTGGTTGCTAATTCTTTGCTTTTATCTCCACACTGAAATTGCAATTCTTCCTTGGGTTTTTCTTCACTCTGAGGCACCGATTCTTTTCTTTTCCCCCAGAGGAAAAGATAGAGCCCAACAAGAATCATGAACATGCCGAGAATACTTCATCCATGTAAACAGAGTAAATTAAGGTATTATTTGCGAGGAAAAAAGAACAAGTTTCTTTTTAGTGAGGAAAACAATATAAGGTATTGACAATGCACATCCACATTGAAATGCTATCTTCATATTGTATTAGTTCATAAAAAACAGTGTAATTAAAAGATAGTTGTGAATATCTTCAGTCATATAAAAAAAATGCTAAGCATACCTTCCAACAGACAGGTCATGGCCGAGAAGCAGTGAATCAAGGATAGTAGTGAAGAACACAGACACAGCACAAAACATTGACGGATAGGTGGGCCCGCGTTGTGTGACGACCCATGAAATCATCACAAACTTCGCAGCAGTATTGAGTATCGCCTCCATCAAAAGAAAATAAAAGAAAGATCTTATAGTTAGGAACACGAGCTCTAGGACAAAGAGTAATTCAAAAATAGGCTTACCGAGTACACAATCGTGACCAAGCTCATGTTCCACTTGAGTTGCCATGTTGACTTCTCTCTGTTCATCGCGACCCCTACAATAGCTGTTTGGATGCTCCCCACTAAGCATGTACTAACTGTCGAAAAGTACTTATATGGGAACACTTTCAGCATCTGGGCCTGTAAAAACAAAGCTCACATCTAAGTTGCATCGCTGAATGCTTAAGAGTTCAGACAGTTAATACCTAAGCTTCATTTTTTTTTTGCTACATGAAAATATGTCGAAATAACCAAGGCCGGCATCGGTTTTTTGCTTCATTATTTTATGTTAATCAAGACCAACATCAGGGACAAGCCTTAGCTCCTCACAATATCTCGACAACTCTAAACATGAAAAATACGGCGAAACAATTTTCCCAGTAATGAGTTTCTTATACCTGCACTGTGTACCAGACGGCAAGGCACAAGCAGCTGGTGATGAGCAAGACGGTTCCACGCGTATGGTGGTGCCCAAACGCAGCTCCTCCATGCTTTGGGTGGTACCCGACGATGTTGGTGGGCCACAAATACAGCACCTTGCCTTTGTAAAGGCTGATTACTAGTGTGCCTCCAACGCAGAATAGGGTTCCAATCACCTTGATGTTTCCCACCAGGCTTCTCATGTTCAATGGCTCCTTTCTGAAACAGTTAATTGTTACAGTTCTTGCTTGCTACAGTCTCATGCTACTCTGTGAACTTTCTTTTTCGGATTTTACAATGATCATTTCATCTTATTTACCTGAAAAGAACCGCAAGGATGAATGTGGCGATCGGGATGATGTTGTAGAAATTGATTGCGTATCCTGGTGATGTATCTCCCAGCCCAATGTAGTACAGACCAGGAATTGTGAATCTGTAAGTAAGCAATAAGTAGAATTTGATAAAGAAAGGGAACTATATATCCACGCAGAGTACTTGCAGAACTATCCACAGATTCTCATAAGAACTGTTGATAAACTGATTTGACCAGCACAGTACTGAACGAACTCACCCTACAAGTGCACTGGTAAAAATCCATATGAATGCCTTCAATTTAAGCTCCTTCAGCTTCCCTCTACATCAGGACAATCAGACGTCAACACTAGCAAATGTACGGACTTGAAAAACAACATCTATGCGTTCTGCGGTATTTAGATCAATACAAGCAACAATAGATTAACAAATACAGAATTTGTACCAGACTAGTAATCTGTAATATTTTGACATATAAAAATGAAAATTTCATTCCCAAAGACTAGCTACTAATATATCCTGCTGAATCACTATAAAAAAATAACAGTTATATTTCTGATGTGAATCTACCACAAGCTGTTAGAATTACTCTTCACCTAGCACTAGTTAGTCATGTTGAATGCTAGCTTACGATATCTTGTTTTTCTATTTTAAGAAAACATTATAGCTGTTCCCATAACAAATATTGTTCATAAACAGTAAAAAGAGGAGAAAAAAGATAGAAGCAATAATAATGGTCGGAGCTAACTTCTTAAAGAACATGGCTAACGGGACGACCAAGACGGCAGCAAGGGAGAAGCGGTAGGAGGGAGGGTGCAGACGAGCGACCCGTCGTCCACCACCACCTTGGTGAGCAACATCTGCCCGGTTGTGAAAATCTGAATCAGCACCATGCATGGATAATGCTAGCCGCCATTCCATCAAATTTGAGGAGCTCCCCATGTCTCATGACAAGAAGAACATGTGTGAACCGACTTCTGTCAGTTTTTTATGAACCGGCAGTGATATGACGGTAAGGATCACTGATTCTTGATAGAAATAATCTTGTAATAGGAAAGTTTTAGTTTGGAAAGTTTGTATTAAGAAAGTTTAGGATGAGGAGTTGAATTAATTAGGACAAGGAGGTGGAATCCTATTCTGCTTATGAGGGTTGTAGTTTTGGGTATAAATAGAGGGGTAGATCTGAGTTTTGTAAGCGAACAGAACGAGAAGTAATAAAAAAAATTGTTTCAAAGCTTTTGACGTTCTGTTCCAACAATTAGGGGGTGTTTGGGACAGCTCCAGCTCCACCAAAATCCGTGGAGTTGGTGGAGCAGGGTATTCCTAGCTCCAGAAATTTATGGAGCTAGAGTTGTGGGTACATTAAGAGTGTTTAGATGTATCATCTTGTTTACATTTTAGACTAAAAATATAAACTTAATTCACTTTATTTTAGCCTACAAACTCCAGCTCTGAGGTGGAGCTGGAATCTGAAGCTATACCAAACAGGACCTTAGTATCAGAGCTCCGGGTTCGAAACCCTAGCTGCTGCCCCGGGAGGAGGAGACTCCCGGGGTGGCCAACCGCGGGGCGGCACCAGAAGAGCAGGGCACGAGAGGGGCTTCGTGCAGCGGTGCAGGAGTCCAAGGCGGCGTGAGAAGCAGCTCCAGTAGATCGACGCTTTTGGGCCTAAGGATGTGGTACCAGCACTGAGGAGCTTCAGATCAAGTTCCCCTACGTGGAGCAGGTTTTGATAGGGACGATGAGAGTCTTCACGGTGTCCCCGCTAGTTGCAAGGGAGGCATCCGAGGAGCTTGAGATTAAAGGCTACGTCTTGCCCAAGGGAACAAGGGTGTGGCTAACGCCGAGCGTGCTAGCCATGGACCTGAAGTTCGATGTGCGGATGGAGGAGTTCGCCCGGACGGTGAACTCGTTCGACGTGCTACTGGGCGTGCATGGAGCTGGAATGGCGAACGAGGTGGTGATCCAGGTGTGAAGTTTACCTCCAGGTGCTAGCAACGCAAGAAAAAATGAAAAAAAAACCAGCGTGACGCTGTCCCGTGCGGCTGTGCATGACATGCATGTGATTGCCTTCATCTGGGGATCAGCAAAGAAGAAATTCCAAGCGACAACAAGAAAAGCAAGAAGCTTCCTCTGAGGCTGCATGCAACAATTCATACGGCGCTGTGCTAGCTAAGAACAAAAGAAAGAAAAATATGGCTGCGGCAGAGAAGCTCCCTCCTGGTTTGCTAGCCACGCAATGTGGCAGGTGTTTGAGCGGCACAAGAAAAGCAACGTGCAGGAGGCACGTTCGGCAGGGGTGCATGCATATGCTTGATGCACTCGACAGCAAGATGCAGCGAAAGAACACAAGAAAAGGCCACACGTTCTCGTGTTAGTTGTGTCTATAAGATACAGTGTGATCACGTAAGTTTTTTTGTGAGTTGTGTCCATAAGATAAACGTGTATGAGTTTCTTCAGAGGTGTTGTGCGCATCAGAAGAGATCGTGCTGCATGAAAAGATCAAAGGAAGCCGCTGCGTATGCAAAGTCAAGTTCGTCAGAGTTGACTCCGGGGCGTTGAAGAGGTGCGTTCGCCGTCCAAAGTCAAGTCCGTCGAAGACGAGTCTGGGACGTTGAGAAGATGCGTTCGCCGTCCAAAGTTAAGTTCGTCAAAGATGAGTCCGAGGTTTGAGGAGTTGTGGTCGTCGTTCAAGATGTTTGTACGCATGAGCGTTCTTGCAGGTGTGTCCAAGTTCTCTCGTGGGTAAGCTCTAATGCGAGTCTGCGTCACCGTCAAGTTGCGTTACCGGTGAAAAGACAATTGGAGCTGAAGGAAAAGGTCGTAATCGTCGGCGAGGTGCGTCACCGGTGGTATGGCCAGCAAAGAAGAAGACGAAACCCCTTGGAGATGTGTTCACCATCCTGTGTTGAATATGAGTGTTTGGGCAAATCGTAGTTGAGACCGATTACCTTAATGAGTTAGAGTTGCGTTACAAGATTAAGGGGGTGATTGATAGAAATAATCTTGTAATAGGAAAGTTTTAGTTTGGAAAGTTTGTATTAAGAAAGTTTAGGATGAGGAGTTGAATTAGGACAAGGAGGTGGAATCCTATTCCGCTTATGAGGGTTGTAGTTTTGGGTATAAATAGAGGGGTAGACTTGAGTTTTGTAAGCGAACAGAGCGAGAAGTAATAAAAAAAATTGTTTCAAAGCTTTTGACGTTCTGTTCCAACAATTCTGTAGAAGTGATGGAGATGCCTTTTGTGCTGATGCGTGTAACGGGCGTTTGTGTATGTCATTCTGTATGCGTGGGCAATGGCGTGCATACAAAACTACGTGCACTACTATAGAACTGGGCATCACAACCGGCCTATTAGAAGCGGTTTGGTGCGAACCCGTTGTGATCTTCGAACCAGAAGCGGTTCGTTGGCAACGGTCCGGAGAGGGCTTCGAGCGGTTGGAGACACGAACCGCTCGAAGGTTGCGTTCTAGAAGCGGTTCTTTTCTCAAACCGCTTGATTTTCGGCGGTTTGAGAAAAGAACCGCTTCTAGAACGCAACCTTCAGAAGCGGTTCGTGTCTCCAACCGCTTCTGGAAGCCCTCCCTCGCAGCGCATTTAAACCCTTCTTCCTCCATGCGCCAGCAGAGGTACGAATACGATCGAACAGAGAAGGCCACCAAGCTACTGTTTTGGGGAGGTGTTGTCCAAATTTTTAATTGGAGGTGATTAGCTCTAAATTAAGTGTTTCAAAGTTAGTAACATTATGTGAACATCCTTCTCACCTAGATATTGCTATTTTTTTCAATGGATGTGGAGAAATCTTGAACTTTTTAAGCATTATCGAAAATTTGTTTTCCGTGCCTTGTTTTTGTTGTTGTATGAAGATGTAGGGTGGGGATCTAGTTCAAAATATGACATTACAAGGTAAAGGTGATTGGAAGCTTTAGATCTAGGTGGTTGTTAGCTTTAGAATCTTAAATATCACAATATTGGGAGAGATCTAGGTACAACATTGCAAGGAAGTAATTATTGGTGTATGAAATAAAATAGAAAAACATGTAGAAGGATAAAAAATAATTACAAAGGTAGGAAGGGATACAAAATAATTAGAAAGGTAGGTCTTTAATTGGATGACGGTGTTGGTGGAGTTTTTTTTTGTTGGGTTTAAATGTTACGAAATTTAAGTTAGGTTATAATTTTTCTAACGGAATTTGTTATAATTTTTAATGAAATTATAACTTGGTATAGATGAATCGGCAATGGATGTACAATGCGGACCGTCGCTCGAGAGAGTTCATTGATGGCGTGCAGGCTTTTCTCGATGCGGTCGTTGCATTCTTGCCTCCAGGCAGCTTCATATGTTGTCCATGTGTAGATTGCAAGAACGAGAAGGAGCACTCCCAGCGATGGCAAGTTATGAACCACTTGATCATGAGAGGTTTCATGCCAAACTATACCTGTTGGACCAACCATGGCGAAGTTGAGGTGATTAGCCAGGAAGACGATGAAGAAGACGAGGAAGAGGAAGATGGATTTAACAGTATCCCGGACGACACGCAATATTGTTCCGTGGAAGAAACACTTGGTGATGATGAGCTAGATCAGATGCTGCGTGACGGAGAGGGAGACTACATGATGAAAGATAGATTCGAGAAGTTCCAACAGCATGTTAGAGGACCACAAAACTCCTTTGTACCCAAACTGTAAGGTGGCCACAAAAAGCTGCGTACCACACTAGAACTCATGCAATGGAAGGCTAGAAATGGTGTGTCGATAAGGGATTCGATGAGGTGTTATCACTCAGTAAAGAAGTTGCTTCCTAAGATAACACTCCGCCCGAATCTACATATGAAGCAAGCAAGTCGTCTCGTCCTTTGGGATTGAAGTACGTAAGATACACACATGTCCTAATGATTGTATCCTCAGATCGAATGAGTATGCCGATTTGGATGTTTGTCCAGCAGTGCAGAGGATCACAGATAAGGTGAAGCGTGACGATCCAGTGAAATAGATGGGGAGCGAAGAAGAAGAGACCTCCAGCTAAAGTGTTGTGGTATTTCCCTGTAATCCCCCGATTGAAATGTATGTTTGCTAACAAAGCGCAAGCCCAGATGATGCGTTGACACAAAGAAGAGCGTAAGGACGACGGGATGCTTAGACACCCTGCAGATGACTCACAGTGGAGGAAAGTCGACCGGACGTACCCGGACTTCGCAGATGAGGTGAGAAACATAAGGTTTGGGTTGAGTACCGATGGGATGAATCCTTTCGGAGAATTGAGCAGCAGCCATAGCACCTGGCCCGTTACACTATGTATCTATAACATTCCTCCATGGTTGTGCATGAAGCGAAAGTACATCATGATGCCGTTGTCGATCCAAGGCCCCAAGCAACCCAGAAATGATATCGATGTCTACCTGAAACCATTGGTTGAAGATCTTGTGACGTTGTGGGATGATGGTGCAAGGGTATGGGATGAGTACAAAGGGAGTATTTCACCCACGTGCATTGTTATTTGTAACAATCAACGACCGCTCGCTTCTCAGAACTCGTCCGCCTAACTATCAAAGGATATAGAGCCCGCATCCAAAGGCTTAGATGAAACGGACGGCATGTACCGAAAAACTCGGAAGGTTGTATACATGGGTCACCGAGGTTTCTTCTTACGAATCACCCGTTGCGGAAGGAAGGCAGAAATTTAACGGCAACTGCACTTCGCAAGGCCTCAAAGATCGTAGTGGGCCACGTGTGTTTGCTATGGTAAAGGATTTGAAAGTAGTATTTGGAAAGGGTCCCGAAGCAAACATGTGCGTAATGAGGATGGTCATGCACCCATGTGGAAGAAGAAGTCAATATTTTGGGACTTGCCTTATTGGGAAGTTATGGAGGTAAATCACTCACTTGATTTCATGCACATCACGAAGAATGTCTGCTTGAACTCGTTAGGCTACATAGATATGTACGGAAAATCGAAAGATACACCGCAAGCTCTAAGGACCTTAAACTCTTGAACCGAGGAACGACCTACATCCCAAAAGAGAGAGAAAGGACAACATTACCTACATCCTGCGAGCTACACTCTAAGCAAAGAAGAGAAAAAAAGCGTGATAGAGTTCCTGAACAGTGTGAAGGTGCCTTCCGGATACTCCTCGAATGTAAAGAGACTCGTAAACACGAAAGAGAATAAAATTGTACTCATGAAATCCCATGACTGTCTTGTGTTAATAACACAGTTGCTCCCAGTGGCTGTGAGAGGCATACTGCCCGAGTGGATACGAGGGACAATCACAAAGCTGTGTTCTTTTTTCAACGCGATTTCACAGAAGGTCATCGACCCAGATAAACTAAGTAAGCTGCAGGATGACGTGGTACAAAGTTTGGTTAGTCTTGAGATGATCTTTCCTCTTGCATTCTTTGATATAATGGTTCATCTCACTGTTCACCTTGTCAAAGAGATAGGTATCTTTGGACCCGTGTATCTACACAACATGTTCCCTTTCGAGAGGTACATGAGTGTGCTAAAGAAGTATGTTCAGAATCGTTCTCGTCCTAAGGATGCATTGCCGAGGGTTATGGGACAGAGGAGGTGATTGAGTTTTGTGTGGATTACATTAATGATCTAAACCCGATCGGTGTCCCTATATCACGCCATGAGGGGAGGCTACGGGGAAAAGGGACACTAGGAAGGAAAGCAATTGCATGCAATGATCTTCTTACATTTAAGCAAGCACATTTCACGGTTTTGAAACAATCAACTATAGTGGCCCAGTATGTCCTTGAGCACAAGAGTATTCTACGTCGCGATTTCCCGGGGAGGTCGAGGATTGATAACACTGAAGCACATGGATTCTTTCGCGCTTGGTTACAAAAGTACATCCTTTTGAAAGGGTCAGACAATGAACAGTTGCAACGCTTGGCTCGGGGACCATCTAGTGAAATCGTGACATTAAAGGGGTACGAGATAAATGGTTACATATTTTACACCAAATCGCAGGATAACAAGAGCACCAACCAAAATAGCGGTATCCGTATAGACGCCGAAGACAACAAAGGCAAGGTGGATACATATTATGGTTTCATAGAAGATATATGGGAGCTTGACTATGGACCTTGAAGGTCCTCTATTTAAGTGCCAATGGGTCAAACCGACTTCAAGCGGCGTGAAGGTAGACAAATACGGTATGACAATCGTGGACCTCACGCAAGTCGGCTATAGGCGCGAACCGCTCGTCCTCGCGAACGATGTGAGACAGTCTTCTACGTAATGGACATGTCAAGCAAACCTAAGAAGCATAAGGACAAGCGAGAAAGATTGTAGTACTAAGCCAAAGCGACACGTGGTTCTACAAGGCAAACGAAGGGTTGTTGGAGTTGAGGACGTTATGACGAGGAAGAGTATAGTCGGTTCGACGAGATCCTCCTTTATTTGTGGATGTCGACATAAGCCTCCTCAATGACACAGACGTGGATACTCCTTTCATACGTCGCGATCATAATGAAGGAACACTTGTAAAGACAAAGTACGTTAATTCTTAAGATGTACCCCTACTGTATGAACTATGTATATGTAAGTCTTTTACAGTATGAAGTGCTTATTTGGAATGAATGTAAAGTGCCAAAATTTTGGAATGAAACTAAAGTGCTCAAAGCATTTTGTAAAAATTATGGAATGAAAGTAAAGTTCTAAAAGCTTTTTAAAAATTAAGAAATGAAACTGAAGTGCTAAAAGCATTTTTTAAAAATTCTAGAATGAAACTGAAGTGCTAAAAGCTTTTTCAAAAAATATAGAATGAAACTAAATTGCTAAAAGCGTTTTTTAAAAATTATGAAATGAAACTGAAGTGCAAAAAGCATTTTTTTAAAAATTATGAAATGAAACTGAAGTGCAAAAAGCTTTTTCAAAAAATTATGGAATGAAACTAAATTGCTAAAAGCATTTTTAAAAATTATGAAATGAAATCAAGTGCTAAAAGCATTTTTAAAAATTATGAAATGAAATCAAGTGCAAAAGCTTTTTCAAAAATTATGGAATGAAACTAAATTGCTAAAAGCATTTTTAAAAATTATGAAATGAAACTGAAGTGCTAAAAGCATTTTTAAAAATTCAAATGAAATCAAGTGCTAAAAGCATTTTTAAAAATTATGAATGAAATCAGAGTGCTAAAAGCACTTTTAAAAATTAAGAAATTAAATCAAGCGGTTTGAGAAAAGAACCGCTTCTAGAGCGCAAATATCGTAAACGGTTAGTAATAAGAACCGCTTCTAGAACGTTAACATTGAAGCGGTTTTAGAAAAGAACCGCTTCTAGAGTGGAAGATTCGTAAACGGTTAGTAACACCAACCGCTTGTAGAAGTCATCCTCTACAAGCGGTTGATCTAAACCGCTTGTAGAGATATTCTACAAGCGGTTGGTTCTACGAACCGCTTGTAGAAGTCCTCCCCTACAAGCGGTTGGTTCTAAACCGCTAGAGATTTGCTACAAGCGGTTGGTTATTAGAACCGCTTGTAGAAGTGCTTCTCAGATAAATTTGAAACGCCGCCCTCTTCTCACACCCGAAATTTTCTAAGTCCCGCCGAGACCCCGCTGGGCGCGCTGCCAGCCTGTCTCTCTCGGCCGCCGCCGCCGCCGCTCCGCCTGACCCGCTCTCCGCCTCCTCGCCGACGCCGCGGGCCTCCTCCGCCACCTCGCCGACACCTACTCGCCACTCCTCGACGCCACCCACCCCACGGCGCTTAGCTACCCTCGCTGCCGCCGTCACTCCACCCCGCCGGCGCCTTTTCTCGCCACCCGCCGACGCCTACTCGCCATTAAAGCGCCGCCACACCGCCGTCCACCCAGGAGGACCGAGGTATATGTGTGCACGCGTCGTCCTCCCTCTCTAGTTCCGGCTGCCCACCACATGTTCGGTGAAATGCCCACAAGTGCTGTGTTGTGCTGTGCTTGTTACTTCTCATCCACTGACATGAAGAAGATGAAATTCCTATAGCAGACGCCTAGTTCTTGGAATTTTTGTTATGTGGTAGTAACATCTGTGAATATTTTCTTCTAATTATTGAGTTGCAAAGGAGATATTTCGTTATAATCGTTGAAAAATACTACTGCAGTTTTAAAGGGAAGGAAGAGTAAGAGTCCATTTCGACTGCCTTGTTGCGCCGTACTGCACCGTGAAATTCTATGTTTGTTACACGAATTTTTACTAGTTCTAATAAGATCTCGTTGTTATGGCTCCCAAAAAATATTATTCCAACCATCTTTTGTACCGGAAAGCCATCACAATGTCAAGCGGAGGGCATCTACAACGCAGCAATATATGTTCAAGATCATAAACTAGCATGTAGGGTTCTACCAGATGGATCTAATCACCACGATCAAAACGACTAACTAATACGACCTACTGATCTAATAGATCGGGAGAAAGAATATTGCATGAACTAGACAATTGCAAGAAATAAAAGAAACTATTAGAACTAGATGCTCTGTAACCATTAATTTAGTAGAAAGGCACATGATCCTAGCGTTGCCCCCGATTATAGTTTTATACAAGACAAGGATCAAACACGGTCAATGTTGCACATTTACTTTTGACATATAGTCCCTGTGTTCAAGTTTGGTGTATTTCTTGTTCTTGTATCCACGAGTTCGTGTTTGATCCTTGGGCTAGTTCCAACACGCCGTAGTACTTAATGCTTGGTGTAGAAATTTATGTAATAATATGCTTGTGTTGTAATCTGTAATATGGTTGTTTCAAAGTAATATGATATTTATGTCAACATTTTTTCGGAATTAGGATAGATGTCGCAACCAGACGTGGTGACCCTACTTTCGATGAGGAGAACAGTTCTGTTGACTCCATCGCTACCGGGTACCATCGAAGGTGATGCTAACGCCGCTACCGGGCTAATGGTGGTTCCGGTGAGGCCGCTGAGGCTGCAAATGATGAAGCCATTGACGCGGGAGCCGCCGTGGTCCGACAACACCGTTCCGCCAGATGAGGTACACCGTAAGAATATAATCCCCATAGACATGTTAATTAATCGCAATTCATTAATATAATACACTCACACGCTTGTACATATGTTTATGTATTTCAACTCGCATCGAGCACTCAATCCAAGCATCGGGACCTAACAAGAATCCGCCCACGGCACGCGTGTTTACCGACGTTAACAACGAAGGGATGCCGTTGCCCTCTCTTTAGCGATTGGGCGCATAACAACGCTTAAAGTTACCACGTGAGGGATCACGTCCCAATTAGCATCGTAAAATGGGCCAAGTTCCTCAAGCTACCAAGGACTCGCTCTAGCAAGATATTAAGGAAAATTTCACATTTCCTCAAGGGTCCAAGACAAGGCCAAGAAATTTACTTTGAAGAAGATGGCAACAATGTTTCAGCCCGAAGACGCCTCTCACCGCAAGTACGCGTGTAGGGAGAAAGACCCGACTTCAACCAATTTCCTAAGTTGGTGGATCACCGAAGCATTCGAGGAGTTCAAGCTATCACCAAGGCCGTGCCGCGAGTCAAGAACAAGGCCAATTCACGGATGAAGAAATACCACCACCATCTTGGCACCGTGGTTACATCAAGGTGTACCAAAATGGGAGAAGCGGGAAGAAGAATTAATGGCGAAGGACGCCACACCGCTACCGCTCAGGGGAACAGCTACCGCGCAATTGGTTCATGGGTCATGGGGGGAGCCTTTCAGATGACGGTAGTTTGGTGATGGCACCAGGAGTACAAGAGGCTGGCCAAAGGATTGTACAAGCTGTGGAGCAGTCTCAGGCAGGTACATTGGTACCAGACAGGGAGAATGACGAGCTAACACATACCCTTGAAAACCCTGAGCACCCAGGACGGACACGAGGTATGGGCAAGCTGACGCCGTGGAAGTATGGTTTCGCTAAGGATGCACATACGCACGTGAGCCGGCATAGAAGCAATTCAAGAGAATCACGTAAAGTGTACCAATTGGAACAAGAGCTCGAGCAACCTGTGCTAGCATCGCGACATAGTTGCGCAACAAGTACAAATTGCCCTCAAGAAGCTTCAAGGACTAGGTCCGAGCAATCACCGATGTCGTGATCAGCCCCTCCGAGTGGGAAGTAGCCGCAAGATCCACCGGGCCCCGGCGGACACCTTGCTATCCCGCTATCCCGTGGATGACATAAGGGTTCGCCGCCGATGTGAGCTACACGCTGATGCGCCGTAACCTCTCCATCAAGGTGGCTTACGGCATGGCATATCCGGTGGAGTGGGCCGATGTTCCATCGCAACGAGATACCCCGGTTACTCAAAGGTTGCGGTGGAGGAGGTGCCGAGCGGATTTGAAGAACTTCACTCGATATTGGCCGAGGCGACGACGTGACCAAGCTTGGACAGCCCTCCACAATATCATCCTTTGGCAAACGGTACATCATATTTCCACTGCTATGGACGCGCCATCTTCACCACGGCAACCCACGCTCCTCCAACGCCACCGCCACGCAATGCCTCGCCAAGAAAACAGAGCGTAAGCCCTACTCCACCACCGCAGCCTCCCGTGTTCCACCCGCTCCACGCAGAAGCCCTACTCCACCACCAAAGATCTCAAACAAAAAGAACCCCCAGAAAACCACGCCTTCACCATCTCCTCCGAGGAAGAAGCTCGATAATGCAATTAAGGCTCCCCACCGCTCCCAAGAAAGCGGAGTCCAAACCGATCGACTAAGGTAAAGGAACCTCCAAAGAGGGCATATGATATGAATAAGGAGGAGAGTGACCGGTCACTAAAGCGTATGGCTGCACACTTCGCAAAAAGAAGGTAGAGCCAAAGGTACCAACTGATCCAAAAGCGGCGGAACACTTCGCGACATGCCGTAAAGTCGCTCACTGTGCTGGCCCAACTATGAACGGACAATAATTAAGGCTACGTAAGAATAAATGTGGTCCACAGGCGCAAAGAAGAAGAAGAGAGACTAAGATCAGAGAACCTCGAGAGGTTTATGAAGGAGGCAGACTCAATTCCACACCGCAGCTCTTGGATTAATAGATGATATCTCAATGGCAACAAAGGTCGATGGCAATTTCGGTTGGGCCGGAGCCGATTGACCTAAATGAGATAAAGGATCTGCCAACCAAGATGCGGCAATTCCACAAATGGTACATGACAGAGTCCGCTCAAGGAAGAACGATGTTCCCCTCCGTATCAAAGAAGATGATTTTTATCGCGGGGACAGCACCATATGACTCGAATTTGACGACTTATACAATATTTACCATGCCGACTCCATCAACATGTCTCTCATGAGCTGCTGGTGCCTGTAAGTGTCAAGCTCATACCTTTACCGTGTGCTTCCTCGTACAATAAAATTGCAACTATTAAACTTATACCTTTCTATGTATAATGGAGATACAACGATGTAGAAAAGAGAATATCTTCAATGTGGGCTTCATCGACCTAGAGATTTGATGAATACTTATAACAGGCCGTACCCCAACGGCCCAAAGCGACGAGCCGGCGGCCTCAAGCATAGCTCAAGCCCAACAGGCCGCTCCTAGCCCATTACCGACCGAAGCACCGACAAAGCCACGCGAGACATCCCTTCCCGACCGATCGAGGGAAGCGTCTCCGACCAAGCAGAGCTCCCGACCCCCGCAGCAGGTCGGGATCCCCTGACTTCGATCGTGCCAAGACAACCCCTGCCAAGGGCCGCGTGTCAAAACTTCTACCAGCCAACAGCCACGTACCCCACGAACGGGGTCAATCGAAGCGACTATACAAGGGCAGGTGGCTCCTTCCCAAGAAGGTTTAATGACTGACCGAAGTCATGCTCCCAGTCCCATCAGCCGGTCACATACAGTACGAAGACGCACCCTCTCCCGAGGCAACACCCGCGCCAGGCGCAGCAACGTCAACACTCGAAAGGTTCGCAGAGGGCAGGTACGCCATTTCCCGGGAAAATACCTAACCGCTCTGACCAGCTAAGCTACCGACCCAAAGACAGGCAGATCGGCGATGATCGATCGGCCAGTAATGAAGGACCAAGCTCCTAGTATAGGTCATATCGCCCTCCCCAATTTCGATGTAACCCGCCCTTCCTTTCAGATAAAAGGAGGCAGGAACCCCGTGAGGCAAAGGGGCGAAAGAGAGAGAGAGCGCTATCAAACCCATCTCGCTAAGCCATTGGCATTCTCGCTTGTAAAACTTTGTGCGATCATCTGTACTCAAGAGTAATACAACACCACCGCACGAATCGAGTAGGACCTTCGCCCAACCAAGATACATCTTGGACTTCCGAGTCTAACCATTCAGGAGTGGAACGCTACACCCTTAGACTTACAAATTTACTTGCCGGTGCTCGAACGCCGGCGGCTGGCGCGCTGTAGGGTCTTCGTGCGCCTTCATCACCATCTCCGATTCCGCCGCCTCCTCGATGGCATCTTTCATCCGCGACGCATGACCGCTACCGAGAGCTAGATCCGCTTCGCTCCCTCAACTTTGCTGCCACCGCGGCGGGAGGGCTTACGCCATCCCCACCGCCATCGGAGGCCCGGCTACGCCGAAGCCCGGGCGCCATCTCCGGCGATTTCGCTAAGCTCCGCTTGAGCACCTCGCGAGTCCCAAAGCCGAGCTCGAGAGCGCTCCGCCGCGTCGGGCGAAGCTCCGTGGCCGGCAGTAACCGTGTCACCTCCTCGCAGGATCACAACTTGTGGCGATGGTCGCTACATGCCGCCTCTATCCACGAAAGGCCGGAAGACTCTTCCACCACGACTCCAGCCCGACACGGAGTACCGCACGCATGGCGACTCTCGCGAGTGCAACATGGCGGGCACGGCCGATTTAATCATAACCCCCGCGGTTACGGGGGGCCCCATCCGGCGCACTGAGGCGCAGGAGGAGGAACACCAGCGCGAGCGTGCTGAACGCGCTCAAGCTCGCCGCGCCGAACTCCAGCGACAGCGCGAAGAGCTGGATAAGCGCAGGGCTGAGCTCGACCACCCAGCTAACACGGGCGTGATGAGCCCGAGACCGGCAGTGCCGGCGACGCACGCTGGCGCGCGCGCGCATGTATACCACAAGCAGCGGAAGAACTGACGCCCTCGCTTCTTCCCCATGCAAGCGAACGTGGCTGCACCGCGATGCCGCCGAGGCCTCCCGAGCCGGCCGACCCGAGGCCAAAGCCACGCATCGTAACCTCCGGGCTGGTGGAGCGCGGCGGCCGTAACACATGCAGCCTCCGGCCCTACCGCCCGGCGCCACCTCTCGTCACCGGGCCGCACCGCCGCTGGCCGGCCGGGTCCGCCAAGACGACGCCACACCACGAACCGCCCAGCCTCACGCGCCCGGTGACGCTGCTCGGCGACGCCTACGACGTTCGCGCCACCCTCGAGGCGCGGAGAAAGGCGGCGGAGGAGGCCTTCCACTCACGTGTTGTGGACGGCGGGCGCCACCGCCGCAGCCCAAGCCCCGATGGTCCCGGACCACGGGCTTTCTGCCAGGGGATCCGCCAGGCGGATTTCCCTGCTAGGTTCCGGGCGCCGACCAACATCGCCAAGTACACCAGAGCCACGAATCTTCAGTCGACTCAGGCACTTCGCCGGTCGGTGGGTGGCCGAGCTACCCTCCGTCCTCTGGAGTCTGCGAACCACGCCCACCCGAGCGACCGGGTTTACACCGTTCTTCATGGTGTTCGGCGCCAAGCCGCCTTGCCACCGCATCAGAGTATGACGCCCCAAGACTACAAGTTTCGATGAGGCTCGGGCTCGCTTGCAACAAGACGCCATCGACCACTCGACGAGGCGCATGACGGGCCATCCCGCGATCGCCGATATCGCCAAGCTCATGGCGCTATCACACCGCCCAGTTCGAGGGCTATCCTTCAAAGACTGGCGACCTAGTCCCGCGTCGGGTCCAAACCAAGAAGGACAAGCACAAGCTATCGCCACCTCGGAAGGCCCTTCACCGTCGTGGAGGTTCTCCGACCTGGCACCTTTCGACTCAAGGACGCCGACGGTCGTATCCTGCCAAACGCTTGGAACATAGAAAAGTTAAGGCGATTCTATCCCTAATCTCTTTTCTTCTTTCCTGGCTTGGTCTTTACTCTTACCCTTCCGAGCACCTAATCGCCCTGCGACGCTCGGGGGCTGCCCCTTGGTGCCCCTGCTCAGGCTGCTCCTGGTCAGCGTTTATGTGGGTCGGTGACCTAGCTGACTACAGGGTCTCTCCCGAGCGGTAACCCTCTCGACCGAAGGTTACTACCACGCCCACGGCTACGGTTGCTAAGTAGCGCTTCGCGGAAGAAGGAAATGCCCGAGTGGAGCGACCTCTTAGTCAGTCGGGAACACTCCTCCTCCGCGCTAACTCGGCTAACTCACGAGCTCGTGCGGGTCGGTGACTGCACCGACCGCAGGTCCATCCCGAGCGGTAACCCTCTCGACCTGCGTTACGCCCACGCCCCGGCTACGGTTGCTAAGTAGCGCTTTGTGGAAGAAGGAAGTGCCCGAGTGGAGCGATCCTCCATCGGTCGGGAACACTCCTCTCCTCACAAGTGCGCATAACTCGTTGAGTAACCAAGATTTCTATCCTCTTAACCCTCCCAAGCAACCCGACCCACGATAAGTCACCCCGCGGTCCTTAGGGCTATGGTGGTCGAGCGTTCACCAAAAACACAAAAGGGGGCAAGAGGCATACCGGAACTTGTTAAACTTAAGATTGTTTATAAACTTGACAGTCATTACAATCAATGAAAGGGATAAAATCTAACTACTTTTATTCTTCCTCGAGGGCGACCTGCGGCGAGACGTGGCTGGCGATCTCCCGGGCGTGCGGCTCAACCAAGAACTCGAACCTATCGACCTCGTCGTCGGTCCGGTTCCCGGCGACGCCGCTGCTCACCACTGCGAGGTCGATGCCATCATAGTGCGAGATGGTATTGACCAACACAGAGGAAGCTTCGCCGCGCCAACCGTCACCGCCTCTCGATGCGCTCGCACTCGGGCCGCCTGGGCGAGGGCGCTGGCTCGCATCGCCTCGTGACGCGGACACGCACTCCCGACCAGCCTCGCTATGGTCTCGCACCGGCGCCAATCGAGGCCCGACCGCCCTCGGCGACCTTCGCCGCCGCGCTCGCCCCGGCCGCGATTGCCATGTCGCGAGCATCCGCCGCCGCCGCGCTCCACGGCGATGCTTAGATTCCTCTCTGGCTCTCGCAGCTTTCGCTTCAGATAAGCTCGCTCGTGGGTCGCACCACCGAGTTAGTTGAAGAATCAAGACACTTACCGCGCAGAGTTGGTCGATTGCGCCTTCTTCCTTGCGCCTCGTAAGAAGTCCTCGCGGCTTAAGTCCTTGGCGGTCCTCGCCGAGCGAACTCGGCCGGCCCTTCCGAGCTGGTCCCGCTGATCCGCAGACGGTCGTCATACCAAGGTCCCTCCGCGGTGACGGCGGCATCCTTGGCCTCGTTGGCCTCCGCCAGGAGGACTCGAGCCCGCCACCTTCGCCAAGATTTGGCCCCAGCGCTCATCGAAGAGGGCCTTCGTGGCCTCCTCCACCTTGGCGATCTCCGCGCGTCCGACCGCTCGACCGCCAGAGCCTCTTGGGCCAGCGTAGCTCAATGCGGCCGATCAGACTCCACCTCGGTGGCCGCCACTGCTATCCGAAGCCGCAGAGCTCGGCTCGCTTCCGAAAGGGCTCGTAGATGCCGCAAAAGCAAAGCTATCCATTAGTGTCACCGCGGTGAGTCGAATTTTACAAAGCCGTGCTTTTCCATCAACTTACCAACAGATCGGCCGGATTCCCGGCCACCATGTCCAGCGCTTTGTCGAAGATTCGAGAGCGCAGTCGACCCTTTCGATCGCTTATCTCCGCTTCGGCCCGTAGCGCCTTCTTCAAGGGCGACCCACTCGCCTCCTCTGCTCGCCGCCGACTCCACCCAAGGGCCACTCCGCAGCGGGCCCTGGTCGTCTCGCTCGGCGGGCGCCTTGCGTGAGCACCATCGCGCGATGGCGAATCGTCCTTCGGGATCCCCGTGGCGACTGCGCTGCGGGGCCTCACCGGCGCCTCGGGCAAGGGGTCGGGCCTCGGCACTGCGCGCCTCGGCCAGCGCGATCGCCGATCGAGTTGTCGATCCTCCTCCGCGAGGATGATCACACCGCCGGCGGCAATGGCTAGGCCGAGGCGGCGGAGCCCTCGCCGACCTCGGCCTGGCGAGGCCCCATCCTCCGCCGGCAGCGCGGCTCGACCGCTAACGCCGCGACGGCGCCGGCTCAACAGCGCCCTCGAACCACCCGCAACGCGCCGCCGCACATGACTTCCCGGCGCCATCCTCGCGGAGCCGACGCAGACGCGCCACGGTCACACCCAGATAGGCGCCGCACGCCACAAAACACTTAGTGGCCGCTCGACGACTTGTCGCTAAATGTTCGAACAAAACAAAAGAAAGGGTACTTATCGAGCCGAACGAGTACGCGACGCACGCCTCTTCTTCTCCGCCCTCCGAGGCAGATCCGCCGCCGCTTCCCCGGCCGCCTCCCACGGCGCAACGACGACGGCGACCACGCTGTCACCCCGCCCGAGGCCCCCACCGCCGAGCTTGTGGTGTCGCTCCGCAGTCCACGCCGACCGCCGCCGATCCGCTGGTCGGAGGGGAATCCGCAGATGCGCCCGAGGGTGCTCCTGGCAAGCACGGAGGAGGTTGCCCCCGCAACAGTGGCCTCTGATATATCCTCACCGCGCGCTGCCCTCGCCCTCGCGCTCCTTCTCCTTCTCCTTCCTCCTCTCCTCCTTCCGCTTCTTGCGGAGGAATCGAGCAGCGGCTCCGCCGAGCCACCGCTTTGCCTCCTTTTCTCCCGGGAGCGGCGCCCGGGAGATCAGGCCCAAGAGCCCCTAGGAAGTGTGAGGGCGCCGGTCAGAACAAATACCAAACGCAAAAAAAAGGAGGAAAGAAGCGAAAGGAAAATTCCATTAACCTACCAGATTCGGGTGCGCACGAGAACGGTTCCGGAGGCCACCGCAGCCTCCATGGCGCTCCACCAGCACGGCGCCACCCGGCTTCAATCTCGCTGAGCTCAGCCCGCCCGCCATCCTCATGCGGCCGGACGCCTCGCACCGACATAGGGGCGAGACTGCATCGAGGTTGCACGCAGATCCCCATGAAGGCACGCACGACCGCGCCCCCGGTGAGGCCTTGCCTCCTAAGGGCCCTGATTTGCTCCACAATCAGGGCCACCTTCTTCTTTTCCTTCTTCTCAGCGCCCCAGTTCCACTCCTCCCTCGCCACGAGGGGTTTGCGTGAAGGGCGGGCGCCGCTCGACGCCCGAGCGTAGAACCACTTGGAGCGCCACCCTTGTTGGACGACGGCACCGACTCGACATACTCCGCGCCCGGCGGACCGGAGTTGGAAGGCCAGCCGTCGATGGGTGTCGCCTGCACATCGGGCTTGTCCTTCCAGAGCCTTGCTTGGAAGAAATGCCTCCACAGCGCCCAGTGCGGCTCGATCCCCAGGAAAGCCTCGCATAGCGTGATGAAGATGGCGATGTGGAGGACCCGCTGGGATTGAGGTGGTGCACCTCCGCCTTGTAGTAGAAGAGCATCCTCGGACGAATGGATGCAGCGGCAAGCCAAAGCCGCGCCAAAAACGAGGGGCACCACGACCTCATCGCCCCGCGGCGAGGATTGACGGCCCCACCGGCACCCTCCATCCGCAGAGATCTGCGCGGGAGGAAGCCCTTCTTCACTGTGCCGAGCGCTCGGCTAGCCTGGGCGGAGCACTCCGTCCACGACATTCTTGCGAGGAGAAGACGGGAAGGCGGGAAGAAGAGAAGGCTAAGTTTTTCTTTCCTTGGCTCTTTGTTGTTCTTAGGAACAGGAGGCGAGGGAGGCAAAAAAGCGTGGTTGCCAGAAACGTTCCAGAGGCGTATTTATAGAAGACGAGCAGGCACCAACCGAACCGGCACCCCCTCGAGCGAAACGTCGCGTTCGCCTCGTCATCAAGCCCGCCCGTAACTCCCGCTCCCAATTCCACCCAAAGATTTAATTTTGACAGACAAGTCAGAAGACGCCGCCCCGACTAACGCGTCCGCGTTTAGGGCGGGACGGTTGCTCCGGGGCGCGCGCGAGAGGCCCGTTGGCCGCTGCGGCCCCAAAATGGCAAAAGCTTTGTGGCTTGCACCGGGGGCCCAGCTAGAGCTGTGGGATCAAAAGGCCTAACCCACTAGATGGGCTTAAGGCCGCCCCAGCGAAACTCGAGTTAGGGGCAAGTATGAGGTGAGCCCCGCGGTGGGCCCTCGGTTAGGTCGGCTGATGACCTAATCACCTCTACCCGCGTCCGAGACCACACTTCACACTCTCCCGGGAGCTCATCGATGAGCGACAGCCAGCTGTGCCCTGGGTCGGCGGACGACCTAGGGTCCATACGGGATTGAGTAAAGAAAGGTTTTTTATGGGTCGCCCCACAGCAGGGCCAGGACACCCTACTGGGATCGTCCCGCCGGAAGGGTCCCCTTGGGCGGGACCTCCCAGACCCACTCGGACTACCCGTTATAAGCTCCACGAGCACGGCGTTCAAACCAACGCCAGAACGCTGGCCGCCACCCCTCCAGTCCCACACTGCGGACGGGTATATCGCGGTGGGATAGACGCGCCACTCCTCTCGCAGCTACCCTCGCCAGACGAGGACTCGGACGGATGCCCCACGCCCGCCTACGACGTAAAACGAGCCCACGTCCAGCTACGACGTAAAACGAGCCCACGTCCAGCTACGACGTAAAACGAGCCCACGTCTAGCTACGACGTTAAACGAGCACTCGGACACCCGAACCTCGCGCAGAGGCATCGCGGTCGTCCCTGCCGACCAAGGCACCGTCTAGCTACGACGTTAAACGAGCACTCGGACACCCGAACCTCGCGCAGAGGCGTTGCGGTCGCCCCCGCCACCAAGGCACGGTCTAGCTACGACGTTAAACGAGCACTCGCACCAACCTCACGCAGAGGCATCGCGGTCGCCCCCGCCGACCAAGGCACGGTCTAGCTACGACGTTAAACGAGCACTCGGACACCAACCTCGCGCAGAGGCATCGCGGTCGCCCTCGCCGACCAAGGCACGGTCTAGCTACGACGTTAAACGAGCACTCGGACACCGAACCTCCCGAAGAGGCATCGCGGTCGCCCCCGCCGACCAAGGCACGGTCGGCCGTCCTCGCCACCAAGGCACGGTCTAGCTACGACGTTAAACGAGCACTCGGACACCCGAACCTCACGCAGAGGCATCGCGGTCGTCCCTGCCGACCAAGGCACGGTCTAGCTACGACGTTAAACGAGCACTCGGACACCCGAACCTCCCGAAGAGGCATCGCGGTCGTCCCTGCCGACCAAGGCACGGTCGGTCGTCCCTGCCGACTAAGGCACGGTCTAGCTACGACGTTAAACGAGCACTCGGGCACCCGAACCTCACGCAGAGGCATCGCGGTCGTCCCTGCCGACCAAGGCACGGTCTAGCTACGACGTTAAACGAGCACTCGGACACCCGAACCTCACGAAGAGGCATCGCGGTCGTCCCTGCCGACCAAGGCACGGTCGGTCGTCCCTACCGATTAAGGCACGGTTTAGCTACGACGTTAAACGAGCACTCGGGCACCCGAACCTCACGCAGAGGCATCGCGGTCGTCCCTGCCGACCAAGGCACGGTCTAGCTACGACGTTAAACGAGCACTCGGACACCGAAACCTCACGAAGAGGCATCGCGGTCGTCCCTGCCGACCAAGGCACGGTCGGTCGTCCCTACCGACTAAGGCACGGTCTAGCTACGACGTTAAACGAGCACTCGGGCACCCGAACCTCACTCGAGGCATCGCGGTCGCCCCCGCCACCAAGGCACGGTCTAGCTAGGACGTTAAACGAGCACTCGGACACCAACCTCGCAGAGGCATCGCGGTCGTCCCCCGCCGACCAAGGCACGGTCTAGCTACGACGTTAAACGAGCGCCGGACAACCGAACCTCACGAAGAGGCATCGCGTCGCCCCCGCCGACCAAGGCACGGTCTAGCTACGACGTTAAACGAGCGCTCGGACACCCGAACCTCACGAAGAGGCATCGCGGTCGTCCCTGCCGACCAAGGCACGGTCTAGCTACGACGTTAAACGAGCACTCGGACACCCAAACCTCGCGCAGAGGCATCGCGGTCGTCCCTGCCGACTAAGGTACGAATCTAGCTACGACGTTAAACGAGCGCTCGGACACCCAAACCTCAAAGGCATCGCGGTCGTCCATGCTGACCAAGGCACAAAGCAAACTCATTACAAAGACATTCACGAACAAAAAGAAGATTTTATTATAGACCAACAGGTTCAAGCTTTACACGACTTTACATACAGTACTCGACAGACACAAGAATAGCTACGCTACGCTGCGGCAGGACCTTCTCCACGCCAAAGCTTTTCAACATCCGTGCGGCATCGGCGGCACCGACGGCATGTCTTGGTAGGCATCGGTGGCACCGACGCAGACGCTGGAAGGCCCTTGCTCGGTCGACGGGCAGCCGCCGCAACGCGGAATCGACGCCGATGCGCTCGCCGCTGCTCAGCGACATCGACGTAGCCGCATCAACTACAGTCGGTGCCCTCGCGCCATCGCCTCCAGAAGGGCCCCCCTTACTACCCCAAGCCTTGGGACGACCCCGAGCAGCGCGTCGACGGCAGCAGCATCACGGGCTACAGCCTCTTCCTCCCGGAGTTCGGCCATCGCCCGATCATACTCAGCCCAAAGCTCAGCCAAAGGGTCTTCTTCTTCTGCCACGACATCATCGCCAAAACCGAAAACTAGAGGGTGCCCCGAAGCCATCCCAAAGAGCAAAAGAAAGGTTTCTCGTTTAAAGGTTTATCACTCAAGCAGGCCGTTGTATCATTTTATACCCGAACGGAGGGAGATTAAACGTCTCCAGAGTAAATGCCGGCGTCGAAAACGGCGCCTTCACCGTAACTCCGGCGTCCGAAGACGAGCGGGCGAGGCGCGCCAAGCCGTGCGCGGCGCGCGCAACGAGGTGATTCAAAGCCCCCGGCGGTTCGAATACCGAGGCGATTTTCGGGCAACCGTCGGATCCGCTGGGGTACACCGGCGAAATCGCTTGACCTAATCGGTCGGGCCAACCGCCGTGCCCACCACTATTCTCTTCCAAGCTCAACCCCAACCGACCGCCAAAATCACTCGGGGTTCGGGGCTATCGACGAATACTTATAACAGCCGCACTTAACGGCCCAAAGCGACGAGCCGGCGGCCTCAAGCACACTCAAGCCCAACAGCCGCTCCTAGCCCATTACCGACCGGCACCGACAAAGCCACGCGAGACATCCTTCCCGACCGACGAGGGAAGCGTCTCGACTGCTGGGCTCCCGACTTCGCAGCGGACGAGACCCATCGGCTCGACCAGCAGAGCTCCCGACCCCGCGCAGCAGTCGGGATCCCCGACTTCGATCGTGCTAAGACAACCCGCCAAGGGTCGCGGTCAAAACTTCTACCACCAATGACCACGCACTTACCTAACGGGTCAATCGGCGACTATACAATGGCGGTGGTTCCTTCCCAAGAAGGTTTAATGATCGACCAAGTCATGCTCCCACCCCATCACCACCACATACAAGACGTAAGACGCACCTCTCCCGAGGCAACACCCGCCCGCCAGCGCAAGAACGCCAACACTCGAAGGTTCGCAGAGGGCGTGTACGCCATTTCCGAAAATACCTAACCGCTCGACCGGCTAAGCTACCGACCAAAGACGGCGGGGACGGCGATGATCGATCAACAGAACGAAGGACCGAAGCTCCTATTATAGGTCATCTCGCCCTCCCCAATTTCGATGTAACCTCGCCCCTTCCTTTCGTATAAAGGAGGCGGGAACCCCGTAGGCAAAGGCGAAAAGAGAGAGAGCGCTATCAAACCCATCTCGCTAAGCCATTGGCATTCTCGCATGTAAAACTTTGTGCAGTCATCTGCTCCAAGAGTAATACAACACCACCACACGAATCGAGTAGGACCTTCGCCCGAACCAGTATACATCTTGGACTTCCGAGTCTAACCATTCAGGGAGTGGAACGCGCGACCCCTTAGACTTACAAATTTACTTGCCGGTGCTCGAAACGCCGACAAGATTGTTAACGAGTTCGTCTTTGATACAACCGAAAGGATCTTTAAGATTACATTCTCGATGCATTCTTGGGACAAAGACTACAAACCGTACATATTCGCTTCTTCAACTTCGAGTGCGTATATATACAACCTCTCGTTCTTATATTTTCCAAGGCATTTATAATACTACTAGCTAGTTACATATATGTTGCAATACATGAATAGGTTTCATCGATCCTTCTTGTCATCAAGCTTGATAGCGGCCGGATCATTGTTCAAGACTCAAAAAGGACTCCGTGAAAAATATCAATTTATCATTGACACCTGAATGGTATATAGCACATATATATTCGATAGTTTTCCTTATTATATATATTGAAATACCTTGCTAATTCCAACTCGATAATTACCATTCATACTAACGCATCACACAGGACATTCGCACGGTTTCAAAGAAGCAACAAGGAGATTACGAACGAATTTGATGTACAATTAAGCACTCGAGTACGATAAAGAATATTAATATGCCGTAACAGTTTTTCATCCCAATAATCGTGTTCTTTTCAAATTTCATCGCAGGTTCTACAACAGACGGGTGGAAACAACCTATGTGGCTATTATGTGTGCCACTATATGCAAAGTATTACCCACGGTGATGTGTCGACAACCAACGCCGAGGTAGTGTGCACATGTCAATTTCTTAGTACTTACACTTTAATAATTACATGTCCAGAGATTTATTTACCTCCCGCTTTGTCAGCCCAACATTGATGTGCAAGACGTGATCCCGCCGCACCGGGTTGCGGCAATCCAAGAACAACTCATCGGATTTATTGTCGACGAGATTGTATCCACCAAAGGCGAGTTCCACGCAAATGGTTGGAGAGATTGTCCTGAAATAAGGACAGGTGAACTGACATCAACGTCGACCAAGGGCACAAAGAGCGACGCACGCAAGAAATAAGCTCAAGATTCGCCCTTTTATTCTTTGAAACTTGTAAAAGTGTCTTATTATTTCATGTGTTCATCAACTTGTTCATTTTTTAGTCTTTAATTATCTGAATGAATACTCATGACTAATATATATATATATATATATATATTTAAGTGTGTCAAAAAAACTCATGAAGTTCTATTTATTTTAATTGTCAAAATCTATATCAAAAACCCCTCTGAAAACATATTCTATATTGAATATAATCAAACGCTACTGTTGTCGGACTCTTCACAAGCGCTTAGTAACTCCAACCGCTTGTGGAGAGAGCCTCTTCAGCGGTTCGTAACACCAACCGCTTTTGAGAGAACCTCTCCACAAGCGGTTGGTAACACCAACCGCTTGTGGAAATGTCGAACCACAAGCGGTTCGGGGAACCGCTTGTGATACCCGATGGGGTATCACTCGCGGCTGCTTACAAGCGGTTCTAAAACCGCTTCTGAAAGCGGTTTCGAAGCGCTTGTGCATGCCCGATCCGCAGTAGTGGTGTGTAACCTCTGATTTAATTGAAGGGTGCAAGTCTGTGCATCGTGTTCAGTCTAATAGTACGCCTTTTGCCCACACTCTTCTTCAGGTTGTTGCCGGCCATCACCATCATCTCCGGTGAGGTCTTAATCATGTTCATGCCAGCCGTCATATCCATCTCCGATGAAAACAAAGTTATGAGTGCAGGTTCTGAACAGCCGTTGAACTCAATATCAGATATGAGCAATAGATTCAGCCCTGTAGTTTCTTTCTATAATTTGTTTTTAACTTCAGCGTTTATGTGTAACTAGATGAGTGGGCACGGTGCATGCCGCGCCAGCTGCAACGCACCCACGTATCAACAGAATAATTTTTGTGAACCCCCGCCGCATGTTCTATAATATTCGTTTTTTTTGACAAAAAAAAGATTTTGCAAGGCCGCAGACTTTTCGCATAAAATAGCGAAATAAATAACTCCTAGACTTTTCGGAGGTGTTTTTGCAAAAAAAAAAGGAATTTCCCGGGGCCTTTGCACCCTTCTAGTTTTTTCGGTAGTGTTTTTTGCAAAAAAAATAGAATTTCAAGGGGCCTCTGCTTAAAAAAACTTGTTTTTCAAGGCCTTTTCGCATAAAATAGTAAAATAAATAACTTCTAGATTTTTTTGAGGCGTTTTTGCAACAAAAAGGAATTTCCAGGAGCCTTTGTAAAATTCTAGTTTTATAGGAGGTATTTTTGCAAAAAAGGAATTTTCAGGGGCCTCTGCGTAAAAAACTATTTTTTGAGGGCCTTTTAGTATAAAATGGCAAAAAACAATTTGTAATCTTTGGGGATTTTTTGGAGGTGCACGAGCGACGCGTATCTAGGCCACGTGTTGGCAAGAAAAATTTGCATTCACGCGCACGTCGATCAAGATAGGATTTGCCCCTCCCTAAAATGGGAGAGATATCTCTAGGCCTCTCAAGTGGTCAGAATTCGAAAATGCATGGACATGCTACTCGCGGTTAAAGAGTTAACCATAGTTGGGGATTCCAAGTCACATGATCGAGAAAGATTAGTCGAGCTAACTAAACAAGAATGGCACATACTCGCCTTGACTTTGACCGATATCATGAGGCAAAGGAAAATGCATATATATAAGCACTGTTTAGGTTCTTCTGATGTGATGTTTACATATACTCGGGAGTCGGCACATCTAGTGACCGCTACCGATAGATGGGTTTTAAGTTCCTAATGGGCCTCTAATGTAGAGCCCATTATCGGATGTCTAATTAAATGGAGGGGGTGCAGGCTTTAGGGTTAAGAGACACTACTACAAAAAAGTTCATAAAAAATGGTTCGAAACCATCATCATAGACGGTTTTCTGAACCGTCGTATCCATGTGTTAGTGATGTTATGGCATATCACAGACGGTTTTCAAACCGTCTGTGATATACGACATCACAGATGGTTTTTAATTAGGACCGTCTGTGATATAATAACATCATAGATAGTTCTAATTAGAAACTGTCTATGATGTTATGATATCAAAGACGATTTCGGCTTGAAACCGTCTGCTACATCATAACATCATAGACGGTTTCTAATTAAAAATCGTCTATGATAAGTCTTCCTACTAACAAGCATTTTTCTATTTATTGCCTAGCCTGAGGAAATGCTAGCCATACCCTTTGAAAAAAGTAGATTACAAATTAACTCAACTCAGATTACAAGCATTACATCCATTTTAGATGACAAGCATTATATCCATTTCAGATTACAAGCATTACAACCATTTCAGCAATCAACTCAGATTACATCACAACGCAAGCACATTACGTATAGATTAATATTGCATGGCACATCTATTTCAGAAATGAACTCGAATATATTAACCAATGGAACTCAATATTATTAACCAATTAATTGAATGCACAACTACAATTCACAAATCCACAGCACAAGATTGACAAATTAACCCAAATGGCAATTAAAAAACCACAACTCCTAATGTTAGGCAGTGTGGAACTCACCTTCTGGATTTAAGACTTGACTGAGCTAGAAGGAACAAAGCTGTCCTTGAATTCGCTTCAGATCGGCCTCTTCCAAATCAGTTATTACTTGACTGGTCTTTTTATTATTGACGAGGAGTTGCATGTTGTGGCAAACGTAAAATCCACAACGGTTATTTCCCTTTCCCTACTGGTGGCACTGCAAATATAGAATTGGCTAGTTCTAGAGTCATTATTACATAGTTTACATAGGATTATTGTGTATAGCGGATACCGAAAGCTTAAAATCGTGCTTTAGCTTCGGCCCGTCCTTGCCAGAACGTCGTCCATAATATTTGTACACTCTGAGTGTCCTACATGATTGCGAAAGGTTAGCCGCAGCCATTCTAGGAGCAACGTACACCTTGAATAACTTACATGACCATGTTATCTATGGAGGAAACGTGATGACCTGTTGAGTAATTTCGTGATAGAATTAAATCGTGGCTGCCACTCTATAAGGAATCAAGGTAAACAACCTGATTCGTGGCTGGATGAATTACAATGTGAACTTAGTGAAACCTACACAGGTATGTCGGCATGGTCAATTAACTAAACAATGTTGCGTGCATAGTACAAATCAAAGTGTAGCAAATAGTGCAGCACTTACCCTGGGTTGTGGGGTAAAAGTATAAAATCTTTATATTTTTGAGCCACCAAGGCCTGTTCGATGTATGTATCGACAAATTGTAAATCTTTATCCATTGTTTTCTTGGTGACTATGAGTGGGTCCAGGAAACCCACAGATTGTTTGTTTTCTCTCTCTTCACGGATCATATATCTATATATACAAAAGCAATGAGTTATATATATATATATGACATTTATCGGTATTACACGAATGTAGACTATGATTGCACACACTTACAATGTCTATCATCTCAAGAGTGCGACGTCGAGGGCATCGAGGTTGAAGACGTCAAACATGTCCTTAAAGTCGGCTGCGAAGAAGCCCCCCGATGACTCGTTGAACAGATTCTTAGGCGGGAAGCTGACTGAGATACTCGTTATACGGCATTGCACTGGTTTTTTAGCTTGTTCCAAGTACCAATTATGCAATCTAACGCAAGTAATAGAAAAGTTCTCCAAGCGCTCTCCCGTTATTAAAGGCTCTCCTAGCTGGTATAATCGGGCCCGTACGGCAATTGGATAGTCTAATTCCTTCGTGATCTGCTTCGCTTTGCCCTTTCCCTGCTTTCTGCTATAGGGAGTCTTCACGGGAGGCGAGTGGGCACCATCCCACTGAAAGTCCTTCGATGCAGGGGGCACGGGAGCTGATTTGGTGGTCTGCTGAGGTACAGCAGATGACTCAGGCAGTTGGGGTAGTTTAGGTGATGGAGGACGGGCGTCTAGGGAGATGTCGCTGCTAGGCCACTGGATGAAAGTGCAAATGGCATCCCCCAGTGTCATGATCTCGTTGTTTAGGGGCATCGGTAGAGGGACGATCTTGAAATTATCATGTATACCTTCCACATTAACCATCATGAAACCCGGCACCACTAAGGTACCGTGCACCAGCGCCCCTTCAGTGGATGGATACGCGAGCGCCCAAGTAGCCAGAAGAGGAATGGAGACATGGGCAAGTCTCACTTGGAGAGTGCACCGCGTGGCCACCTACATAATAGTACATAATTTCCTAATGTGTCCAACAGCTATATATATGGAGCATTCAAGAGCTATATGTAACATCCCGAAAAATGCAATAATATGAAAATTCATATTTTGAATTTGAATATATTTATTTATGATTTTTTTTGACATGATTGGAATTTATTTGGAATTCTTTGGATTTTTGTATTGAATGAAAAGTTAAAGAAATGGAATTAAGAAATGGATAATGGTGAAAAGGTAAAATGGTAAAAGATAAATTTTGGAAAAATTACCATAGAACCCTAACCACCCTGGTAAGTCAGTAAAAATCAAGAAGTAAAATTTTATGCACAGAAAAAGGGGTAAATAAAATTAATGTCACCTCTTTTTGACTAGAAGCAGTGCAAGTCAAAATTTATGAAACATATTCGTAGTTTATCTGAAGATGGACAAATTACCAAAACACCCTCGTGGTAAAACTTATGTCCGTAAAATCTCAGGATTTAATCATGTCGGCAAAGCCTCTAATAATTCAAAAGCAGAAGAAATTAAAAACTAGAAAACTTCATGTCAGAATTTATATAAAATAAATACCCAATATTTTGTCTTGAAAATTTTACAGAGACATCCTCGACCTATATATAACCCCTCATAAAATTTTCCAAAATATATAATAATGTTTGAACCTTTAAATAAATACGAAACCAAGTTCAAATCTGTACAAACCTACAAAGGTCGTAATTTTAATTAATTAAGTGTAAGATATTTTGGTCCACAAATTTTCTTGGAGGATAAGAACTTCCAGAATATATTGGTCAAAAAGTCTCACGAAATTTGATGATGAATTGATCGGCAATTTAATGCAATGTCCGAATATGTTCGAACCGAACCTTATTCCTTATCCCATCTTCTATCACCGACGAGTGGGCGGTCCCTTAACTGTAACGTTGTTGGCACGGCAACGGGAAAGGGCTCACCTCGCTGGTGGTCCCGGTCCCACCGCCGACGGCCAATTCCGTTTCTCCTCTTTCCTCCGGTAGGTTCGCTCGCCGCCGCTTTCCCGATCCTTCCCGGTCAAGCCGGCTGCGTTCAAGTCATGTCGCCACGCTCCCTTGTGCCGTGTCTCACCTTGATTTTTACTGCGCCATACTCTAGCTGTCGCCATCCGAGCCGAGTGATTTCGCGCCACCTCGTCAAAGATGCACCGAACCGAGCCGTTGTTTTCGCCTCGCTCAAACCCCGTGTTGCTAGCTATAAATACCGGCTTAACATCACATAGTGCCCCCTCCATTCTTCTGGACTTTACCTGAAACCATTCTTTCGCCATCCACCGAACCAAGCACGAAGGCAAGCTCACTCTCCCTGCCGCTGTCGCCATAGCGCAGAAGGAGAAAGCAAATTCAACCACCGGTGAGTGCCTTTCAAATTGATTGAGCCAAGAGCACTCTAGTGCATCCCCGGTTACTCATCAACCGTTGTTATCGTGTCTAGTGACCCGTAGCGCCGTCGCCACGAGCGCCCTTCTTCCCCACGGCCGGCGCGCGGTGGCGAGCTCCCTCGGCCAATCTCCAGCCCAGCCGATCGCAAAAATGGAGTGTCGTGACCTCGTGGATGCTTAAAATGCCACCGATTCGGCCGGAGTTCGCTTCCTCTTCATCTCCGGCGAGCTCTTCCTCATTCCACAGATGCCGGTGGCGAGCCTCCTCGGTCATCCTCCGGTGACCAAGACCTCCCCAGCGCGCCATGACCCGCTGATGCTCGCCGGGCCCTCGGCCGAACCCCTCCGCCGCTCCCTCGCCGTCGCCGTTGAGACCTAGCCGCGCCCCTGTTTTCCCTCACTGACCCGCGGGCCCACTATGTCAGCCAGTCAAGCAAATTTCAGTGCAGAGGTGAAATGCGCTTTCCAATACTGAAAACGTAATTCTTACTTTTCAGTTTATTTTATATAACCGATTTGACTCAAACCTTTATAACTTTTGTATTGTAGCTCCAAATGAAGTGAAACAAAATTATAAATTCATCTAAAATCTAGTTATTTCAGAATATAAAATAATATTTTGAAAATGTTCACTGGGTAAATTTGAAATTCAAATTTTAAAGAAAAGGGCTAAAAACACACTTCATGTTAAAAAGTTGTAAATAAACTTAAAAATGAGTGGAACCAATTTTAGTGAAGTAATCATGTTTCCAGGAGTTCAAATATATAAAAATATTTAAATTTCATTATTGTTTGAAATACTTTTTATTAAAAGATAGTATTCAATGCATTGGAAATTCAAAAATATATAATTTGAGTAAAAGAAACATGGAATAAGTAAAATTGATTTCTAAATATTAACATGGCAGTAGAATACCTTGATTTGCCAAAATAAGTAATAAATGAACTTGATTTGAATTATCTTGAAAAGTATGAAATGACTTATAACATAAAGTGCATGTATATTTGTATATAAAGTTGAGTAGTTAGATTATGGGTCAAATGAATTCAAATGATCACCAAAATAGTTTTGCTATATTCCTAGCAGTACAAGGTTTCCAGATATAAAATAACATTTAAAGTTTGCTATATAAAACAGTTAATGTTTAATAGTCAAAATGTATATAATTGCGTAATTGGAATAGTCATAACTTTAACAAATAAACTCTGAATTTGATGAAATCAAATCCTATAGCTTTGAAAAGTAGTACCCTTGCTATTTAGGCAAAAATATCTTATGTTAGTGTTAGGTTGAAATAATATAATGATAAACCCTAATGATCGTTTATAGGAAAAACATTTCGGATAAAAGCCAATTGTCACGAAACTAGCTTTAAATTACTTCTAGTATCATACCCTATTAATACCTGAAAAATGAGTAGATTATCCTAGGCGGTATAGCCGCAATCTTGTATCAAAAATTGAATCCTTAACGAGTAGTAAATTGAACTATCAAGCTTTTTCATCAATCCGCATAACCTCTCGTCTAAACGCAAATGTAATAGAAATCAGTTTAGAAATGATATTTAGGATATGGTCTACCATATTCTAGAAAAATATTTCATTTACAACTTTTGTTTCAATTAAATCTTGCTAGTCAAATACTCTTGAAGGTTATAATTGTTATAGTCTTTAATATCATATAAGCATTTTCATCTATGAAAATAATGTCTCGTCTAAACTCAAAAATATATGAAATCAGCTTAGATATGTTATTCAAAGTATATGCTATTAAGTTCCGAAGAAATAACCTTATTCCATCATGTTTTGCTTAAAAACTTTAATAGTTAAATAACCCTTAGTTGTATGTTTAATAAACCTTGTCATAGCAAGAATAAGAGATCCTAGTAATAAGAAATTTGTAGTTAATATATTTGTATCACCAGAACCTTCTTAAATCTATAAATAAATCTAATTAGCTAGCTTGTCAATCATAACTTATTTAAAACCCTTCATATGCAAATCTTAAGGCCAAGTGCTATTAGCGTAACCTTAACTAGTGTTTCAACTCTTTTAATCCAAATAATTTTAGCATCTATAATTCGAAGCTATAAATACTAAAATTCATAATTTTAGCCTCTTGAATTCGTAATTCAAGAAAAGATAATCTATAAAAGAACCCTGTTTTGTTTGTCATAAAGCCATCAAGTTTCGGAATAATGTAATTACCTAAATAATTCAAACCCTAAAATCATCCCTATTTTCTGCAATGAATCTTTATTTGATTTTCTGTCTGTCTTCTTTTCGCCCTTATTGAAGTTTATTATTTGCTATATTTTCCGATCGATCGACGTGTAGAATTCGACGTCCCTTCCTCCGCCGTTGCCTCCGTCGTCTGCGATCGCGTCTTCGTCGTAAACGATATATGAGCAAGGCAAGCACCCCCTTTGACCATCTTGATCCCAGTATTTAATTTGCATTGTGTTTATTAAAATGTTTCATGCACGCGTTTACTTTCTGTAAATTCGCTATTTTGTGGTGCTGGTAGTTATACCTGTTGTCTCATGAAACTTCCTTGATAAGTATGAACATGTGTACCTTGATACCCATAGATTGAGCTTAGACAATTACTTAATGTCATTGTGGGTATATGCGATTACTTTTATCCATGCTTAGCCATGCTTTTAGAACAAATGAGAATGATGATCAGATCAAAACTTGTTTCTTAAGAAATGGAAAATATTGGAAATAAAGCTGTTGGTTATAGGTATGTTGATTAAAAACCCAAAATAAAACTATGGTTTTGATGCGGGCGATTATTGGCAATAGCCGGAGGTGCAGAGGGATTTGCACGTAGTTAGGGTGGAGTATCGCCCGTGTCGGATTAAGGACCGAGCAATGGGACGCTATAGATCCAAGAATTTCGTACAACCACGAGGGCTGGTATGGGACAGTCTTAGCCTATTAAGTTATTTAGGTGTGGCTTTGCATCTAAGGAAGGCGGGAGTTATGCACAGGCATTCCGGTTCGGTCTGTCTGTAGGGGGTTTACTTACCAATGCAACGGTGTACGCCTTGCCGTGAACAGAAACGTGGTGTTGGGTGTAATGTGAAAGGAACCACGTCTTGGGTGAGTGTTTCTGTTTCCATGGCGAGGGTCAAACGTCCCGGGCTGGTTCAAAGCCACATCTAGATAATGTAACGGCTCTGTATGATCTCCTTGCCGACACACCAAAGGAAGTGTGTTAACCGATCCGCAAAAGAGGTTGATCATTCCTTGTGGGTAAAGCTGTACACCTCTGCAGAGTGTAAATCTAATCGATTAGCCGTGTCCACGGTTATGGACACTTGGTGAAGTCATTCCAATGTTAGAATGCTTTGGTATTTTCCAAAATTGGGTTTTGGTTTGGAACCTGTTTTATCAGCTTTTGTTTCATGTCAAAGGATCGACATTATTGGATTCCATTTCTGGATTATTCGATATTCACGATGGGTTGTGAGTATTACTTATGCTTTACTTATTTCATATCATCAATTATGCTTTTACAAATTCCGCTTGCAAATAACTTGTTTTACAATGTCAATTTCGCTTTATGCAAATTAACTGTAGTAGCCTCCTTTGAAATGGCCTGCATATTATATAGGTTTTGCTAAGTCTTGCGGAGTACGAAAGTACTCACCCTTGCTTATATGTTGTTTTTAGGTGGATAATTTAGCGAAGCTTCGAGGATTCCTTTTCATCGCGGGTTGCGGGATTTTCTTCATCGAATCTTTCTAGGGATTATGCCTTGTCAGTTGCCTGCGGGTTTTGGATGGGCACACTACAAGACCTTGCTTCTTTTGCTGCTATATCTCTGAGTTGTAAGATTTTCTTTAAATAATAGCTTCCGCTTAATATTATGTTGTATAGTTGTGATTCCAATTGTTGTAAACATGTGAGTGCTAGCTACTGATCCAGGGAATGGCACAGTAATCACATGGAGGTTCCTGTTCATCAGAACGGGGTCTCACACTATAATATTAGTAACTTGATGTCACAGATAGAAAATTTATTATGTTCATCTGTGGGAGTGGCGGACACATAGCTTCTCTTTTTGGTTGTGGTGTTGATTTGCGCACATACATCTGGGACTTGAGTAGGCTATCTGTAGTCCTGATTATTGAGCCTTTTCTTGAGGCTTCTTATCTTACTGTTGAATTATTCTCTTAGTCTTTCCTCAATCTTTTATACAAGCCGTTCCTCTCGCTCGGCTTTAGTTCTCTTCCTACTTTGGTATTTATCAGAGTCATCTAGGAATCCCGTTTTCCAGGGAACAAAAACTCCTTTGCCACGAGTGCCATCAGGGTGGTCCTTGTTTTCCATGGCCGTGGAGAGTACATCTTTCTCCTTGATTGGCAAAAAAGCACCATCGAAAGATTGTGTACTCAATGCTACCTGTAAGATTCCGATAAGTTATTTCACTTACGAAGTTATGGACTAATTACGTACAAAATTGGTATTCGGATATCTTACCAGGCGTTGGCGGACTTCCTTGTCCTCGGGGTTTGTAAAGGAGACGGTGCCAGAAGACGTGGCACTTGACCTTGCTTTCAGCCAGTCTCTAGTGCGCTGCTCAACGATCAATGCAAATGGCATGGAGGCCTCCTCATCCTCCCTCTCCCATTGTGCCCTCTTCCCTGCGTACCCAGCGGTGCCAACTCTGTGGGGGTGGGTGTTCCTTGCCTGTAGGGCCTTGTGGGCTTAACTTTGACATGCGAATTTATCTATCGTCTTCGCCTCAACAAAACTTTGCCATACGTCCTTAGCAATGAACCCGTACTTAGAGAAGGGAGTCATGTCCTTATTGACATATTCTTTGACAAGCATGTTGTTGAAGTTCTTCCACGCTCTCGCCACTAGCAGTGCATACCGTCGCACTGAGTGCACACAGTTTTCTGGGATCTCAAAAGATGATAGAATTTCTATCACCAAGTCATTGCGGTTCTCGTCAATCAATGACTTCTAGGATGGATAGGTGATGGGGACCCATTCTCGTGTGACTATCCCGCATAATGTCCAAAATGCTGTCGCTACCTTTCTTGGTTCGGTAGGGCCCCCATCCTTTGGATCAACCATCGTGATGGTATATCGGTCTGTGGGCCTTTTATTTGCTCCTTTTGGACATCGAGGAGGTTATCCTTTTGATGGCTCATCATATCCTTGAGACGATGAATGAGGGGACACCATCTTGCAATCTAGGCTGGTTTTCATGGCTCAACAGGAAAGAAAAAGAATCAAGCAAGGAGGCTACCAATTGATGACTACTTTTATTTGATGGGTACAAAGGTAGTATATATATTAGACCCTTAAGTATATATATTAGACTTCATTCGCTGATCCAGGCAAGTTTCATTTGGTCATGTCGATAAATGATGATTCTAATTCTACTAAAATGCTATTTTACAAACTATTACTACTAGTACTTGTTGCAAAAGTTGCGGTATTAGCAAATTTATTATGACATTAATCCCAAGCATAAAGAATAACTGTAGAACAAAAGATTCATAAAATCACATGTAAATATATTGAAACATGATAATTGACAATATCATAGTAAAAGAACTCATAATCAAAGATATAAACATGTGCATGTTCATGAACAACAATGGAGGCATAAAAACTAGAATAAAGCTTAAGTTGATAATTTATGGTGTTCTCATATGTCGGTTTGCCTAAGGCCCTCCTCGCCACTAGGGACGAGTAATAGACTAATTTGTGACAACCTTACCTCAATTTCCAAATTCAATACTTGACAGTTTTTATATAAATCTAAATAATTGATAATCTTTCAAACTATATGCATAAAACAGTGAATCACCGAATAGCTTGCTTATTGGAAAATAGCTTGCTTACTGGAAAATAACAGTGAAACTATTATGGATGGCTAAAGAAGGATAGACAATAAGAACAGCCAGCAAAATAATACAGAAAATACACAGTAAGCTACAGATTCACATACACATATATGACAAGATAACAATTATGCAAATCAAGTATATATAACGTAATGTAAACTGAGAATTAAAAGTTTGTTCTCACAAATTGTCTATCTAGTCCCAAATCCTCATTGAACAATAGAGCCCAAATGCAAGGTCGCGAATCCAATGAATTAACTGGCCCTTTGCAATCACAGTAAGATGGAAGTAAGCATAGGAGTAGAGAATACTCACAAAACACCGACTGGCTGTCAATGTTAATCGGCTAGGCATGTCAAGGACGCTGTCCCAGCAAAAGGTCCTCTCATGCAAGTGCAATATCACTTAATTAGAGCTAGATTGTGGTTGCTATGCTGTGCCATGCTAGCTGTGTTCCAACCCAGAATACATATAGAGATTAACACTGACAGCACATAGCTTACACATACACAGTAACTCAACACTTAGTGCAGATAAATTATTATACAAACTGAGAAACATTGGTTTAGCAAGCACCAACGCAAGGCTGGTATTTAAAGCAATGTCTTACCAACAAGATTCCTCGACAGTTACCACTTACCATAATTACTCTAAATTTATAACTCTGGCTTGATCAATGTGATATGCATGTTGGAGTAGTTTGGATATATGTCTATGCTTTCTACAATTTAATTTGGCTACTGTCTTGCATGTCAAAGAAACTGATATGCATACTTTACATATGTGATAACAAAAAAACATGATTGCACGAGATGCAGATAAAAGAATAACATGCATGAAGCCAAACAAATGCTTTAAACTCAATATATATGTGGGACTCAAATAATTTATGTAAGTAGGGTTTCCCATACATACTGTATACTAGGTTGTATTGACAATTTGCTAGCAGAACATGCTAGATATCAAGGCACCATGCAAACAATAGTAAAAATTAAATATTGTCTAAAGAACAGACCCATAGCCAACGTAGTACATCAAAGTCACAAACTTTTTTTACTTCCACGAAAACCTAGAATCGACCGTGCATCTTGTGCTCGCATGGAACAGCAAAGCAATCCTTATAACCTAGAATCCTTAAAACCTAGATACAAGACCCCTAATACCGAAAACCTAGAATCGATTATGCTTACCTTGGCGAGCATGAGGAGAAGAGGCCAGGGGGCAGCGTCGGTGAACAGGGGCGATGTCGGTGACCGACGGCAGGCGCTACACGTAGGGAGATGTAGGGGGTCAGGCGCTGCGGGGGGAGACGCTGGCTGAGGAGGCGTCGACCGGCTGCATGGAGAGGGGAGCTCGGTGGCGACTTCTTGAGCTCGATGGCGACGGGTGAGGGAGGAACAAAGGCGGTGACCGAGGGTTAGGTACTGGTGGGGAGACGCCGGCGAGAGAGGCGGTGAGGCCCGAGGGCGTCTGCGAGGTCGGGGGCTGGCGCTGCAACTGGACACGAAGTGTCGAGAGACAAAGTTAGGGTTTTGAGCACTAGAGAATGGTAACAGTAGGTCTGCGGGGAAGACCTATTTATAGAGCCTGTATTATAGATGGTTGTATTATAGAACTGTCTGTGATAAGACACTTCTCATAGACAGTTCTATTTCAGAATCGTTTGTGATAGTATTTTACCGTCTGTGATGTATCTTATCACAGATGGTTCGAAACTAGAACTGTCTGTGATGTCCATCAGCACCCAACATTAGTAAAGGAATTGCATAATGTAAATGGAATTGTGGATGGATCAACATCAGTGAAGGAAATGCATAATGTATATGGAATTATGGTTGAACCAACATTAGTAAAAGAAAGGGAACTTTATTAAATAAATCAGATGCATACACAAAGTTGTGTCGAATTTTGAGCGTCTTATTAAAAACAACTCTATTATGTTAGAGAGTACACTTAAAATGATAACTCCGCTTCTTATTCTTTTGTATAAAAATTAGCCCTTCACGATGATTGACGCGTGTGTAGCTAGCTTCCTCGGGTTGTTCTTCCTGGACCGTGATGTTGTTTTTATAGGAGGCAACTCGTCAAATTGATTATATTCTTCCTCATCTACTAAATTTCTACTCCGACAATCTTCCATTTTCCGTGAAGAACTACATGTCTCTTCTTGTTGGACGGGTCGATTACATAGACTTGGTTAGCGAATACGAATGGTTCATCTTGGTATCCGATGCATGCGAGGTCAACAATAGTGATACCGTACTTGTCAACCTTCACCTGTTAGATGTGGACGCAACGGCACCGAAATAAGGGGATCTTGAATAGTACATAGTCGAGCTCCCAAATCTCCTCTTTGAACCCATAGTAGGAGCTCCTTGTCGACCCAACGATATTGAACGCTTCTATGCAGACACCGCTGTTCTGGTTTATGCTCTTCATATCCTGATCTCTTGTGTAAAATGTCTACATATTTAAGTCATATCCTTTCCATGTTATAACTGTAAATGTTGGCCCTCTTGCTAACCATGTGAACATATCACCTGCTGAGGTCCCAGTGATGGCTCGCTCTTTAAACCATCTGTTGAACTGAAGGTTATGCTGTCTCGTGATCCAAGACTCCTACCAAGTCGGATTCTCTTACCGTAGCTAGCGCTTATAGTCGTCGATGTATAGGGACACTACAGCCATGTGTTGCCAAACTGTGAAATAAGCTTGAGCATAGGCAATCGGATCAGTCGTGATTGCTTTCCTTCGGATGGTCCCGATGCCCGGGAGCCTCCCATCAAGGTGAGATCGAGGGAAACCTATTGGTTCGACCTAAGCCATGTAATTGATGCAGAACTCGACGACCTCTTCGGTTGCATAACCTTCGACAATGCTACCCTCTGGCCGAAATCAATTCCGTACGTAGGACTTGAGAATTCCCATATACCGCTCGAATGGGTACATGCTACGTAGGAACACGGGCCCGCACATCTTTATCTCTATCACAAGGTGTGAGATGGACCATGATATCGAAAAACGACGAAGGGAAATAAATCTCAAGATTACATAGATCCATTACCACCTCACCCTGTAGAGCATCTAGTGCTTCGGGATCGATGACCTTTTGAGCAATTGTGTTAAAGAAATAACAGAGTCTCGTGATTGTCTCTCGGACCTTGACTGGCAAAATACTTCTAATTGTCACAGAGAGCATTTGTGCAATCATCACATGATAATAATGAGACTTCATGTCAGTTAATTTCAAATTTTGCATCGAAACAAGTCTCTTCATGTTGGAGGAGTAACCGGACAAAATTTTCACACCATGCAAGCACTGGCATAGTTCAATTCTCTTGGACTTGGACAAAGTCTAACAAGCAAGTTCGCAGTACGTTCGGCCTTTATCGGTCTCTTTCGGTGCTAACTCAGGTCTTATGCCCATATCGACCAAGTCAAACTATGCATTGATACCGTCCTTTGTTTTGCCCTTAAAATTCAGTAAGAGACCAATGAAGCTATCATAGACATTCTTCTCTATGAGCATGATGTCGATGCAGTGCCGAACTTTTAGATGCTCCCAATAAGGTAGGTCCCAAAATATTAATCTCTTCTTCCACATGCTCTTCTCACGGTACCTCGATTTACGTCCCTTTCCAAACACAACATCCAGGTTCTTAACCATATCATGAACATCTATCCCACTTAAAGGCTTTGGAGCTGAACCGTCTTTATTCGTTTCATCAAATTGTTTCTTCATCTTGTGGTATGGGTGATTCCTTCAAAGGAACCTACGGTGATGCATTTACACGGTTTTGCATGAATGATTCAGCCACACACTCTCGGTATCATCTAAGTAGTGAGTGTAGGCTTTGGTTCCTTTTGTACTCTGGTCTGACAAGTTACAAAGGACAGGGTAATCAATTATGGTGCAGAACAATAGGCAGTGCAAAGTTAAGTTCTCTCGTTTGTACGCATCCCATACCTGTACCCTGGCAACCCACAGTGTTTTCAAATCTTCCACCATTGGTGCTAGGTACACAATAATATCGTTCCCAGGTTGTTCCGATCCTTGGATAAGTACAGACAATAAAATGTACTTCTGCTTCATAGACAACCAAGGAGGAAGGTTGTAAATACAGATATTCTTAGGCCAAGTGCTATGCCAGTTGCTCATGTCACCGAAAGGATTCATTCCATCTGTACTCAATCCAAACCTTATATTCCTAAAATCTGCACTGAATTCTTGAAACCTCATATCGATGTTTCTCCACTAGGTGGAATCAGTAGGGTGCCTTAGCATTTTATCGTTCTTACGCTCCTCCGAGTGCCAACGCAGCAGTTTTGCCTCATTTGGGTTTGCAAACAAACACTTCAATCGGGGAATTATAGGTAGATACCATGCCACTTTAGTAGGAGGTTCTTTCTTCACCTCGATGCCCTCGCCGTCATTATCTGAATGACTCTTACGCTTATACCGGGATGTGTTGCGCACCGGACATACATGCAAGTTTGCGTACTCTTTGCGGTACAGGATACAGTCGTTCGAACATGCATGTATTCTTTTTACTTCTATTCCTGAGGGACAAAGAACCTTAGCTTTGTAGGTGATTATCGACAACTCATTTATCTCTGGAAGCATGTCTACTAATAGACGTAATAGCGCTGTGAAACTCTTGTCGGAACAACCGTTGCTTGCCTTCAATTTCAACAGTTCAAGCATGGATGACAACTTTGTGTATTTCGACTTGCAGCCTGGGAAAAAAGGTTTCTCTGAGTCTTCCATCAAGCCCCAGAATTTACCAAATTCTCTGTCATCACAGTCCCCTTCTATGTCGTGCAACATCTGATTCAGATTGTCATCCTGCAACTTATCCTCATTGGAAGCACAATCGATATGATCATCCTATATCTCATTGACTTCGTCAATGATGTTAATACTACCTACTTCCTGTATATCCTGCTCTTCACCGTGGCTAGTCCAACATGTATACCCTCTTTTGAAACCCCTCAGAATCAAGTGTGCTTCATCTGCGCAGAGTTTCGAAACATCTTCATATTCTCATAGTTAATGCACGAACAAGATATAAACTGCACCGTTTTATTAAATATATCCTCCTCTACAGCTCTTCTAAAAGTGGATATGCCATTAATGTACGCGGCACTCGCACGGTTCACAGCGTACATCCAGCTTCGGTCCATCTACGGTATTCATATAACATTTAGTGTTAAATATTGAAGTACACTAGCTGTGTGCATGCACACATTCTTAAATTATGCACTGCTAGCTACTTCTGGAATATAATGCAATTATATAACCAATTACTACCTTAGAACACAAAGAACAAATGGATCTACAAGCTACATCTAAACACAATCTTCAAATTCTCTCTTCACCAAACAAGCTACCTAAATCTTAAATATAATAATGAAGTTAAAACCAATTACTAACGTTAGATCACCAAGAACATATGGAAAGCAATCTTCAAATTCTCTCCTTATCAAGTTAGATCTTGAATATAATGCAATTACCCATTACTAAAAATTATATCAACAAGAACACATGGATCTACAAGCTAGATATAAACAGTCTTCAAATTCTCTCCTTACCAAGCTATATCTTGAATATAATGCAATTAATTAGAACCTATTAACCTTAAATTACCAAAAACACATGATCTACAAGCTAATAATCTTCAAATTCTCTCTTTACCAAGCTAGATTTTGAATATAATGCAATTAGAACCCATTACCAACCTTAGATAAAAAAGAACACATGGATCTATAAGCTAGATCTAAACAATCTCTAAATTCTTCTTACCAAGCTAGATCTTGAATATAATGCACTTAGAACCCATTACTAACATTAGATCACCAAAATCAAATGGATCTACGATCACCATTCGAAAATCAAGTATCTTCTTTCACCATATCGCCTCACAGCCGCAGTCACCCCAAAGATAGATCCTAAAACCCTAAAAAGCACTAAGTGGCTCGGGTCACTGTATTATATATCGCTGGGGAATATCACAGACGGTTCTATTCATAAATTGTCAGTGATTTATATAGAATCCCAAACGATTTTAGAATAAAACCGTCAGTAATATATCACAAAAAGTTTTATAATAAAACTATCTGGGATAATAACTGTTATCACAGACAGTTTTACTTTAAAACCATCTGTGATAGCATCATTGACGGGTTGTTAATAAAATCGTCTGTGATATTGCTCTATGTCACTGACGGTTTATCAAAAGTACCATCTGTGATGATATTACGGACGGTTGCACTATAGAACCGTCAGTGATGTTTGTCGTCACTGACGGTTTTTCAAAACTGTCTGTGAAGATCCATCTAATATATGCCTTTCGGTAGTAGTGAGACATAGTAGGAATTCAAAATTCCCGAAACCCTAGCTACCTCCCCTCCTCCGCCCAGAAACGTGCAACCGGTGCTAGCACTTCGCCGCGTGGTGTTCCTCTGCCCCGTATGTGTGGATACCTTGGAAGCGTTGCTGCGAAGCTTCAACGCTAGAATGATCCACAACCTGCGACGGTCACAAAGAGCTATTGGAGAAGACGCGAGGCTAGTACGACTACATCTGCACCACCGCGCTACATCGACTCTACTTCTGCTACGGGTCTGCGCATCTTGTGGTAATTCTGTGATCTATAACATGCAATGGTTCATTGGTTATGCGGTAGAAAATTTTGATTTTTTGCTAGAGTAGTCTACTCGTTACCAACAATATAATATGATGGGTTTTAATCCTTAAAAAAATGGTGGGAGGCGGTTTAAAGCAACGTTTTGGTTTTAAAGACACAGATTTGTAGCTTCTCATCCGTACATATTCTATGACTTCTCTTTCGTCATTTGTCAGATTTCTAATTGTCTCGGTCGCAATTCGTATTTTCGTTCCGTGGACAGCCTAGCCTGCCTTGCTAGCTGCGTGCTGCCATTCCCACCGCTCGTCTTGCCGCAGCTTGTCAGCTAGCAATAGCAACCTAGGCGTCGCATGGGAAAAAAAAAATACTGTAAGATCAGTTCTGTTACGTTAGTCTATCAAGTTAGACCCCCCTTGAAAATATAACACTTCGTAACGCAAATTTTGAAGCATCTACTCATTAATCCATATTTTTGTCTCGTCTTCCTTCCATGACCAAGGTGGTACTTAATAAAGTCGCTAATCCAATACATCTCGTTACCAACATATGTTGGAGCACTTCCGCGGCGGTACTACAAATCAACCTTCTTGCAATGAAGTCATGATGCATGATATGGTTGGAGACGAACAGACAGCAAGATTGGAAACGGGAAGATATTAATGGAAACATACAGACATGAATTAGGAAGAAAAAGAAAAAAGAAAAAAATGAACTATGGAAGACAGGCATGGCAGATGTTGGGCCAGCCGGAAGAAGATACGACGGTGGAATTACTTGTGTACAATTTTTTGAACGGATCAAATTCTCGTCGACGACCATTAAAAATTCCATCTTTCATACGACGATGCAAAACGAATTTCACCTATAATGGCTTTAACTAGAGTGAAAAAAAAGAAGTTTATTTTTGCGAGATTTGTCGTACTAACCGCTCGAAAATCATCGCGAACGGTACGACCAACGCGGCGCCGAGGAAGAATCGGTAGGTGAGGAGGGCGAAGACGAAGAGGCCGCCGTCGACGACGACCTTGGTGAGCAGCATCTGCCCCGTCGTGAACAGCTCGATCAGCACCATGCAGATGGCCGGCCCCCATTCCTTCTTGAATGTCGTCCTCCCCATCTCCCTATGTGTCTATCTATATGTATCTTTCTCTCTCAACTAGAATGAGATCGTTCGGCGAATCGATGAAAGAGGTCTGCGACTTGTGATGTGAGGGGACAGGGTAGTGAGGTAACAAACCGGGAGAGATAACGATGATACTGAGAGGAAGTGAAGTAAGAAATAACGAGGGAGATTCTCGTGGGATCTGGAGCCAGGATCCCACGCGGTTTCACCTGTCACAGAATGAAAATTGTTGCGGACGTTTGACCGGTTCTTCGCTCTTAGATTCATGCGATGCTTTGAAACGGCTTCCATGGATTCCGTTTGTTTTGAGTAGATTCGTTCATCCCCTTAATGGAAGTCCTATTAACCAGTGAAACTGTTACCGCTTAACGTTGGCACAGGGCAGTTGCAGGGGAGGATGTGCAGCGTTTGCATTGAGATCCTATTTGTGTTGCTGTTGCAGGCAGCGGGCTAAGGGACCGTATATACGGCGCTCGCGTCCGAGGAGTGTGTGGTGGGCAAACACAGCACGTCGGCCTATTCCTTTGTCACACCCTAAAACTGCTGCGTGCCTATTACTTTGTCACACCCTAAAACCACTAGGAATTCTGTTTTGGATACAAATTGTTTATCACCTTATTATGACAACGAAAGACGGTTAGACAAGACAATATATAACCTATTGGCTAAAATTAAAAGAGCATTGTAGGCCACCGGCCTAAAGTTTAACTTACAAACTAACAATAGGAAAAGCCTGAGTGCGGCCGTGACCCTATACATTATCATTGCCAGAGGTATAGGCAATTGAACGACGGTATTCCTCCTCATCCTTGAACAAGCAAAGTTGTGTACTTTTGTACTCAGTAAGACTTGAAGTGTATCATAATTTACAAGTAAATGTTTGATTATGTCAAAAGGAAAGGCTGGTGAGTTTATTTGCATAAAGCTAAATTTAAACACGAATATCACGTTATAGATTGTAAAAGGAATTTAGAAGGAGCAATTTGATTGATATGTAAATAACAAGTATGAAAGCATAAAAGTAAACTCATAATCCTACTTGATTGTGAGCATCGAACCATTCCCGTGCCGTCATTTGGCATAATATATGACACAACTTTTCACCTTATTTCCAATTCAACTATTTCTTGAAAATACCAAAACTCTTAACAAGTGTCAGTTCACCAAGTCTCTCATGATCGCGGGTGTCGGGGTTTCGAGCACCGGCAAGTAAATTTGTAAGTCTAAGGGGTCGCGCGTTCCACTCCCTGAATGGTTAGACTCGGAAGTCCAAGATGTATACTGGTTCGGGCCGAAAGTCCCTACTCCAGTTCGTGTGGTGGGGTTGTATTACTCTTGGTACAGATGACTGCACAAAGTTTTACAAGTGAGAATGCCAATGGCTTAGCTCTCTCTTTCGTTGTTGTTTGCCTACGGGGGTTCCTGCCTCCTTTTATACGAAAGGAAGGGGCAGGTTACATCGAGAATTGGGGAGGACGAGACGACCTATACTAGTGGCTTCGGTCCTTCGTTCTGCCGACTGATCACCGCTCGTCTTGCCCACGCTGGGTCGGTAGCTTAGGTGGTCAGAGCGGTTAGGTATTTTCCCGGGAATGGGCGTACCTGCCCTCTGCAAACCTCTCGAGTGTTGACGTTGTTGCGCCTGGCGCGGGTGTTGCCTCGGGAGAGGGCGCGTCTTCGTTCTGTACGTGACCGGCTGATGGGACTGGGAGCATGACTTCGGTCAGTCATTAAACCTTCTTGGGAAGGAGCCACCTGCCCTTGTATAGTCGCTTCGATTGACCCCGTTCGTGGGGCACGTGGCTGTTAGCTGGTGGAAGTTTTGACACGCGGCCCTTGGCAGGGGTTGTCTTGGCACGATCGAAGTCGGGGGATCCCGACCTGCTGCGGGGGTCGGGAGCTCTGCTCGGTCGGAGCCGATGGGATCCCGACCTGCTGCGGGGGTCGGGAGCTCTGCTCGGTCGGAGCCGATGGGATCCCGACCTGCTGCGGGGGTCGGGAGCTCTGCTTGGTCGGTAATGGGCTAAGAGCGGCCTGTTGGGCTTGAGCTGTGCTTGAGGCCGCCGACTCGTCGCTTTGGGCCGTTGGGGTACAGCCTGTTATAAGTATTCGTCAGCGGGTATAGCTTTTTGAAAAGTTTTACACTCTGCAGAGGCGCACATATTTACCAACAAGACATGACAAGCTTTTTTTGTCGTTATTTTTACACTTTGGTGTGCGGCCAAGAGGTTATGACATTAACCTTTTACATTACATAGATCTAACTTTGTACCAGCCCGATGACGACAAACCCTGTGAGACCCCGTTCTGATGAACAGGAACCTCCATGTGATTACTGTGCTATTCCCTGGATCAGTAGCTAGCACTCACATGTTTACAACAATTGCAATCACAACCATACCTCGCATAGATTAAAGCGGAAACTATTACATAAAGGAAAAGCTACAACTCAGAGAATAAAGCAGCAAAAGAAGCAATATCTTGTAGTGTGCCCATCTGACCCGCAGGCAACTGACAAGGCATAAACTCCAGATAGAACACGACGAAGGAGATCCCGCAACCTGCGACGAAAAGAGACTCGAAGCCTCGCTAACTCATCCGCCTAAAATAATAATTAAGCAAGGGTGAGTACTTTACGTACTCAGCAAGACTTGAGCAAAACCTATAATATATGCAGGCCATTTCAAAAGAGAGGCTAATACAGTTAATTTGCATAAAGCGAAATTGAATTGTAAAACAAGTTATCATTTGCAAACGGAATTTATAAAAGCAAGTTGATTGATAAGAAATATATACAACAGTAAGTAATACTCACAGTCCTCCATTAGGTGAGTTCGAATAAACCAAACCACAAGGTCCATCAATGTCAGCCCTTCGACATAAAGCAACAGTTGCTAAAACCAGTTCAGACCAAACCCATTTTAGAAAATACCAAAACTCTAACATTGGGAGGATTTTCCCCAAGTGCCCATAACCGCGAGCGCGGCTAATCGATTAGATTTACACTCTGCAGAGGTGTACAACTTTACCCACAAGGAATGATCAACCTTTTCGCCAGATCAATTAACACACTTGCTTTGGTGTGTCGGCAAGGAGATCATACAGAGCTGTTACATTATCTAGACGTGGCTTTACACCAGCCCGGGACGTTAACCCTCGCCCTGAAAACAGAGATACTCACCCGAGCCGTGGATCCACATTTATCACACACAACACCACGTCTCTGTCCAGGGCAAGGCGTACACCGTTGCATTGGTATGTAGAAACCCTACAAGCAGACCTGGAAAGGAATGCCTGTGCAATCTCCCACCTTCCATAGATGCAAAGCCACATCTAAACAACTTAATAGGCTAAGACCTGCCCATTCAAGCCCTCGTGGTTGCACGAAAAACATGGATCTACAACATCCCATTTGCTCGGTCCTTAATCCGACACGGGCGATACTCCACCCTACACTACGTGCAAATCCCTCTGCACATCCGGCTATTGCCAATAATCGCCCACGTCAAACCATTGTTTTATTTTGGGGTTTTTAGCAAACTACCAGCAACCATTTTCCCAAAAAGGACCATTTAGGTTCCATACAAAACATTTCAGGAAACAATTTTAATCATGATCATCGGCCCCACAAAAAGCTAAAGCATGGCTAAGCAGGTTTAACAAGATCGCATATACCCGATTTGGCATTAAGTAATGTCTAGCCATATTCTATGGTTATCAAGGTTCACATTTCTATAATTATCAAGGAGTTTCATCTGACAACAGGTATATATACCAATACCACAAAATAGCGAATTTACTGAAAGTAAACGCATGCATGAAACGATTTAGTAAATACAATGCAAATCAAATCTGGGATCAAGATGGTCAAGGGCGCTTGCCTTGCTTAATCATTGCTTACGGTGAAGACGAGGTCGCGAATCGACGGAGGAAGGACGTCGAATTCTACGTCGATCAACCGGAAATATAGCAAATACCCAACTTTAATAAGGGCAAAAAGAAAACAGACAGAAAATCAAATAAAGATTCACTGCAGAAAATAGGAATGTTTTAGGGTTTGAATTATATGATTTCAAGACCTCATTATTTAGTTAATTACACATTGACATAGTTAATAGCTTTTATTATGAACAAAACACGGCTTCTTTTATGGATTATCTATTCTTGCTTTACGAATTCAAGAGGCTAAAATTATGAATTCTTGCATTTAAGACTTCGAATTATAGATGCTAAAATTATTTGGATTAATAGAATTAAAACACTAGTTATAGGGTTATGCAAATAGTACTTAGCCTTAAGTGATTTGCATAAGAAGGGTTTTGAATGAGTTAGATCTGTTTAGCTAGGTTACTAGATTTATTCATGGTTTTTAAGAAGGTTCTGGTGATACAAATATATTAACTATGGATTTCATCATTATTACAAAGTTTGCTCATTCATATTATGAAGTTCATGAATCATAATACTTAGTGTTATTTGGGTGACAAGATTTATATGCAGATCACGATGAAACAAGATTATTTCTTCGGAGAAGGATAGAATATACTTTGTAGAATATTTCTAGGCTGATCTCACGCTTTTTAGTGTTTAGACGAGACATTATACTCATTGTTGAAAATGCCTATATGGTAATAAGGTTTATGTCATAAGGAATTGGATTAGAAGTGTAGCGGACAATTATCACATAGGGTTATAGTACTAGCTGCATTCAAATGAATATTAAGCTATAAACAAAATATTTTTCCAGAATATGATAGTCCATATCCTAAATATCATTTATGAACTAATCTTCATAATATTAGCATTTAGAAGAGATATTCTACGGGTTGTTGAAAAGGCTTAAGTGATTCTATTACTTAGAAAACATAACACGTAGGGCTATGCTACTAGTTCATTTTATATGTAAAACATAGTATAACAAAATACTTTCTTTAAAATCTAGTAGTATGCACTTTATAGAGTATTTCTATACTGTTTTCATAATTCTTTTCATTTGGACGAGATACTTTATAGGCTACTGAAAATGCTTAAGTGTTTCTAACTTTACGATAAAGGTTCGATTTCGATTTAAGTTTGTGACTACACCTTAAGATAATCTCTCCATTTTTCAGGTATATACCTGGGATGACTATAAGAGCATTTTAAAGTTAGTTTCGTGATATTTGGCTTTTATCCGAAATGTTTTCCATATAAACGATCATTAGGGCCTAATATGGACTTAGTTCAAACTTACTCAAACATAATATATTTTTACATAAACATCAAAGATATTATACTTCAGGTTACTAGGATTTGGTTTTGTCAGATTTGAAGTTAGTTTGTGAAAGTATGAGTATTCGGATTATATAAGTATTAGAAATTCAATTATTTGGTTAAGTGTTATTTATAACTTTGTTATAATGATTCTTGTTGAATCATTTATTTTGATCACATTAGATATTTAGAATCTAGTTTCTTTATCATGACCATGCTCTTCATTATTTATATACATATATTTATATATTCTTTTACATGGAGAAGGCTTATGCTCTTGATACAATTTAAACTTGTGCATATATGATATTTCATTAAAACATTTTAACAGTGACAAATTACTCTTCTAATACTAATTCATGACTTTGTACAGCTATTAAATACTATTCATATGCTTGTATGTATATATTGCTACTAATTTTCATATGCACTATATCTATACACACACCTTTTCCATTTGAATCATCTATTATTCATAACAAGTCTAAACCAAGTTCATACCTTAATTATTTCAGCATATTAAGGTAGGCTACTGACATACAAGTGCTTAGAAATAAATCTTATTTATTTTAGAATTTCTTTTATATAATTATTCATTTTTTGATTATTTATTCCATTGAGAATAACCTTTAATGGGAAATAATTTAAACAAAGGTAAAACATAAATATTTTTATATATTTGAGTTCCTGGATTTATAAGGATTCTAATAAAATTGTTTTCATTAAATTCTAAGTTTGTCTACAACATTTTAATATGTAGCACATATTGAGCCCTTTTGCTTGAATTTGAATTTCAAATTCACCCAGTGAAGATTTTCAAAATATTATTGCATATTCTGATGGTACCTGATTTTACATGAATATAGAAATTCATTTCACCAATTTTGGAGTTATAATGCAAAAGTTACAAATGATTGAATTATTTCGGGTATACTAAATCAGGAAGAATTTGAAAATACGCTTTCTATATAGAGGTGGCGTATTTTACCAGTTTGACTGGGTTCTTCTCGTGGCACTGGCGAATGGGGCCCGGGGGTCAGCGAGACAGGGCAGAGGAGGCGCTAGGGCACGGCGGCGACGGCGTTCCGGCGAAGCTCCGGCGAAGGCGAGGGCACCATGAGCTTCAGTGGACCATTGCGCATCTGATGGTGGAGTCGATCACTTCCGGCAATGGTCGGAGCGGGCTGCCACCGTGGGCGATGGCGGGGAAGGCGATCACGGGAAGAAGAAGCAGTGAGTTTTAGCTCGAATGGGTAACGGGGTGAGCATCAGTGAGGCTAGGGAGTACCATTTTGGGGGTCGGTTTGTTCGGAGAAGTGACGAGTTGGGCCGCCACCGTGAGCCTGAGCCGAGGAAGAAGAAATGGGGCGCGGCGGTGCTACAGGCAAGAAGAGCTGAAATCGATGAGCGAGATGAGTTTAGTGATGCTCAGAGACATCACGGTTGCGAGGAATTTGAGAGTGACTCACCGATTTTGCTTGATCGGCTTTCTTCCCTTTCTTCTTGCTTGCGACGGCAATGGCAGGGAAGGAAGCAGAACTCGGTAGGAATGGCTCAATTGATGACTTTGTGTGTTGAGGAGAATGGCTGTATATTGTTCTTGGGAAGCTTGATGCTATGCTTGAGCTCTTGCATTTGGCTTACAAGGAATGAGTATGACTATGGTCTAGTGTTATGAGCTTGGCTTACCTTGAGTTTGTGGCTTATAAATCTTGGGACTTGCTGGCTTTGGCGTGGGAGCTCTGGCTTGGCACTGCTTTGGTTGTCTCAAAGATGAAGTCTCTAGAATTAGTGAGGTGTCCCAAGCACAGGAAAACATAATGGCTCTAGTGCTGGACGTGAAAACTACTATGAATCAAGTTGGAAAATTTCGAAAATTTTTGACCATGGTCTACTGGGAGTGCTTAGCTTCCAGTAAAATTTTGGGGTTACAATACGCATGGTTAATTAATTAACATTCTGACACTGTGCACTGCTCAGAATTTTGATTTCGGATTTCGATTTAATTAAAGGTACAAATGGCATTAATTATTTTTCAAACTTTTTATAAGAGTTATACTGAACATATTTATTCTCCTATAAAAATTTCAAGTTAAAATATTATATATGTATTTTATATAAATTCTGACATGCTGATTTACAGATTTCCAATGCCTCAGTTTTTGAATTTTTGAACGGCTTAGATGACATGATAAATTTCTACAACTTTTACCAGAGGTAAATACTGTATTGTGGGAATCATGGTAAATTTTTCAGGAGTAGATGATTTCCTAAAATTTTATAATAAATCTGTCCTTGCACTATTTGGAGGTCAAAAGGATGTCTTTTCAACTTTTTATTCACTATGCTATGCATTAAAAATTCATGTACCAGCTAAAATGATTTTAAATATATATAATTTTCAAGATTTTACTTTTACCTTTTATCTTCTTACCATTTTACCTTTTTACCATTTCCATTCTTTAATTTCATTTGTTGGATTTTTCATACAAAGCATAAATCCAAGGAAATTCAGATAAGATCCAATAAATCCAATAAAGCTCATAAATAAATATTTTAAAATTTAAAATATTTATTTTTATATTATTTTATTTTTCGGGATGTTACAAATCTACCCCCCTTACAGAAATCTCGTCCCCGAGATTTGCATGGACTAGGTAGGTTAAGAGAATTCCTTTCTCGCAGGTGACCTTGTCGTTCTATTTTCACTTCGTCTTCATTGTCGTTGCTTTATGGGAACTTCTTGTAATTCCCTGTTGATAATCTAAGAATAGGGAAGGTTCCTATTTGAGCTTTATATAAGCAGATAAGGGATATTACTATATATCTCTTTTGACCGAATATCCTAGGATTATTAATAAGGATGATCAAATTTAGAGAATAGCATTTAGTATGCTTAGGATAGTTGAGGTGAAAGAATAGATGTATTGTCATTAAATTCATTTGGAAAGAATTGAATGTTATCATCTAGAAACGATATTTGAATACAACGGTTGATCTGTATAGTCAACATTAGTTGAGAATGAATGTCATTCAAAGTTGTCTTTAGATTGAAAACAAGGTAAGATAATTCAACAATTTGGGATGAGGTAGGAGGATTATAATATGATCCTGATGATTTAATTCGATTGGTCATCTTGGTAAACATAGGGTTTTGATTTTCTTTGTTTGGCAATTATGAAGGAATATATTGCACAGAGTCAAAAGGGTTGATTGCAGGAATTAACTACATGAAGGGCATACTCAATATTACATTAAGTGCCGGGTGTAATTACATAAGGAAGATCTTTACATTCAAAGCCTGACATCAAGGCAGTGGTTGTTCAGGCACTTACGTTTCCTAGGTCCTTAAGATGGCTTGGAAATCACTGATGTCTTCCTTGACGAGATGAAGAACTCTACTTGGCCAGATGTTGGCGAAGTGTTCAAGTTCTTCTTGGTTAATGTAGATGACGTTATCCATCTTATTCGAAACAATAGCAAGTTTGTTTATTAATGTTATAAAACAAATGATCAGGAGGCGACTAGGGTCAAAGGGTTGACCTTGGAATTAACTTTGAATTTTTGATAGGGTTCAAATATATATATATATATATATATATATAAGCATCGTATCCAATACTGCATCTGGTAGGTCATAAGTTTCTTTCGTGAATAAGTGCTGTGGGTAACTCGGATTGGTGAGGTTAGTTGCGAATAAATTTGGTTTGAGCTGACTTTTAGAAACATAAGTAGGAGACAGCTAAATCCGAGGTGTTAATTTTTCATTGATTACAGAACAGATGGAGGACTTATCGGGTAATGGTTAAAGACGAAAATTGAAAGGTTAGCACTTGACCTTTTACCGGCCATTTGGATAGACTAAGTTAAGACATATTTTGATGAGAGTTCAGTAAGATTTAATAGGCAACATTTCGCTTATCAAACCATTACTTTAAGAATAGTTCCTATATGAACTTTTGGTTGACTTCAAGTAGATCTAAAGAGACAAGATAATTTCAAATTAATCTAAGTTCTAATAGAAACTGTATTTATAAGGGATGTATCTGACATTGAGTCAGGTATATGTTATGTTTGATGTCTTGAGCTGGTGTAGATGCATGTTTAAGGAATCGTTGATCTTCAAATTCTTAAGGTCAGTTTTACGGTTGTTGTATATCTCCTCGGGGTTGAGAACGAAATAGATTTTGTTTCTTCTTTAGGCAACTGTTGGGATACTGCCCACGTTTACTACATCAAAAGTAAGAAATTTTGGCTTTCCGGTTTTAAGTAACAGATAGCTGTTCATTGGTGTTGTTGGAGGGATGACAAATGACGATTGAAATTCAACATGGAGTTGAGTAGAATTCTTTTTAGAACAAGTATCTTTGTTCAAGCATCATTTCTTTAATTGATTTTTCGAGTAAACTGCTTCGGATTTTATTTCTTTTACTCTTGGAGTCATAATTTTGACCGAGTCTTCTATGAGATATGGTCATGTTTTAAATCTTGATGACGACCCAAAAGAACAAGATATTCGTTTTTGAAACGAACATGCGGCATGACAGAGTTTGAAAAGAATCATCACTCGAAGATGACAAGTTGTCTTTAAAGGAAGAACAGGCTAGGACAGCAACTAGTTTCAAGTTCATCTGACAGTTAGTTTTTCATCTTACACGCAGATTTGTGGAACACGTTTTCTGCAAGATACAGGACAGGAAAAACGCTAAAACGTTTGAGGTCATCGTAAAAGCAATGGTTGGCTGAGCACGATCCTTGCCAACACAGAGAAGTTTGCGGTGTTTGTAGAAAAGAAGCAGGGTAAACCAAGAGAAGCATGGTTAGGTATTTAAAAAGGAATGAAAATGTTTCCACAAAATGTGAACGGATGCGAGTAAAGGCGGCCAAGTTGTAACGGGTCTATGCAACAAGTGATGTTTCCACTGTTTGATTGACCAAAGAAACGGGGAAAGCTTAATGGCTGAGTGTATGCGCGGTGGTAGTGAATGACAGGGTTGAACTAGGCGCACATGTGCAGAGGTATGGTGATGGGGAGTGATACGGTCTCCTGATTGAGATGTAAAGTGACCTATATAGGCGCTTAAGGCAGCACAAAAAGGGTTTGAACGGTGACGGTTTTGGTAGTCGGTCAAGCGATGACATTGGGAATTTAATGGTGTAGGACATAACTGAGACATAGATAAGAGTATAGCGGCTATCTCATCATCATTACTAGCATCAGTGAGCTGGGCATTGTGTTGGCCTGCTACGATGGGGTGAGGGAGGCGGCGCACCCTACCGTGGTGATCATCGGGTAGAGGGAGCAAGCTACCGAAGCAGGCACCAAATGCGAACGCAAAGAAAAATTGCGCTCAATTCTGTACTGGGCTTGTTTGAAGGAAAGACAAAGGAGAGGAGAAGGAAAACACTAGGTGAAAAGGTGCAGTGTTGAATTGATCCCTTTTGTCGTGTGTGCAGTGGAACTACGTGATCGGTGCAATGAATCGCACTAGATGTTTGGTTTTAACAAAAAACTGGCTGCTTGCTGTCGTGGAGAAGAAAAGTATGTGTCTAGTGATTTTGTTTTATTACGGCGAGTACTTGTGCTAAGGTTGGGGATTCTGGCATTCGTTTTTCTTGGTTGGGTTTCACGAAGTAGATGAGGAGTGTTAGCAATTTATACTGAGAATCATTAGCAAAAATAAGCTAATTTAAGGAGAGGTACACAGTATGTTAAAATATTTGAGATGAATAAAAGGATGCTTCTTGACTAGAATTATTTGGGGAAAGCCGAAGGTTGATTTATAGGATGAAAAATTTATTACTCATTATTTTCAGTGGATGTATTAATGGATTGTGCCGCAGGTGTCTTCAAGATGTTGAAATTGGGAGGATATGGTTAGATGAAAGTTATCCATTTTACAAAGTAACATTCTGTTCATTAAAATATTATTTTGTGAATAGCCTATATATGGATTAGGTGATTACCAGTTAGTTTATAAGGCAAGTTTCATTTATTAAAACATTGTTTCAAGGTTGGTTATTAGTAGTTATTAGTTCATAAGGCAACTTTTCGTTCCTTAAAATTTTCTTATTTAAATTTTCTTATTAAATAAGGGTTGATACATCGTAAATTTCAACCTAATGGTTTAACATTTACGAGAGTAACCCGAAAAACAACACAAAAGGTTTACAACAAAATTTTAACAACACGGTAAAATTATATATGCATTCAACTTAGTATATGGGAGGGGTACCTAAGGTTTTTCTTCTATTAGCCTAATCACACGTATTTATGTTCATGAGGTTTACTTAGAATAATATGTACTTTAGATAATACTTTCTTTTATAGTAGGCTATTCGGTGACGAGTTTCTTTTAACATTTGCTCCATTTGCTGATATTAGTAATCCAAAGCTTCTATGAAGTTAGAGAGGTTGTGGTTCTTTATTACCCCTATCTTTTGAAGTTCTTTGCATAAGCGTCATGATGTTGTTGACTTACTACCAGAATTACTTTAAAAAAGATTTGTCGGTAGTTTTTATTAAGCATAAGGAGAGAATTCCTTCTAGAAAGAATAACTAGAAGCGAAGAAAGAAAGCTCTACAAAGAAGAAATGGGCATATGAAATATCCATTAAAAGGGAAGAGTACACAGATAAGGAAACTAAATCTTACAAATGGAAAGAGTATATGTACAACTAATGCTGCTCTTTTTATATTCCTATTAGAAAATAGGATTTTCAATTATTTTTATATTTTTTTCAGATTCCCTTTTGACAACCATTCCAAGGCTTCTATTTAGAAAACAAGACTTTCGATTTTTCCAGTTCCATTCTAGTGACCATTCTAAGGTTTCCATTCAGAAGTATATAACTTCTCGGGTTCTAGTTCATTTTTATGGTATATGATCTAGACAAGGTAATGAGGTGAACTTTGCGGCATGGTCAAGAATTATTATTTGGAAAAAAAATTAGGTTTTAACTAGCCTAAAGCAGCTTAGGTAAGTATAACGAGATCTTGACCTTGGTTTATATATGGATGGGGCAGTCTCATGAAGTTAGTAGTAATGGTAACTATACTACAAATCTTGATGAGGCTGATTTTTAAGAAAAGTTAGTGACCAAGAGACTACACAGGGGAGAAATCTACAGAAAGAAAGGATAAGTTTATATAAAGATTTATAAAAAGAAGAGATAAACTGTTCTATGACTTCCTGTTTATCCTATGGTTGGAATTTTCCATATTCATACACAAGGACAACTTATTGTGAAACTTTAACCTAGAGGTTAAGTTTACACATAAAGCACCCAGGCAAACAAAATAAAAACCAATTCACAATAGCAAGAGAAAGACACCACATAAAAACGCTTTATATAACTCTAGTGGAATAACATGCCACGTATAAGGGTTCCTTTCCTAACGAAGAACCTAACATACTCCAATCTTCTGCATTTTACTGTTGGGCGATGTTGTCCATTCATGAAGTAAGATCTTTGTACTCTACTTCTACTTCGACGAAGGTAGTGAAGCGTTGTCTACTTCTTGAGATTGTTGGCGTAGACATTGTGGTCTTCATCGGCTAGCATGAAGGATGGTAGCAACATGCCCCAACGTCTTCAAAAGCCAATAGCGAAAACAAACTATTTTGAGGAAAGAGGATTTTGTTTACAAATCAAATTGGAAGTAGTGGTAAGGATGAGAACTTAAGAATGAGGAAAGAAAAGCAAAGTCTACATTTTGTAAATACAGTATCTTTTGGAAAATTAGATTTTGAACTTGCTTATTCCAATGCTAACGACCATTCTACCTAGGGTTTATCCTACAGTCAGCATAGCTCTGATACCACTGCTGTGAGACCCTGTTCTGATGAACAGGAACCTCTATGTGATTACTGTGCTATTCCCTGGATCAGTAGCTAGCACTCACATGTTTACAACAATTGCAATCACAACCATACCTCGCATAGATTAAAGCGGAAACTATTACATAAAGGAAAAGCTACAACTCGAGAATAAAGCGAAAAGAAGCAATATCTTGTAGTGTGCCCATCGACCCGAGCAAGCGACAAGGCATAAACTCCAGATAGAACACGACGAAGGAGATCCCGCAACCTGCGACGAAAAGAGACTCGAAGCCTCGCTAACTCATCCACCTAAAATAATAATTAAGCAAGGGTGAAAACTTTACGTACTCAGCAAGACTTGAGCAAAACCTATAATATATGCTGGCCATTTCAAAGGAAAGGCTAATACAGTTAATTTGCATAAAGCGAAATTGAATTGTAAAACAAGTTATCATTTGCAAACGGAATTTATAAAAGCAAGTTGATTGATAAGAAATATATACAACAGTAAGTAATACTCACAGTCCTCCATGACGTGAGTTCGAATAAACCAAACCACAAGGTCCATCAATGTCAGCCCTTCGATATAAAGCAACAGTTGCTAAAACCAGTTCAGACCATACCCATTTTAGAAAATACCAAAACTCTAACATTAGGAGGATTTTCCCCAAGTGCCCATAACCGCGGGCGCGGCTAATCGATTAGATTTACACTCTGCAGAGGTGTACAACTTTACCCACAAGGAATGATCAACCTTTTCGCCAGATCAATTAACACACTTTTTAGTGTTATTTGGGTGACAAGATTTATATGCAGATCACGATGAAACAAGATTATTTCTTCGGAGAAGGATAGAATATACTTTGTCGAATATTTCTAGGCTGATCTCACACTTTTTAGTGTTTAGACGAGACATTATACTCATTGTTGAAAATGCCTATATGGTAATATGGTTTATGTTATAAGGAATTGGATTAGAAGTGTAGCGAACAATTATCACTTAGGGTTATAGTACTAGCTGCATTCAAATGAATATTAAGCAATAAACAAAATATTTTTCCAGAATATGATAGTCCATATCCTAAATATCATTTATGAACTAATCTTCATAATATTAGCATTTAGAAGAGATATTCTACGGGTTGTTGAAAAGGCTTAAGTGATTCTATTACTTAGAAAACATAACACGTAGGGCTATGCTACTAGTTCATTTTATATGTAAAACATAGTATAACAAAATACTTTCTTTAAAATCTAGTAGTATGCACTTTATAGAGTATTTCTATACTGTTTTCATAATTCTTTTCATTTGGACGAGATACTTTATAGGCTACTGAAAATGCTTAAGTGTTTCTAACTTTACACGATAAAGGTTCGATTTCCGATTTAAGTTTGTTACTACACCTTAAGATAATCTCTCCATTTTTCAGGTATATACCTGGGATGACTATAAGAGCATTTTAAAGTTAGTTTCGTGATATTTGGCTTTTATCCGAAATGTTTTCCATATAAACGATCATTAGGGCCTAATATGGACTTAGTTCAAACTTACTCAAACATAATATATTTTTACATAAACATCAAAGATATTATACTTCAGGTTACTAGGATTTGGTTTTGTCAGATTTGAAGTTAGTTCGTGAAAGTATGAGTATTCGGATTATATAAGTATTAGAAATTCAATTATTTGGTTAAGTGTTATTTATAACTTTGTTATAATGATTATTGTTGAATCATTTATTTTGATCACATTAGATATTTAGAATCTAGTTTCTTTATCATGACCATGCTCTTCATTATTTATATACATATATTTATATATTCTTTTACATGGAGAAGGCTTATGCTCTTGATACAATTTAAACTTGTGCATATATGATATTTCATTAAAACATTTGAACAGTGACAAATTACTCTTATAATACTAATTCATTACTTTGTACAGCTATTAAATACTCTTCATATGCTTGTATGTATATATTGCTACTAATTTTCATATGCACTATATCTATACACACACCTTTTCCATTTGAATCATCTATTATTCATAACAAGTCTAAACCAAGTTCATACCTTAATTATTTCAGCATATTAAGGTAGGCTACTGACATACAAGTGCTTAGAAATAAATCTTATTTATTTTAGAATTTCTTTTATATAATTATTCATTTTTTGATTATTTATTCCATTGAGAATAACCTTTAATGGGAAATAATTTAAACAAAGGTAAAACATAAATATTTTTATATATTTGAGTTCCTGGATGTATAAGGATTCTAATAAAATTGTTTTCATTAAATTCTAAGTTTGTCTACAACATTTTAATATGTAGCACATATTGAGCCCTTTTGCTTGAATTTGAATTTCAAATTCACCCAATGAAGATTTTCAAAATATTATTGTATATTCTGATGGTACCTGATTTTACATGAATATAGAAATTCATTTCACCAATTTTGGAGTTATAATGCAAAAGTTACAAATGATTGAATTATTTCGGCTATACTAAATCAGGAAGAATTTGAAAATACGCTTTCTATATAGAGGTGGCGTATTTTACCAGTTTGACTGGGTTCTTCTCGTGGCACTGGCGAATGGGGCCCGGGGGTCAGCGAGACAGGGCATAGGAGGCGCTAGGGCACGGCGGCGACGGCGTTCCGGCGAAGGCGAGGGCACCATGAGCTTCAGTGGACCATTGCGCATCTGATGGTGGAGTCGATCACTTCCGGCAATGGTCGGAGCGGGCTGCCACCGTGGGCCAGCGGCGGAGGGAAGGGCGACTCGCCGGGGAAGAAGAAGCAGTGAGTTTTAGCTCGAATGGGTAACATGGTGAGCATCAGTGAGGCTAGGGAGTAACATTTTGGGGGTCGGTTTGTTCGGAGAAGTGACGAGTTGGGCCGCCACCGTGAGCCTGAGCCGAGGAGGAAGAAATTGGGCGCGGCGGTGCTACAGGCAAGAAGAGCTGAAATCAATGAGCGAGATGAGTTTAGTGATGCTCAGAGACATCACGGTTGCGAGGAATTTGAGAGTGACTCACCGATTTTGCTTGATTGGCTTTCTTCCCTTTCTTCTTGCTTGCGACGGCAATGGCTCAATTGATGACTTTGTGTGTTGAGGAGAATGGCTGTATATTGTTCTTGGGAAGCTTGATGCTATGCTTGAGCTCTTGCATTTGGCTTACAAGGAATGAGTATGACTATGGTCTAGTGTTATGAGCTTGGCTTACCTTGAGTTTGTGGCTTATAAATCTTGGGACTTACTGGCTTTGGCGTGGGAGCTCTGGCTTGGCACTGCTTTGGTTGTCTCAAAGATGAAGTCTCTAGAATTAGTGAGGTGTCCCAAGCACAGGAAAACAGAATGGCTCTAGTGCTGGACGTGAAAACTGCTATGAATCAAGTTGAAAAATTTCGAAACTTTTTGACCATGGTCTACTGGGAGTGCTTAGCTTCCAGTAAAATTTTGGGGTTAAAATAACGCATGGTTAATTAATTAACATTCTGACACTGTGCACTGCTCAGAATTTTGATTTGGGATTTCAATTTAATTAAAGGTCCAAATTGCATTAAGTATTTTTAAAACTTTTTATAAGAGTTCTACTGAACATATTTATTCTCCTATAAAAATTTCAAGTTAAAATATTATATATTTATTTTATATAAATTCTGACATGCCGATTTACAGATTTCCAATGCCTCAGTTTTTGAATTTTTGAACGGTTTAGATGACATGATAAATCTACAACTTTTACCAGAGGTAAATACTGTATTGTGGGAATCATGGTAAATTTTCCAGGTGTAGATGATTTTCGAAAATGTTATAATAAATCTGTCCTTGCACTATTTGGAGGTCAAAAGGATGTCTTTTCAACTTTTTATTCACTATGCTATGCATTAAAAATTCATGTACCAGCTAAAATGATTTTAAATATATATACTTTTCAAGATTTTACTTTTACCTTTTATCTTCTTACCGTTTTACCTTTTTACCATTTCCATTCTTTAATTTCATTTGTTGGATTTTTCATACAAAGCATAAATCCAAGGAAATTCAGATAAGATCCAATAAATCCAATAAAGCTCATAAATAAATATTTTCAAATTTAAAATATTTATTTTTATATTATTTTATTTTTCGGGATGTTACAAACCCTTACTATCGCTGCTACAAAAAAAAAGCTATGATGAACAGTTCAAAAAGTCATCACAGGTTTTTCCTGAACCGTCTATAAGCATGTGTCATTGATAATTCCGCGATCACATATGGTTTCTGAATTGTCTATGAAATACCTATCACAAACAGTTCGTAGTACAAACCATCTATGATATGAGCTTATCACAGACGGTTTGTATTAAGAGCCGTCTGTCATAATAGCATATCATAGATGGTTTGTGTAAAGAATCGTTTATGATCAAGATATTTTTCTTGCTCTCATAGAAGAACTTCCATGAGTACCAGAACTTGTTTTGGGTGCCACTAAGCTTCCGCACCACCTTATCTTCATGCAAAAACACCTCCTCATTCAGTTCCGGTACTTTGTGGATGTGTTCACAACCTTCAGCCATCAAGAGCGCTGGTTCATCATCGTTCTGTTTCGCAACAAGATTTTCCCTCTCTCTGCGATTTGGCTTGAGACATTCTTTGGCAAAGTGTCCATATTCATTGCAATTGAAACACTTAACCTTAGATTTGTTGTAGTTACGAGGCTTTTGTTCGTCGACAGCACATTAGCCATTGCCTCGGCCTCCACCTTGTCTGCGCGTGCTCCCACGGCCTCTCCCGTGATGCCCTCCTCTCTTAGTGCTGCTTGAGCCCTCATCTCTTTTTCCCTTCATGCTTCTTGCCTCCCACTCGGCTTGGGTAAGGAGAAGCTGCTCTGCCCCGTCCTTTGAATGATGCTGCCCCTTGAGTCTGTCGGGACTCGAATATACCAATCCAGACCCTCTGTGTATTCTACACTAGTCTAGAATCACGCTAGTGCACACAGGCTCAACATATCACTACTACAGAATGGTACATCACTATCGCTTCATCTGTGTCGGTTCTTAAGTTTTTAGGAAAAAACGATTGTGATAGATGTCTTAGGAGAGGCATTAATAATAAGCACTATCGGTTCTCAGGTTAGAAGTGATTGTGATGTAGCACTGGAAACATCACAATCGGTTCTTATGTGAGAAGTGATAGTGATGTGCATTATCATCACTATCGGTTTTCACATAAAAAACGATAGTGATGAGCACGTACACATCACTATCGGTTCTTATTTAAGAAGCGATAGTGATAAGAATGCACATCACTATCGCTTCTCACAAAAGAAGCGATAGTGATGAGCACGTGAGAAGCGATAGTGATGTGTATGCTCATCACTATCGCTTCTCACATAAGAACCGATAGTGATGTCAACGTGTTCATCGCTATCACTTCTTATGTGGGAATCGATTGTGATAACAACGATCATCACTATCGCTTCTCTTATAAGAACCGACTGTGATGTGAATGATAACATCACTATCGCTTTTTATATGAGAACCGATAGTGATGTGCCTCGTTAGGTTATTTATACCACTCGAGCTGAACTCTTCTCTGTTATTGTTACAGAGGAGATTTCTCCGCCGCCACTCGAAAAAATAGCTCATATTCTGTGGTTGGAAGCAATACTTGGGTGAGAAAATTTGAAATCCTCAAGGGTGGGTGTTAAGAGGGTAAATGTGAAGCCCTAACTTGAGGAGATTTCCCCTCATTTTGCATAATTTGTGGTTTTCTTCAAAATGTGAGCATTCCTTCAAAACCCTTTAATTTTGCACTATGTAATTTTGATATATCGCGAAGAAAGTTTAGATTGTATTGGAATTGTGTATGTCCTATCATATTTCACACCCTTTATTTGACAAGCACACATGTATTTAATTATCTTAATTTGTAGTGCTTTGATGTTAATATGGAATTATTATTGCTGTCATCTGATGAATGTTAGAGTTTAGGCTACGGAACATACGTCTCCCGTTCGAGGATGCTTGTTTATAAATATACCGATTGAAATGGCATATTTATAAGCGAGCAGTTTCGAATTGTCCACGTTCTTTGGACAGTTCGAGGATATGTCCTTCGGGCAAGTTCCTTAGCTGTGTTGTACAAGTACTGCAGAGTAGATTTCGGTAGCGTCTCCCTAGTATTCTCCAGATACACACCCCTCTTGACCTGTTGTCGAGACGTGTATACAGAGAATAGCGGGGAGATGCTGTCGAAATTTTCTCTGGAGTTGTACAACGGCTTAGCAACTTGTTCGAGCCACATATCCTCGAATGGGATTAAGACCAAACCTATTTAGAGATTATGAGTCATCGTTGGTACCCTTGTTTTGTTTCGTTGTAGTCAAAAGATTTGTAAGCACTGCACTATATGATTAGATTGTTTGATATTATTGTTCATGTTAAAAATGTATGTCTCCTATCTAGGAAATTGGAAGCTCTAAACCAGTGAAGAATGCAGCTATCGATCGGGAGTACATATTTGTAACATCCCAACAAATACAATAATATGAAAATAAATATTTTTAATTTGAATATAATTATTTCTGAGTTTTCATGGCATTATTGGAATTTATTTGTATTTTCCTTGGATTTGTGTATTGTGAGAAAAATCAAACAAATAGAATTAAAGAATGGATAATGGTAAAAAGATAAAAAGGTAAAAGTAAAATTTTGGAAAATTTACCATGGAACCCTAACCATTCTGGTAATCAGTAAAGTCAACAAGTAAAAATTTTATGTAAAGAAAAGTAAATAAATAAAATGAGTGACATCTCTTTTGACTAAAAACAGTGTAAGTCAGAATTAATGTAAAATACTCGAAACTTATCTGGAGCCATAAAAATTACCATGATACCCCCAGAGAAGAATATAAATCTGATAAAACTTTCAGGAATTTATCATGTCATTAAACCTTCTAAAAATTCAAAAACAGACAATCAGAAAAACTGAGAATCGTACTGTCAGAATTATTAAAATTACAATATACAATATAAAAATATGAAAATTTTATATCATGTCAATAATAAAATTCCAGATCTTCATAAAAAGTTTCATAAAATAATAAACTGATTGTGATCTTAAATTAAATAAAAAACAGAATATGCAGAAATTGATAAACATGCATTGTCAGAATTACTGTAATTTTACAAAATATTTTAACCTGAAATGTTTACTGGATATCAAACCCTATCTTGCCGACATGTATAAAAATTCTCACAAATGTTGGAACACGTTTGCTTGTGCAATTAATGGGGTCAAGTCGGTGTTGTCCTGAGGAACCAAACTGAAATTGTCTTCGCTTGCACTTGGGTGCACACGTCAGCAGCTCATCCTGTCCAGGCTCTTCTTCCCCACGACGCCAAGCCCAAGCGCAAGCACAGCCAGCCAAGCCTTCTCTATTTTTGTTCAAACAAATCTTTGATTCCGACGCAACCTAGCCATACCGCCTCTCTAGCTTGTCGCTTCCTCAGTCACACGCTGCCTTGCTGTAGAAATTGCGGCGCCAACTTGCCTCTGACAGCGTCGCTGCTATGCAGCTGCCACTGCAGAGAAAGAGCTCTCGCGCAACTTCCTGCCAGATGTTGTCACCGCCAATCTCGCCTATTTAAGCGACTCTGAGAGCTCTCGCGCAACTTCCTGCCAGATGTTGTCACCGCCAATCTCGCCTATTTAAGCGACTCTGAGCCTCAACAGAACATCAATACCTTCCCTCATCTTTCCTCTTGCCAGGCTCTGCACAATCGCAGCCCCACTGCCTTCTTCACCTCATTCCCCATTCAGCAAAGCTGCAGCCCGAATTCCATGGTTGATGCATCAAACTTCAATTGCTCCCACTGAAAGAACCATTACCTACCTCTAAGCACCTTCCCAAGCTCAATTGCAGCATCCCCTGGCCTTAGTGCTCTACCACCGCACACCCCCTGCCGACTCCGCTCCTCCCCGTCGCGCCGCCGCTATGGACTACCGTGGCTCCGGCCGTCACTTTCTACAGCATCAGTAAGGTCTCCTCCTTCCGATTTGCCCCTTTCCCGAAGCTCTCAGCACCTGCTCCACCTCCGGCCAAGGATTGCAGAGAGCTCCTATGGCACCGCACTGTAGCTGCGATTACTGAGCACAAGCTTGCTCTGTTCTGTGTTCAAAGAAGACAAGGTATCAACAGCAAGCAGCCCTCTGTTCATTGTCTTCTTGTATGGCTCCACATCTAGAGTATAATTAGAATTAGTAGCTTCAGATAGCATTCCTAATCCCATGGCAGGTGGAACCAAATAATTGATTGCAAAGTTAACTTAGCAACCATAATTAGTTTACTTAAGTCTCTAATCTCAAGTACCAAGATCTTAAAATAAGTGGAATTTAACTCAAAACAATCCCTGTCCAAGATGTACATGAATGCCTATACTAAATTTACAGAATTAAAATAGCATCCTGATTATAAGAAAATGACTAGGGCCAAACTGATTAGGAGTTAAATTGATTCCAGACTCAAATAAAGACTAGTGTTAAATAGTCTTAGTTGCTGTCCTAAACTCCATGTCGTGAGACCATCCTTGTCTAAGCCAAGCTGGTAATCTGAACCATGGCCAAAGACAGAAGGTGAAAGCTGACTATTTTAATCTCTGAATTGAAAATACTAGGAGTTCATTTTGAATGATTTTGATTAGTTCAATCAAACATCAGAACCTCAAACAAAATCCAGTTAGGCGAAAAAGGTCTTGAAGAAAGTAAAGTTAGTTTAATAACTTGATCTGATCAAACTCAAATATAGATGATACCTTGATTATAAGAAAAATGATTTGAACCAGTGTGGTCTGTACTTGATTGACTTAAGGCTTAGAAGCTTTGTACGCTAGTTAAAATAGTCGGCGTCTTTTGAGTAAATCCTCCCCAATTAAAATCAATTATTCCATTCAAAAGAGGCTGACTAGTTCAACTAACCTAGACATTAAGCAAACTTTAGTCAATTCAGAAGACATTGATCACAAGAAAAGGTTTAATCATATACGTTTGGTCTAAATAGAAACTCTAATCAAAAGATAGCCTAACTGGCCCAAATCGACTTAAATCAATAGTTGAAAGCAATGCCAACACCTTAAAAATATAGAAAGTTCTAATTGATCTAATCTTTATTTAAGCATGTATGTTACATAAGATCCTTACTGTAAATATACCTTTGTGCACGTAAGATCTTTATTTAAAACATGCTGTAGGTCCAGACCACTTAATGCAGTAATGATTATCATTATAATATGCACTTGGTCTCTTATCAAAATATGTTTTCGCGTACAGAATATAAACCTAAAGGTTGAAGTATAAGTAAATGAAAAGACATAAATAAATATTAGATCATGTAGAGCTAATCTCAAAATATTTCTAAGATCAAAAAATCATATTAGTTAGTAAAAGGTCTAAATTTAAATTAAGACTTCATTCTTTATGTGTATATAAACTATCGCGGCTAAAAGCAAAATGAAGCAAAATTGGTATTAAAACACTTTTAGGGTCATCCCATGTTAATACTAGAAAAATGGATAAATTATTCTGTAAGGTGTAGTAGCAAACTAGAATTGGAAACTGAACCTTTAACGTGTAGATTATAAAACTACTTAAGCATTTTCGACAGCCCGTAGAACACCTCGTCTAAGTGCAAAAATTATGAAGATCAGTTTAGAAATTATATTTGGGATATGTACTATCATATTCTAGAAAAATATTTTATTTACAACTTCCTTTTCAACTAAATCCAGTTAGTTCAATACCCTTAAGAATTATGGTTATCGTAACCTGTAATATCATATAAGCTTTTTCAGCAGTGAATTTAATGTCTCGTCTAAACACTAAAATATATGAAATCAGCTTAGATATGTTCTTAAAAGTATATGCTATCCAATTCCGAAGAAATAATCTTATTTCATCATGTGTTGCATACAAATTATATTAGCCAAATAACCCTAAGTATTATGAATAATGAACCTTCCATATGAATAAATGAGCTTTGTAATAATGTACAGATTTGTAGCTAATATATTTGTATCACCAGAACCTTCTTAAAAATCATGAATAAATCTAGTAATCTAGCTTAATAGGTCTAGCTTATTCAAAATCGCTTTTTATGCAAATCACTTAAAGAATTAAATGCTATTTGCATAACCCCTTAACTAGTGTTTTAAATTCTATTAATCCAAGTAATTTTAGCATCTATAATTCGAAGTTATAAATACAAGAATTCATAATTTTAGCCTCTTGAATTCGTAAATCAAGAATAGATAATCTGTTAAAGAAACCCTGTTTTGTTCACCATAAGTCATTAGCTATATGAATGTGTATTTACCTAAATCATGAGATCTTAAAATCATAATTCAACCCTAAAGCGTTCCTGTTTTTTGCAGTGAATCTTTATTTGATTTTCTGTCTGTTTTCTTTTTGCCCTTATTGAAGTTTATTATTTGCTATATTTTTCGATTGATCGACGTGTAGAATCCGACGTCCCTTTCTCCGTCGTCGCCTCCGTCAGCTGCGACCGCATCTTCGTCGTAAGCAATAAATAAGCAAGGCAAGCACCCTCCTTTGACCATCTTGATCCCAGAATTTAATTTGCATTGTGTTTATTAAAATGTTTCATGCATGCTTTTATTTTCTGTAAATTCGCTATTTTGTGGTGCTGGTAGTTATACCTGTTGTCTCATGAAACCTCCTTGATAAGTATGGACATGTGAACCTTGATAACCATAGATTGAGCTTAGACAATTACTTAATGTCACCATGGGTATATGCGATTACATTTTATCCTCGCTTAGCCATGCTTTTAGAACTAAAGAGGTTGATGATCAGATAAAAAATTGTTTCTTGAGAAATGGAAAATATTGGAAATGAAGCTGTTCGTTATGGGTATTTTGATTAAAAACCCAAAATAAAACTATGGTTTTGATGCGGGCGATTATTGGCAATAGCCGGAGGTGCAGAGGGATTTGCACGTAGTGTAGGGTGGAGTATCGCCCATGTCGGTTTAAGGACCGAACTTAGTGTTGTATGATCCAAGATAATCCGTACAACCACAAGTGTTGGGATGGGGCAGCCTTAAACCAATTAAGTTATCTAGTTTATCTTTGCATTTATGGAAGGCGGGAGTATAGCGGGAGCTTTCCGGTCAGAACTGCTTGTGAGGGGCTTCCACACCAAACTTTTCTAACCCTCGGTGTGGGTAAATGCATACCCGCGCAACGGTGTACGCCCCGCCGTAAAACAGAAATGGGTGTTGTGTCTACGTGAAAGGAACCACGTCTCGTGTGAGTGTTTCTGTTTTATGGTAGGGATTAACGTCCCGGGCTGATGCAAAGTTAACCTAGGTAATGTAAAGGTTATCGTCATGAACATTCTGGCCACACGCCAAAGGTGCGTGAAACATGCGGCAAAAAGAAAAGGTCATAACTTGTGGGAAAAGTTGTACACCTCTGCAGAGTGTAAATCTAATCGATTAGCCATCCCCTCGGTCATGGGAAACTTGGTGATCTTGCACTAGTTAAATGGTTTTGGTATTTTCTAAAATGGGTATGGTTTGGAACCTGTTTAGCAGCTGTTGTTTTTCTTGTCAAAGGACCGACATTGTTGGATTTCATTTCTGGATTATTCGATGTTCACGAAGGGTTGTGAGTATTACTTATGCTTTACTTATTTCATATCAGTCAACTTGCTCTTACAAATTTCGTTTACAAATAACTTGATTTTACAATATCAATTCTGCTTTATGCAAATTAACTGTAGTAGCCTCCTTTGAAATGGCCTGCATATATTATAGGTTTTGCTAAAGTCTTGCGGAGTACGAAAGTACTCACCCTTGCTTATAAGTTGTTTTTAGGGGATAAGTTAGCGAAGCTTCGAAGGTTCCTTTTCATCGCAGGTTGCGGGATTTTCTTCATCGTGATCTTTCTAGGGATTATGCCTTGTCAGTTGCCTGCAGGTTTGGATGGGCACACTACAAGACTTTGCTTCTTTTGCTGCTATATGATCTGAGTTTGTAACATACCAAAATTTGGCTTAACTAAGTTTGTATTTCTTAAAAGTGCATTTGTGATTTTTTGGAATTTATTTGATTTTTTCTGGATTTATTTGAATTAATTTCAAATCAAGTTTATTGCCCTTTTATTCAAATCTATTTAAATCTGTGCAAAGTCAAAATAAAGTTTTGCCAAAAATATTTTATTTGAGTCAACGATGTCTCCAAGTATTTTTGAGTTCTTTTCTTGGATTTTTCCTGATTATTTATTTGCCTAAAGGTAATTAAAGGAATTTCTGCAATTATTTTAATTGTTAAAAACTGGAAATTCGTTAATCGGTAGTGGGCCGAGCCCAGAAGCTGGCGCATGGGGCCCGTTCATGTGCCCAATGCTTCGCGACTCTGAGCTTGATTGGCCCACGTTACGGAAGAGCAAGCGTGGACCGTTGGATCTCGTTTTAGCGGTAGAGATCGTGTGGTATGTATCCCGTTAGATTCCGAGTTGCGGTCCAGATCGTGTCGTGCGAGGTTTGCTTCGTGACCGTTGATCTGTGCATCGGACGGCTCCGTGTCATCTTCTCCGGATCGTGTCCGAGCCGGACTCCATCGCCGCCGCCGCTCCCGTCAAGAACTCGGAGGTCAATCCGTGCGGTTCCTGGATTCTCGGGCTTTATAAGGAGCGCGTCGTGTTCGCCAGGAGGCCATGAGCAAAAGCCCTAACCGCGTAGCCCGAAAACCGCCGCTGTTCGTCGGAATTTCAGGCTAAGTACTGACCACCGTCGCCAACGTTTTCTTTGATTCCGTCGTCGTCAGTGGAGCTCGAGGTTCGCAACCGGGACCTTGGGAACCGCCTCGCCGAGAAGAAACCCGTGCGCACCTTGCTTCCGCCCGAAGGACGCCGGAGAAGAAGGTCCCCGTGGAGACCGCCGCCGCCAGTGAAGAAGTCCTCGCCGCCGTTGTTCCGGTGATCTAGAGAAACGTTCGACCGCGTCATCAGTTTCGCCACGTTGAGACGTGCCCGAAGGTACTTTCCAACCTCGCCGCCGACGACCCTAGGTGTACGCGCCGTCGACGTCGACGTGGTTAGCTAGCTCGTCGCCGTGTGTCGCCTGCGTGGCAGCCAGCTCGGATCGGGCACTGATGTGGCGATGGCGTGGCGTGCCAGGTAAACAGCGCGTGGCGATCCTGTCAGCCGAGACGCGGGCCCGCATGTCAGTAACCAGAACCGCGTGAAACGGGTGCACCGTGGACCCGAGCAGATCTGTGGACGCAGTCCATGGACCGGTGGCCACGTGGCAGCGTTTGGTTGGTCTGAATCAGGGCTGATGTCACGCTGACGTCATAAATCGCTTTTTCAGAATAAAAATAAATCTATTAATTCCGATTTTCTGATTTTAGCAATTTCAGTATTTATTTCAAACTTCAAAAGGCTATATCTTTTGCAATTTAACTCGGATTTGAGTGATTCAAATTTCTAAAAATTTGTAAAATTGAGATCTATTTAATGGCGAATTTTATTTGATTTTTGGAGTTAAATTGCTCTCTATTTTGGCATTTATTTGCTTTTCTTCTTCGGTACGCGTAGACGTTGAATTGTGCGACGCTTCGGAGGAAGATCCAGCAACTCAAGAGCAAGTTCCAGAACCAGATCAGGACCTATTCCAAGGCAAGTTGTGCTTTGATCATGTTGAACCCATGTTTATAAAATTGCTATGTTTGTTTTACCCTATTGCATATATTTCAAATATACAATTGTTTTAAATTAGATTGGGTTTAGCTAATGTACCAATTTGATCTACACCCTACCTTGTCATTTGTATGCCATGATCTATTGTCACCCTAGATTGGTTCAATATAGTTGGTTAATAATTATAATCAACATGGGATGGTTAGTCCGTATTAGTTTCTTAGCCATGCCACGTCATCACATGTATTGGAATCATTGATAATTAATCTTGCATATATTTCAAATATACAATTGTTTTAAATTAGATTGGGTTTAGCTAATGTACCAATTTGATCTACACCCTACCTTGTCATTTGTATGCCATGATCTATTGTCACCCTAGATTGGTTCAATATAGTTGGTTAATAATTATAATCATAATGGGATGGTTAGTCCGTATTAGTTGCTTAGCCATGCCACGTCATCACATGTATTGGAATCATTGATAATTAATCTTGATTAATGGAATATGGAACAATGTTATGAACTTGTGTGTCATGTGGGATCACACGATGAGATTGAGTTGTTGTGGCGAGTCATGTCACGCAACGATGTTGAATTGTTGATGGCACGTGGTGCTTGGTAATCAACCTGGGTGATAATCATTGAGATTGGGGTAAGTGACAAGGGGCGAGTATGCCAAGGTGGGCCCGATGGGCAGAGGTTATGTGGATGTCTTGCCTTGATCACTCTAAGGACTTAACCTTGCAAGCCTTTGACCTGAGTCAATCATGCAACCATATGTCTGGTATGGGCCAGCCTAGCTGATTAATTTGCAATGTCTTAACTTTGGTACTATCTTGGTCAGTGTGAGTTCCCGAGTTATGGTGTAATTCACATGGCGCAAGAGGGGCCCTGGTTGTGGTTTTCGGACCCACCGTGTTGAAACCTTAGCGGGTAATCTTGGATTAAGCGAGCATTGTAAAGGCTTTGTCATGATCTCTTCGCCGACACACCAAAGGAAGTGTGTTAATTGCATGGCACCAAAAGACGATCATGTCGTGTGGGTAAAGTGCATAACCTCTGCAGAGTGTGAAACTATTCGGATAGCCGTGCTCGCGGTATTGAGCAATGCTCGGGAATTACAGTTAAGGGTTAGCTTAATTAATTGGACATCTTGGTTGGGATGGCGGAAGGCCATATGGAAGATGGAATTTAACTTAGGATTGGAAACTTGGTTTACTTGAGAAATACTGAATCTAGCTATTATTGTTATTTGTTTTACAGTCTTTGCAATCTATTTATAGTATTTATTCATAAATGCTGCTTTGTTGCAAAATAGCCATGATAGCATATCCTTTGGAATAAGCCTTACATATAGATACCTAGAATTGCATTCTGTGTACAACTTGTTGAGTGCTTTAAGTACTCACCCTTGCCAACAATAACCTCACCAGTTGAAGAGTCTACATCAATGCTGGAGGAAAGATTGCAGGAGGAGACGAATGTTTAGGCGCAAGCCTTGTCGATTACTGTGGTATCTTGAGGGGTTGTCTACGTTTTCATTCATTGCAGATTTAATATATTATTCAGCCTTGCGAGGCATAGTCATGTAAGTGGACCATAAGGTCATTCAACTAGTAGTATGTATCATATGATGTCTTTCATAATATTTCCGCTATGTATGATTGTGATATTTACTGATGTTGAGCCTGTGTGCACTAGCGTGATCCTGGACTTGTGCAGTATACATAGAGGGTCCAGATTTGCATATTCGGGTCCCGACAGAGTTGTAAGATGTTCTTTGTATAATAGCTCCCGCTTAATAATATGTGTATGGTTGTGATTCCAATTGGTGTGTATGTGCGTACTAGCTACTCATCATGGAACTAGTACGGGATGAACATTAGATTTCCATTTTTGCATGTATGTGAAAATGGGGTCGTCACAATATTTCATATATCATACAGGAAATTGTCCTCTATTTTGCAAAGGTAATATTAACTGAAATGATGTCTCAATATTTCAAATAGCTAGCTTGTTGTCGCTCCAGTTTTTGCTTAATTTATTGTATGAAGTTTAATTGCAGATGAACCGTAAGGAATGGATGTATGACAAAAGTCGTGTGAGTGCTGAATTTCAGAGGGGTGTTACGGAGTTCAAAAAAAATTGCCGAAAAGGACATGGTGAGGAGGGGTGTAAACTTCATATATTGTCCTTGCATTGATTGCACCAATCTGAGAAGATTTAACAACTCGGCTCAAATTGAGGACCACGATTCGACGTGGCCGTGAGGAATTACACGTGTTGGATCCATCACGGGAGGCAGGTAGTACCCTGCCGGTATGTAATGAAGACACGGTGGAACCGGATGATGAGTTGTAGTTTGATATGTTTGAGGAGGAGAATTTGGAGCAAATGTTGCGGGATGTGGAGGGTAATTACACGGAAAGAGAGTTTGAAAAGTTTAAAAGCTTGATGGAAGATGATGCCAAACCACTGTTCACAGGTTGCAAAGCATAATACACCAAGTTGGGTTCGGTCCTTGCATTGTTCGAACTGAAGGAAAAACACCGTTGGACAGATACAAGTTTCAATGCACTTCTAGTTCTTCTATCGGATCTGCTTCCCGAGAGAAACGAGTTGCCAACAAGCATTTATGAAGCGAAGAAGCTACTATGTCCCATAGGAATGGAAATAGAAAGGATACATGCATGTCCAAATGACTGCATATTGTACCGTAATGCACATTTGTCCAGTTTGTGGTGTGCCTCGGTACAAACAAAAGGAGAAGCGTAATGACAAGAAGCGTAAGAGCCGGGGCAACGAGGGTGAAGAGGTCACTAAAGGTGCACCGGCCAAGGTATTATGGTACTTGCCCATCATTCCCCGTCGGAGCGGTTGTTTGCAAATCCTAGAGAGGTAAAATTGTTGCGTTGGCATTGTGAGTCTTGAAAGGAAGATGGCAAGCTGAGACACCCTGCTGATTAGGCTCAATGGAGAAACATCGATTGGAAATATGAGGAGTTTGGTGCCGAAATGAGGAACACAAGATTTGGGTTGAGTACCGATGGAATGAATCCGTTTGGTAACATGAGCAGTCGTCACAACACGTGGCCAGTTCTATTGTGTATCTACAACCTCCCTCCTTGGTTGTGCATGAAGCGGAAGTATATCATGATGTCCTTGCTAATCTCGGGACCAAACAGCCGGGAAATGATATTGATGTGTACCTTGCACCACTGACCGAGGATTTGGTAAAATTGTGGAATGATGGGGTCGTGGTGTGGGATGAGTACAAAAGAGAGCATTTCACCCTACGGGCTATGGTATTTTGCACCATAAATGATTTTCCAGCCCTTGGTAATTTGGCAGGCTACATACGAAAGGAGCCAAAGCGTGTCCTATTTGTGAAGAGGAGACTGAGAGCCTATGTCTGCCTAATTCCAAGAAAACTGTGTTTATGGGTCACCGTAGGTTTCTACCTAGAAGTCATCGATACCGTAAGATGGATGACAAATTTGATGGGAAGAGGGAAGTCTGTTCGGCCCCAGAGCCTATGAGTGGAAGGCAAGTATATTCACGTGTGCAGGATATCGAACTTCAGTACGGAAAGAGCCATAAATCTATTCGTCCTAGGACCATTTGGAAGAAGAGGTCCATATTTTGGGACATACCGTACTGGAAGGAGTTAGATGTCCGATATTGTATTGATGTCATGCACGTGGAGAAGAATGTCTGCGACAATTTGGTTGGTATCCTGCTGAACATACCTGAGAAGACCAAGGATGGCGTGAATGCTCGTCGCGACATGGCCTACATGGGAATCAAGCCCAGGCTTGCAGTGATTGAGGACGATGGAAAAGGTCCGTACATCCCTGCTGCGTGCTACACCCTGTCCAAGAAGGAGATAGAAGACCTCTGCAAATGTCTCCAAGGTATTAAAGTTCCTTCCGGCTACTCCACGAACATTAAGAAGCTTGTGTCCATGGATGATTTGAAGTTGTTGGGCATGAAGTCTCACGACTGCCATGTCTTGATGACCCAAATGCTCTCAGTTGCAATCCGAAATATTCTGCCAGAGGATGTCAGGTTTGCAATCACAAAGCTGTGTTACTTCTTCAATGCAATCTCTTGCAAAGTTATTGACCCCGACGTGGTAGACAACTTACAAAGTGAGGTGGTACAGACCTTATGTCAGCTTGAGATGCATTTCCCACCGTCGTTCTTCGACGTCATGGTCCACCTTGTTGTTCACCTTATTAGAGAGATTAAGATATGTGGACCCACTTTCTTACGTTACATGTATCCGTTCGAGAGGTACATGGGTATATTAAAGTCCTACGTGAGGAATCGGTTGAAGCCTGAGGGTAGTATTGTGGAAGGTTATGGGACTGAAGAGGTTATTGAGTTTTGTGTGGACTATCTCGGGAAAAGACAAGCAATCGGTGTTCCTGTATCTCGCCACGAGGGCAGACTTGTTGGCAAAGGAACCGTGGGGTCGAAACTAACGAGGCCACGGTTTGATATGTATTGCAAAGCGCATTTGTGATCTTGCGGCAAAGACCGCACGAAGTTGCAGGGTACATCGAGCAACACAAGTTGATATTACCGGAAGAGAATCCACATATGGATGATCTTTCCATCATGCGAGAACACAACGATAGATTTGTTACATGGTTCAAACAAACGACAGAGTTCTCTGTTAGTGAGAATGTTAAATGGTTGGCTGACAGACTTAGATTTAATGTACAGACATGGCAGGGGTACGATATTAATGGGTACACCTTTTACACTGAAAGTCAGGATGCGAAGAGTACTGTTCAAAATAGTGGTGTAAGCAAAGATGCTCTGTCTGATGTACATCACTCGAAAGGGGATCCTCAACGGCAATGTACTCGTATTATGGGATGATCAAAGAAATTTGGGAGCTCGATTACGGAATATACCAAATTCCATTATTCCGATGTAAGTGGGTGGAACTATCACATGGAGTGAAGGTCGACAAGAGAGATTTTAATCTTGTAGATCTAAACAGACTCGCCTATAAAGATGACCAGTTCGTACTTGCGAAGCAAGCAAATCAAGTCTTCTATGTGCGTGATCTGGCCAATCCGAGGTTGCACGTTGTCCTTCACAGCAAGCGGCAGATCGTTGGTGTCGAAAATGTCATAGATGAAGAAGAATACAATCAATTTGATGAAATACCTCCATTTGCAGATGGGGCCTATCTTAGCAGGGACGACGACACACATGGAAGAAATTACATGCGCGTAGATCATCAAGAAGGGTTATACTGTAACTAAAGGAACTATTGTATTGTTTGTTCATTTTATAATGCCATTTGGTTTAAGCCATTAGTGTTTAAGACATATGTTTTATCATGCCTTTTGTTAGGGTAAAGTTGTATGGTTATAATCTCTCATGGAACATTGTGACATATTTGAAATCTACTTACTAGTTGGTCATTCGTTTACATATCAAGAAATTTGTTTACATATTTTTCTTTTTGGGAAAGCTTCTAACTAGTCCAAAGTTTATTTACGGAAATTTTGGAAAAACCTGGACTTTATTTGCATAAGTTTTGACTTTTGCAGTCTTTAAGCAAGAATCATGCTTACAAAGTGAATTCTTGCATTTGTTTTTATTGCTAACTCTTTTTTCGAAAATTCTTTTTCGAAAAGACTTGTAATATCCCAAAGTATGTTTCTGCAAAATTTGAAATAATTCCAACTATATTTGTAAAAGCTGTGGCCTTTTTACTCTTTCATCAATGAATTCTGAGAAATCAGACTTCATCATGCTTTATCTGGAAAACCAATAGTGACAGTCATATTTGTATCGGTTTCTTCTAAAAATCGATAGTGATATTTAAATACATTTGTATCAGTTCACTAATAAAACCGACAGTATTGTAGCCATCTTTGTGTCGGTTTTTCCTTGAAAATCGATAGTATTGTAAACCTATTTATGTCGTTTTTTTCTGGAAAACCGATAGTAATGATTTCACGTTTGTGTCAATTTTTCCTTGAAAACCTGTTGAAGTGCTATTTGTGTTGGTTTCTGATTAAAAACCGATAGTAATTAGATCACACTTGTGTCGGTTTTTCCTTGAAAACCGATAGTATTGTACAACTCCATGTGTTGGTTTTTTGAAAAACCGATAGTAATTAGATATCATTTGTGTCAGTTGTAAATTGAAAACCGATAGTTTTTTTTCTATTTGTGTCGGTTTTTGATGAAAAACAGATAGTAACTATTTCACATTTGTGTCGGTTTTTAAATTAAAACCGATAGTACTAAATAACTTTTTGTCTCAATTTTTCCTGGAAAACCGATAGTAATAGTTTCACGTTTGTGTCGATTTTTCCTTCAAAACCTGTTATAGTACTATTTGTGTTGGTTTTTCCTACAAAACCGATAGTATTGAGTTAACATTTGTGTCGGTTTTTTCTTGAAAACCAATAGTATTGTAGAACTACTTGTGTCGTTTTTTTAAAACCCGATAGCAATTAGTTCTAATTTGTGTCGTTAATTTAAAACCGATAGTAGTGTAGTACTATTTGTGTCGGTTTTATATTAAAAACCGATAATAGTAGTGAAACATTCGTCTCGGTTTTTTCCAACCGATAGTATTGTATCCATATTTGTGTCGGTTTTACGTATGGAACCGACACAATTAATACCCCTCACTCTTAAATCAGAATTTTCAGACAAGTCGCTTGCATTGCCTGATTTTGCCCTAGCTAGCTCCCGTGCATGAAGCCCTCGCGCGGCGCCCTCTCCCCCTCCCTCCCACGGCGCTCGCCTCCGCCGGCGGCTCGAGGTCCCCCCGCGCGGCGCGCTCTCCCTCTCCCTCCCTGCACTGCGCTCGCCTCCGCCGATGGTTCGAAGGTCCCCCCGCGCGGCGCACTCCCTCACATGGCGCATGCCTCCGCCGGCGGCTCGGAGGCCCTCCCCCCACGCGCAGCGCCCTCTCGCTCTCCCTCCCACGGCGCTCGCCTCCGCCGATGGCTTGGAGGTCCCCCCGCGCGGCGCACTCCCTCACACGGCAAGTTCCACCGGATAGGTGTTATGTGAATAATATTTAATGGGAGAACAATACATTTTAGCACAACCCATTTGAGTTGATTAAGAAGTGCAATTGGTGGATCTGGGTCTAGGTGCATGAAATTTTTTTAGCTACAATTTTTGCATCCATATGTGAACATCTCAAGGGACCGTTTTGCGATATGTTGATATCTTTATCTGTTTATTCTGTTATTAATGGGATTATGGGAAAGAACACAACTGTACTTTCTCTGTTTAAATTTGTACGCATTTGCTACTTCAATAAAAATTCCGAATTGGTTTGCTGATATAATGAGAATGTGGCAGGGGATTTTTTTTCACCTGCAAGAATTGGTTCAATTTAATAATGTTGTCCGGTAGGTGACTTACGAGTTACGAATTACAGTTATTCTTGTTCCTGTGTCACTTTGAACATTTATGGCCAAGGCTTGTACTGACTGAGAAAGATGGTGGTTTTGGTACTGTTGTTGCCTAGGATAGTTACGTATTTGCATTCCTGTGTGGACTTCTGTAATGCAACTTGTAAACTTTCTGTAGGCGCAGCAGAGAGAGGTAGCACTTCAAGAAGAAAATGCAGCATATGAGAAAGCTATATCAAATTGTCGACAGAAAGCTATATGGGTTTTGAGGTGTGTTAAGATATTATTAAGTGAACCAACCGATCAAGTTCCACCAGCAAACAGGTTTGTTTTTTTCTTATTATTATTCTCTTAATCTCAAATTATGAATAAACATGAGATATTAATTACCAGGGCATCATCTTTTGTTGTGAACTTGTGGTGATTTTTCTGAAGTTTCTTCTTGACAAGTATCCAATCAAACAGTTACTTGACTCAGATCAGAGATTTCAGTGTGATCTGTAAGCAGCTTGCCAATTATTGATTTTTGTTTCTTATTTATGGATTGGTCTGTACTCTTTATTAATATCGTGTGTATAGATTTGAATCATTATGGTACCTATTCTCAAGTTGCTCTTCACCCATCTATAAACATAAGTGCATGGTTATATGTGGACAAGATGAGTGGATTGTACCATCTATAAACATAAGTTCATAGATACTGGTTGACTCTCACAGGAACTACTTTGAAATGTATATTTTTCAGATTGTTGTATGCTAGGTGCCTTGGTGTTGGAAACTGCATTGCCTTTTCTTTTTGAAAGCAGAAACTGCATTGGTTCACTGAATCCAATCATTGAAGATTTTGGAATGTGCGCTCTTAGCATTTCCTAAATCCAAGCCATGTAAACAAATTAACTCAAAAGATATGTATAAAAGGGTGACATACATTGGACAAGTGGAATGTACTTGGCATATTTGGATTTGCTAGTACCAAATTTATACACTAGTACTAACACTTGTTCTAGCATGAAAACCATCCTGTTTCCATGTATGTTATGATGCCTTTTTCATTATTTTGTCATATGTGCTTCTGTACTCATCATATTATTATGCAACTTTAGACTCTGTTAGTTGAGATAACTATTTCAATTATAATTGCATATTATTTTCCTTTTTCATCTCAGCATATGTTAGAGTTTAGGGTGCGTAACCTACATCTCCCGTTCGAGAGTGCTTATTTATAAATATGCCGGAATGACATATTTATAAGAAAGCAGTCTCGAATCGTCCACGTATTTTGGACAGTTCGAGGATATGTGGTTTGGGCAAGTTCCTGAGCCGTTGTACAACTCACAGAGTAGATTTCGGTAGTGTCTCCCTGGTGTTCTCCAGATACACACCCCTCTTGACAGGTTGTCGAGATGTGTATCTGGAGAACAGCGGGGAGATGCTGCCAAAATTTTCTCTGGAGTTGTACAACGGCTCAGGAACATGCCCAAACCACATATCCTCGAATGGGATTAGGACCAAACCTATTTAGAAATTCGGAGTTATCGTTCGTACGTATTTAGTTGGTCAACATATAGACTTTTCTTGAAGATCATTCGTTCATTTGTTACTCTACTGCAATATGCTAGAACAATGACATGCTATGAATTATCCATTGACCTGTTGCTTCGGATGATTTATTATCAAGTTCGCATAATAGCTACGAATTTCTTTCTCTCATATCAAATATATGTCCATGTTAGATAAGAAAACTTAAAATGTCGCAATTAGAGAGCATCGGCTCATTGCCAGAAAGAGTAGAAGGTGCTCCTAAGGGGCCCAGCCAACTTCCAAGTGTCGAGCCGAGCCAACTTCGAAATGTCGAGGGGCCGAGTAAGGTGAGGAAGGCCCGAGGACCGAGCAAAGGGGCCACAGGGAGAACGCCGTAAATTCTCCACTTCAATGCGTCGGGCATTTGCACGGGTCCTCCCAAGTGTAAGGGGCGATACCGCTCATTCCTCGGGCAACTGGTGTGGGAGAGAGTTCCCATAATGGTTAAGGATTGGAGAAAGGAGGTCAGCGTCGAGCAGAAAAACCGGCTGTAGGACGAGGTTAAGGGAAAATGGATTATAGAAGAGGAGGATGAAAACAATGCCAGGCAGTACGCCTTGAAGAGGATGGGTGTGGCTCTGAGGCACTTCAGGTTCTACATGCACAGTGAGTACGTTCTGAAAGGTCATAGACCATTCGAGAGGTATCCGTTCGTGACTCCCGATGTTTGGGAGGAGTTCACGAGGATCAAGAGTACGCCCGAGGCGGAGGAGCTGAGACAAAAGAATGTTGCTACCCAGAGGCTAAACACGCACGCGCACCACCTCGGTTCAGGCGGCTACGAAGGGAAGAAAGCAGAATGGGCGCGACTTGTCGAGGAGTGCGCCAACTCTGGGACAGCGATGCCTTACTCGCACATATGTGAGGAGCGGGCATGTGACTGGGTATTAGCGAGGACAAAAAAACCGCGGATGGGCAGCTAGTAGTACCAAACCCCACTACTGCGCAAGTTGTCTCCACCATCATAAGATATCAAATTTACTACATTGCAGTCGACCATTCCTGTTGTATTTAAGATCTAATTCGTACTCGCTTCTTGCAGGAGGAGGTAAGCCAGAGGAAAGAGCAGGGGACCTTACTTAGCCAAGGGTCAAATGACATCCTATCCTCTGAGATCGGGAAGCCCGACCATAAGGGCCGGGTGCTTGCCGCAGGGGTGGGACATACGAAGAAGTCCTACTTCCAAGATGATGTTGGGAGTACCAGATCAAGATCATGGGAGGCACGTGCGGAGCACCTGAAGGACACGCTTAGGGAGCAGCTGAGGCAGGAGATTAAGGAGGAGAAGAGGGGGGAGATGAGGGTGCAGATGATGGCACGTGAGGAGGAGATGAGGGTGGAGATGATGGCAAGTGAGGAGCGCCTAAGGGCCGAGATGATGGCGATGATCTCCCAGAGTTAGAGCAAGATGCCCTCGCCTACTGTAGAGAAACCTGTGCCCCGACCAAGTAGCTGCGGTTCCAAAAATGATAAGTCCGGTCCCCAGCTGAAGGTAATAATTAATTTTGCCTAACTTAAAGGTGCGAGGGTAACTCTTCATATGTTTTCTCTCAAGTTGCGCACTTTTTGCAGGCACCTACCAAGTGCCAGCTCACCCTGAAGGAAGACGGATTTCCTGTTGAGGCTGCACGCGGGGTTGCATTTCCATGCAAGGAGACCGACACGGTGCATGGTCAGCCTTTGGGGAAGGGCTACATGAGGGTCTAGGTGGACTACATCCACGAAGCCTTCTTATCACATGTGCTCGAGTTCCCCCGTTACGAAGACATCACCACTCTCGGGCAAGTGCGGATGTCGTTCATCAAGTGGCCCATTACAGGCGTCGTACTGGTCAAGGTAAAAATCCCCCACATCTTCTGTACCATTCCAGTAGTATTGCAACAAGTTACTTAATTATGCGCGTGCTTTGTAGATTCCTACCGTACCTACGCCTTCTCCCACAACCGTGACGAGTCCTACAAAAAGTACAGAGCTGGTGCATAAAAGGACTAGCACGACAACCACAGAACAACTGAAGGCCTCTGCTAAAAAGGCAAGGCTCACAAAGGCCACAGCGCCCCCTCAGGTACATGAAAAGCCCACTGCCTCGGCCTCGGAGACTCCTTCTGCCCAGAAAGGAGAGCCGGCACAGGCCACAGAGAAGCCTTATGAATTTAAGGCCTACGTACATGGAAAGCCCCTTCTGCTTCCCAAAAAATTGAATGCTCTAGGCATATGAACTCGACAGCTCCATGGATGGTACGTTGACAAAGTGAAAGAGAGCGAGCGTGTTGACTTCAATGTTAGATACAGAAAGGGACATTTCCACCGTGAGGAGGATGGGACATTCCCAGTTAGTTTTGAGGATCTGTTCCATCCGTACCAACTGATAGCCATCGATATTTCTACTGTACGATCCTGGACGTTGTGAGTATCGCACCACGTTGCACGACGTTACAACTTCCATAGGATTTTGGATTACGCTTTTTAACATTCAATGCGAGTTGCAGGGCGATGAGGCAGCGAGTCGTGATGAATCGACAACTAGTTGGGTTCGTCGACCCTGAGCTTGTGTTCTCGACGATGGCTACGCTTCAACCGGAATGGGTTGCCTCCTACATCAAGAGGGCATTGCAAGCTGAGTCGAAGAAGGACTTCATTCTACTCCCGTACAATGAGGAGTAAGTACTACTTCACCGTTCAATTACTTCTACGCACTGAAACCGTGTGTGAACTTATTTTTTCGCTGCATACCATTTAATAAGCAACCATTGGGTTCTACTTGTGCTCCTTCCTAGTGACAACAAAGTGTACACTTTTAATTCAATTGATAAGAGACCGATGTCCTACGCGATCAAGCCTCCTTTGGAGCAGTAAGTGCACCACTCTTATCTAACATTTTCTGTATTTAACTACATTCATTATTTTTTTACTCAACGGCATCTCTCCAATGTATATAGGGGTTTCAAGGAATACGTCGAAGCAGGAGGGACACACGACGACAAAAAGGGCTCCAAGCTGGAGTATGTTCGCTTCATGGTACAAGTGGCTATCATATATAAGATTTAGATTTTCTGACATATTTTCTTCGTCTCTTAATTTATTTTTCTTTCTTCACAGTGTCATCAACAGGGCAGCGACGACCGCTGTGGTTTGTATGTCATGCAACACATGGTGATCTTGATTGCCGGCTCAGACCGTTTCCCTAAGGTAGTACATGCATTATTATACAATTAGTCTTTCACATAGAAATTTGAAAACTTAAATTAGAGCACTCGTTTCTATTTTGCAGCATACCAATATCCCCCAGAAGAGTGTAGACATCACTGCACTCAACAAGATACGAGACCACTTATGCCAGTGGTACTGGATAGAATGCTTGTCGAAGGACGGACGGTTTAGAGATCCCGAAAGCTCCTACTAAACCAAATGTGAACAATATTACATATCTGAATGCGATTGCATGTGTACTTATGGTTAAGCATGTTTACGTTCTATTTTGTTAACGAATGTGATATGTGTTTGTTGTAACAAAGTTTTCATGTTCTTTTAATGTGATATGTTGTTTGTAATTTCTGTGTGAATGTGATATGTGCATATTGTGTGGAAAATGTGCTGATTGGAGGGTGAATTACAAAATAGCACACCACACCCCTTCATCTACGTCGGTTCTCACAAGAAAATGATAGAGATGTGACGGTCATCTCTGTCGGTTCTTTGTAAGAAGCGATAGGGATGATCAACGGTTCTTTATAAGAAGTGATAGAGATGATGGTATTATCTCTATCGGTTCTTTGTAAGAAGCGATAGAGATGACCGCCTCATCTCTATCGGGCGAGAACCGACTGTAATAATGCCGACTCATCTCTGTCTCATGAATTTGTGTCACCACCAGAACCGACTGTGATGATAAAAAGAATCGATTGTGATGTATATTTGTGTAGTAGTGATAGATGAATATCACAATCATACACAACAAATAATTGAATAAGACTTCATCAAATTAAATATAACTGTTAAACGACCTTAAGGCCCACCTTACATGAGTACACCACACAGGACTAAGTCTAAGAAATAAATTAAATTGTAGTGAAAATAATTTATTCGTAGCAACCCTTCAATTTTGCACAGACAGCTGACAGACGATTGTCTCTTCCATGGGCTGTTTTTGTGCCGCCGGAGGCTGGTTTTTTGGCTCATGGGGGAGAATCCCACCTTAACCCTATTTTTTTCTCCCACCCTCTCCCCAACCACCCCTAGCCCTTCCCGAGCCTCCTCTCTAGTGCAAAATACCCCTCCCTGCACCTCTTACTCTCCTAGCTACCCCTAGCATCTCCTCCCTTGGGCGCCCCATTCCTCTCCCTTGGTACGCCCCTCTCCTCTTTGGTTCTTCCCCTGGTGGCTGTCTCTTGCACCCTAGTGGCTGCTCCTCTCACCAGTGTGTGCCTTGGTGGGGGTGGGTGCTAGGAAGGGCGGGGGTCGCGTGATCTGGAGGAGAGCTTCGCTTCCGTCATTGATCTTGAGGGTCTTCAAGAAGGTATACTTGTTTTACCAGGTGGGATGGGTTTTGGTGGCTGTAATCCTGTTTTATCCCTCCAGGGTTTACTATTTTAATGTTGATACTAATTTTGATTGGAGGAAGTTTGGATCTAGGATCGTTCTGATCTCGTGTAGTGCTGGTCGCAACTTTAGATTTGAGGTTAGAAATAGTTCTGTTCATTTTTAGAGAGATTGGCTATTGTAAAAGTTGTAGATCGTTGTCTTAAGTTTAATTAGAGACCAAGAACACGAATTTTGGTTAAGTGGTTCAAAAGTTATGGCCTTTTGAAGTACTGTTGTCTAGAATCTATGCCTGTTAGCAACAGCCATGATAATCAGCAAATTAGGGTGAAGGATCGAGATGGCGATTAGAGGGGGTGAATGATCCCAATTTAAATTTTATCCCCCAAAAATGATCACAAATACAATTTTTCACCCAAATAAACTAAGCCAAAATCCTTAGTTGTCAATTAGAAGCAAAAGAATCAGTTTTCACAAATTTTAATATGAGGCCGGCACTACCGCTCTTGTAGGGGAGGTACTACCGGAGTACTATAACTACAGTAAAACAGGCATATGAGCAGTGCTTTCAGCACGAGTTCAAAAAGAAAAATTGAGAAATCTTTTGATCGGCTGATCCAAACTTAATGAAACTTTGTGGACACCTTCCTATGGATGTGAGGAACCTATTCCAACCTTCGATTGCAAGAATCGACGTCAAAGTTCTGACCTTTTTCATATTTACAGAAGGGTGCACAAGAACGGGTTCAAAAACAAAAACATGGCTCTCAGCTAGCTCATGGGTTCTTGATGATCAAGATAATCTTATATGGCTATCCACATGTCATAGCAAGCAAGAACACAAGACAAGAAAACCCAAAAGCCCAATCTTCTAAGATTGATTCTCTCAAGAGCAGAAATCAGTTTCTTGCAAGGAAGAACATAAGACTTGCCTAGATGATTGGGATATGGTCTGAAGAAGACTCATCCACCAATCATACATCCTCAGCAAAAGATCCAAAAGCATTTAGAAGGAGGGGAGGAAAATCCAAATGTGCGAAAAGTAAATTGCAAGAATGTAAATTACGAAATCTAAAGACATAATGTAAATGCGGAAAGTAAATTCAGAATTGAAAGGAAATTCGATTTTCATTTCTAGAAGGAACGTTTACAAAGCCTCACAAACAAGTGGGCAAAGCTCAAAGGAGCACAAAAACCTCTAAACCTTCAAGAGGGGGAAGGCTACCCCTACCCCTCTATTTATACTACTCTTGAGCCGCCCTCCACCATTGGATGAGTTCATTCTACCCTAAGGATCACCATCAAGGGCTAGGATTGACTCACTCACTCATACACGGGCTAACCCGAAACCCAACAACATAATGGGTTTTGCACGCTTTTCAAAGCATGCTAACTAGACCCGCTACTCTATCACCTAGACCGCGATCCAACGGCTCTCCTTGATCCGAGCAGCTCCTTGCTAGTATCTTATCTATTACTTATCTTCTAGGTGTGCAGCGACTCCGTCTCCGATCATCTTTCGGTGATTCTCGACCGTCTGGACCTCCGACGCACCCCGCTAGTCACAATCATCCTTTGCCTCACCATGACCTGCACCGTCGTCCTACAACCATCAAAATAAGGAAAACACATCACATAGCATTGCCCAAAATGATATGCAATAAATCTCACGCAATTTCAAAATTCTAAACACAATTCGCTCAATAGGCTGGCACTACCACCTCCTAGTGCCGATAGTGCCGCTCGGCCGGCACTTCCGCCCCAGCATGGCAGGTAGAGCCCCTCCCCTGAGGATCCAGCGAATACCCTCTCTTGAATATAACTACTGCTCCCCTAGCTGGTACTACCGTGCTTTGGCCAGTAGTACCGCCCCCCTGAGGCTGGTAGTGTCGCTCCTAGTAAACAAAATTTAAATTGCTTCATTTTGAAAATCCAATTCTAATCAAACTCAAACCAGAGCATACCAAGCTCAAATTTTGTTAAATACTCATCACAAACTTGTGTACACCTCCACGTGGTCTTTCAATCTCCTCCTTGATGAGTATATTGACAAACAACACAAAAGGCATAAATTTGAGTTTGAATTAGACAAGAGAAAAGTAATTTGATTGCAAAACCAAACTTGGTCTAGAGAGAACGAAATAAGATCATGACCAAGTTGGCTAGAAGGATTTTTAGAGCAAAACAGAAGAAAGAACAAGTTTTACACAAGGGCTCTAAAATCCAATAAAAACTCACAAAAAGCTCAAGTATGCTTATGATCCTAAGAATTAGCAATTTTTACCGAGATCATAATAACCAAGATGCATTCATGTAACATCCCAAAAATTTGTCCTAGTATTGTTTTATTGTTAATTGGGTATTTTTTTATTTTTTTGAATTTATTTGGAATTTATAAAATATTTTATAATTGGCCCTTTATTGAAAAGTATTTAAATAATTTCAAAGTTAAAATAAAGTTTTGCCGAAAATATTTTATTTGAGTTCAAAATGTCTTAAAGTATTTCTTGGATTTTTTTTGGAATTTTCATGGGTATTTTTCCAATTTTATTTGGCTTAGTTTATTTATCTGAAATATTTTAAATCGAAAAGGTTTTACAATTTGCGAATTAGTGTTGGGCTGAAACTGTCCGGTCTGGACTATCGCCTTGCGTCGCGTCGGCTCGCGCAGCCCGTTTCGCGAAACCGTAGGATTCTAGCCATTGGATTGGCACCGTGTGGCCATTGTTCCTCCGCGTCGTCATTGCTCTCTGAGCCATTGATTTGCCGCCACGTGGACGCATCGGATGGAGCCATGTCGACCTCGCCATATCGCAACGGGATTCTGCCGCCACCACCGTTTCCACTGCAGAATCTGAATTGGACACGTTTTCCCATGCACCTATTTAAGGCGCCGTCGCGTGCATCGGACTCCTCATCTCGCGCCGCACGTTTGCTACAACTCGGGTGCCCTGAGCTGCCGCCGTTCTCGCGTAAGAGCTCGCCAGAGAGGAAGCTGAAGTCATCACGATTTTTGCTATCTTTCACCGTCGTCAAGCCGTTCCGTGCCATGTTGGTTCCAGATCCGTGACCCTCAAACTGCACTACGTTGACTTCGCCATCTTTCGTCATCGTTCTGTCACTGTTGCGCCGTCATCCTGGTCATCTTCCTCAAAGCCGATGAAGCCACGCCGCCGCATCTCCATCATCAAAATCAAGCTTCGCCCAGCTGTCTGATCTTCGGTGAACGCTTCAGATCAAGCCATGTAGGCGCAGTATTAGTAAACGCCATCTTGTATCATGTGCCGTCGGATGTAAATCGATCGGTCAGACCGTCGCCACGTTGCGCATAGTTTGGGTCATTTGATTTGTTCTCTGTGGATCGGATCGAGCCACATGTGGCAACCAACCACATCTCGCTGCGTGGCAGACACGGGCATCGAGGTGCCATGCACTGGGTTCACGGTGAACAAGCGTGGTTCCGTGGACTAGGTGTATAGACCAATGCCACGTGTCATGTTCCGGATGGCTCGGGTCAGGGCTGACATCATCCTGATGTCACACTGATGCAATAATTTCCTTTTTTAATCTAAAAATAATTCATTTTATTATTTGATTTTCAATTTTCTGATTTTTAGAATTTTTGAATCTTCGGAGAGCCTGTTCTCCCTCATACGAGCTCCGATTGAGGTGATTCAAATTTTTAAAAATTTGTAAAATTGATATCTATTTAAATGGTGAATTTTATTTTATTTTTGGAGAGTGTTTGCTCTTTGTTTTGGTGTTTATTTTGCTTTCTCTCTCGTGTCACATGGATGTAGAATTGTGCGAAGCATCCGAGGAAGATTCGTCGACTCAAGACCAAGGTCTAGAGCAAGAATAAGTGCTTTTCTAAGGCAAGTTGTGCTTTGATCATGTTGAACCCATGTTTATAAAATTGCTATATTGTTTTACCCTATTACATATTATTTCAAGTATGCAATTGTTTCAATTTAAATTGGGACTTAGTTAATATACCTTTTGATCTATACCCTACCTTGTCATTTGTATGACATGATCTATTGTCACCCTAGATTGGTTCATTATAGTTGGTTAATACTAAAATCAACATGGAAGGTTAGATCGTGTTAGTTGCTTAGCCTTGCCACGTCATCACATGTACTTGAACCATGAATGATTAATCTTGAGTAATGGAGTATGGAACATGTTAATGAACTTGTGTGTCATGTGTGGTCACACAATGAGATTGAGTTGTAGTGTGGAGGGATGTCACACAACAATGTTGAATTGTTGATGGCATGTGGTGCTTGATAATCAACTGGGGTGGTAATCACTTAGATTGGGACAAGTGACAAGGGGTGCGTATGCCAAGGTGGGCCCAATGGGCAAAGGGTATGTTGAAGTCTTGCCTTGATCATCCTAAGGACTTAACCTTGCAAGCCTTTGACCTGAGTCAATCATGCAACCACATGTTTGGTATGGGACAACCTAGCTGATTAATTTGCAATGTCTTAGCTTGGTACTATCAATGGTGGTGTGAGTCCCGAGTTATGGATCAACTCAGATGGCGCAAGAGGGGGGCCCTATTGTGGTAACCAGCCCCTTCAGTGTTGAAACCTTAGCGGGTAGTACTAGGTTAAGGCAAGGCATTGTAAAGGCTTTTTATAATCACTCGCCTTTGTGGTGTATGGTTGTATCATGTGGGTAAAGTGCATAACCTCTACATAGTGTAAATCTATTCGGATAGCCGTGCTCGCGGTATTGAGCAATGCTTGGGAATTACAGTTAAGGGTTAGTTTAATTAAATGGAAACTTGTGATGGATGGCAGGTTGCCATTTGGTGGTTTGGAAACTTGGTTTATTTGAGAAATGCTGAATCTATCTATTACTGTTATTTGTTTTACTGTCTTTACAATATATTTATTGTACTTGTTTTAAAATACTGCTTTATTGCAAAATAGCCTTGTTAGCCTTTCCTTTGGAATAAGCCTTGCATATAGTTATATTAGAATTGCATTCTACACACAACTTGTTGAGTGCTTTATATACTCACCCTTGCCAACAACCCTAATCAACAGTTCAGGAGTCTACACCTTTGTTGGAGGAGTAGTTCCAAGAGGACACGAGCCATTAGAGTCTGAGCCTTGTCAGTAGCCTGTGGTGAATTGATGAGTCATCTACATCTTCTATTTTTCGCTACATATGTCTTAGTTTATATTTCAAGTCTAGCCCTACGTGGCTTAATAATGTAAGTTGATCATAAGATCATACACTTAGCTATATCAATAAATGGAGTGTTATTATTATTATCGTCTAGTATGATGTGATATGTACCAATGTTAAGCTGTGTGCACTAGCGTTGATCCTGGGACTAGTGCGATAAACACAGTGGGTTCGAATTGGTGAATTCGCGTCCCGACAATTCACATTTTTAACTTTTAATGATGCCTTTTCTATGTTTTCTCCCCCTTTTGGCAATATAGACATTAAGATGGTATTTTCTCCCTATGTACAGATGTATGTATGAAAGGCATCCTAAAATTGCTTTGAAAATTATCCATGTGACCACAATGACAAGATATGACCCCAAGCTAATTAATGGAAAATTAGACTAAACTAAGACATGTCCAAGTGCAAATAACAAATTTTGCTAGCAAGCTTAGTTTTGAAAATGTCATTTTAGCAAGATTTGACAAGTGCCACACTTAGCATTAGTTTCAAAACTAGAAGCAAAGCCACTCAAAGGATCAAATGGAAAACCTAGAGTTCAACCTACTCAACACTTTGGGGCATCTAGAAGTCCATAAAAGGTCATTCGAGCTCATTTTCAATTAATGCTAATTTTGCTTTAAGACCTTAAAAGACATAATGGGGTGCAAATGTTTGACATTATTTGTATTCTTTACCCACTTATGTTTTTTTTATTTGCATTTTTTTAAAAGCAATTGACTAAAGCCATATTCGACCATCTCAAGAAGAACTCTTAAGAGGATGGTCTTGATCATACACGACACATTCAAAGTTCATCCCAAGTGCAATGGAAAACTGTCTTGTGAATGCGAGGTGTGGAGTCTAATGCGCACAAATAGAGTCAATTTTGCTTAATTTCCATTTTAGCACATTGATTTATGAGCAAAAAAAGGACTCAAGTATGGATCAAACAAGTTTCACCCAAGTTGCTATATGGACTTTAGAGAACTCCAAAATTTCACAAATCATGGCAAATACCCCTAGAGAGGAGGCTTAGCAAGTAAAAGCATATGTTTCATCAAGTTTTCTTTTAAAGCTCATTTTTCAATTTTTAGCAAGCTTAGCAAGGTAAATGAACTTGGACATATCTGAGTTAGTGATTTTCTTCATGTGATGTAGCATGGTGTATAACATGATGAAAAGATCATTTGCATAATAGGCAAAGCTCATAAAACAGAAAACAAAGTCTAAATGCAATGCATGAAGTAGATTCCCAAACTTTCCCTCAACACGTGAATCAATTTTAAGCACAAATCTGGTTCAAGTTGAGTTATTAGCATAATTAAGCTCAACAAAGGACTAAATAAACTCAATCGAAACCAGGAACATAGAATGAGGAGAAGAAATAGAGAAACTCCAAATTGGGTGGCTATAGAGCACAGAAAAGATAATAAAGAACACTATGTTTCAGACTCGCTCTCATCTTCCCTAATGACTGACATAGGAAAGCTGCCTCTAGACCCCAAGCTAAGGAGTGCACACAGATCCTGTCTAGTTAAGGAGCCCAACACCTGCTAGACTTATAAGACTGTGAGGGAACTCAACCTAAAAAAAAGAGAGAACAACTAATTGTGTATGATAGCAATCTGTAGCATAAGATGAGAGGTTCATGCAAAGCATGCAAGAAGTTTAAGTGAATTGAACTCACAACTCTAGAATTAAGCCCAATATCACCCAGAAAATGTAGAAAAAGGAAATTCTGGAAGAAAACAAATAATACATAATATACAGATCAGCTCCCCTTCATGATAAGCCGTAAGGGTACAAGACTCCAAGCTCATTCCTCAAGGTAACAAACCTAGAGCTATCCAAAGGTTTGGTAAAGATATCGACTATCTGGTGGTCACTCCCCACAAACTGAAGCACTATATCTCCCTTGTCCACATGGTCTCTAAGGAAGTGATATCTAATATCAATATGCTTGTTCCTAGAGTGTTGCACTGGGTTTTTTGCAATGCAAATAGCAAAAGTGTTGTCACACAAAAGTGGAACACTCTCTATCTCTAACCCAAATTCTCGCAAGGTCGATCTCATCCAGAGCACCTGACTACAGCAACTAGGTGCAGCGACATACTCAGCCTCAGCGGTAGACTATGCAACTCCGGACTACTTCCTAGATGACCAAGAAACAAGAGAAGTGCTAATGAATTGGCAAGTGCCAGAAGTGCTCTTCCTATCTATCCTACAGCTAGCAAAGTCTGCATCGAAAAAGGCTAAGGGACAGATAAGAATAGGAAGAGTACCACTTATCATAATCAATGGTAGCTCGAAGGTACCTGAAGATACGCTTCACCGCTTGACGGTGACAGGTGCGAGGAAAAGCCTGAAATCGAGCGCACATACATACAGCAAAATGTATGTGCGGCCTTGAGGCAATGAGGTACCGGAGGGAACCGATCATGCTCCTGAACTCCTTCTGATCAACTTGCTCACCATCCTCGTACGCTCCAGGACAACAGTGGTGACCATAGGAGTCATCACTGGCTTCCCATCAAACATATCGAAGCGCCTTAGGAGGTCTCGAGTGTACTTGACTTGATGCAAGAAGGAGCCGTCCCGAGTCTGCTTGATTTGGAAGCCGAGGAAGTAGCTCAACTCGCCCATCATGCTCATCTCAAACTCTATGTTCATTACCTCTAAAAACTAAGACACAAGAGAGTGAGAAGTGCCACCAAAGATAATATTGTCCACATAAATCTGGATAAGGAGAAAATGAACATCCTGTGTTTGATGAACAAAGTCTAGTCTACTATACCCATCTTAAAACCATGACTAAGAAGATAGGATTTAAACCTCCCATACCAAGCTCTAGGGGCCTACTTAATTCCAAATATTTGGAAAGCTTGAAGACATGGTTTGGGTATTTGGGGTTCCCGAATCCTAGAGGCTGCCTGACATACACCTCTTACTCAATATACCCATTTCGGAATGCACTCTTGACATCCATTTGTTAGAGCTTAAAGCCTTTGGATGCAGAGAATGCAAGCAGGATCCTAATAGCCTCTAGTCTAGCTATAGGGGCAAAGGTCTCCTAAAAGTCAAGACCCTCAACCTGAGAAAGCCTTGTGCAACTAGCCTAGCCTTGTTCCTATTGAAAACTCTATCCTCACTCTACTTGTTTTTGAACATCCACTTGGTCCCAATGACATTATGACCAGATGGGGCTCGACAAGTTGCCATACCTTGTTCCTATTGATGTTCTCAAGTTCCTCATGCATAACATTAATCCATGACTCATCGGATAATGCGTAAGAAACATCCTTCGGCTCAAAGGAAGCAACAAAGGTTGAGTGGAGGCAGAAAGAAGATAAGCCAGATTTTTAGCACTTCACATGCTTAAATAGATCACCAATGATCTGATTAGGTGGATGAGAAAGCTGAATACAGAAGGGAGGTCCAGAAGCAGAAGTAGCAACTACCTCTTGAATAAAAGAGGCAGGAACAGAGCCACTCACCGAAGGAGAGTCTTAAGGCAAGGGTTGGTCTCCCTGAGGTGCAGAAATGGAAACAGGGGCATCTCAGGTGTAGAGGGTACCGGATCAGATGGAACACCATCATCTCAATCATCCTCATTCTCTACAAAGATGGTCTCAGAGAGAAGAGCCTGATATATCAGGTCTAGTTCCTGAGCTAGCCTCATCAAAGGTCACCTCACAGGTCTCTACGACCCTATTCATATCACAATTCCAGACCCTTTAGCTACGAGAAGAAGTCGAGTAACCTAGAAAAATACTATCAGAAGAGGGAGACTCAAACTTATCTAGGATACCAGACTTCAAGATGAAACACTTGCAACCCAACAAACGAAAATGAGAAACACTGGGCTTTCACCCATACCACAACTCGTAAGAAGTGCCGTGCAAATGTTCTCTCAAGAATACACGATTAGAAACACGGCAAGCAGTAGCTATAGCCTCAGCCCAAAACCTCCTAGGAGTACTGTACTCGTCTAGCATCATCTTAGTCATCTAAACCAGGGTCTTATTTTTGCTTTCCACTATGTCGTTTTACTGAGGGATGTAGGGAGAGGAGAACTGATGCTCTAAACCATATTCTACGTAGAAACTCTCAAAGTAGGAGTTCTTGAACTCCATGCCATTATGACTGCGTGTAGCACGTAAGGCACTTGGGTGCTCCATAGACAACCTACTAACCAAACCCCTGAATTGAGAAAAAGTCTCATCCTTCGAGGCCATGAAAAACACTTCCCACCCGCTGACTTCACTCTAGCTGGACCAACGGTGAACATATGTAAAAGCTGTCCTGGTGCATCAATCATCACAACAGTGACTGCAGGATGTGAAGTAGCAACCATCTTGCCATGTCAGCAAGAAGAGCATACTAAGTCTTTGACCATCTTGAGTTTGGGCAAACCACGAATGACTTCATGGCTACTAACTCGGGTTCAATGATCAAAACCAATGTAACTAAGTCTCCTATGCTAGAAGGAGAGCTCACGGGACTCAGAAACAATCAAACACCGAACAGAGTCTCCAAAAGAAGCAGAAAAATCAGCACGAAAGACTCTCCCAAATATAGAAATCCCGTAAATTAACCCTCCTGATGAATCAAGGATTCTACAGGCACTACTCTTAAAGCTTACCTCGAAAGAGTCATCGATAAGCTGATAAACGCATAGCAAATTGTATTGCAACTTAATCACTAATGCAACAACCTTAAGAATGAAATTGTCATTAATGCAGATGGTACCTTTGGCAATGACTCTACTTGATGAAGCATCCCCAAAAGTGATGAACTCATCATCGGGGGCTCGGTATAGGGAAGAGAACCAATGAGTCTCCGGTCATATGGTGAGAACAACTGGAGTAAACAATCCAAACATCTCCCTTCTCCATCCGACGAACCTGATCAAGACACAAGAGAGAGATAACTCAGTACTGGGATAAAGTGAAGAACTAGGAACCCAATACTAAACCACACAACACCTCAGAATACCAGTCACAGGAAAAGAAGACTGGACTATAGTGCCTCTCTGACGCTCAACTCTCACAAGATCAGAGACAATATTAGTAGATGATCTAGGAGCCGAAACTAGGTTGGCCCGCCGTCGTGCAATGGTCGAACTATCCCAGTGAGGTTGTCCAAATCTCCTACTAGGAAGCACCTCATGCTGCTGATATCTACCTCTATGGGAAAATGAGGAATATCAAGAGGACGGCGGAAAGACCGACCACGAGCAGCTCTAGGATTAAAACTCGACTGAACAACATGAAAACCGAGTCCTGAACGCTGACCAAAAACAGGCGACTCTCTAACCTGTCTAGCAGTAGTGCGTGCCTTAGAAGCACTCAAAGTCTGGGGATGACCCTGAATACCCCTAAGGGTAGGAACACGCTCATGCCTTGTGATCTTCGCGCACCTGAAGCAGAAATCTGCCAAATGTCCATCCTTCTAACAGAAGGTGCATGTATACTTCGCCTTACTAGAGACAGAAGTAGCAGGAGGAGCAACCTTCTGATCAGAGATCTCATGGACAACCTCGGCAAATCTAAACACAGTGGTACTCACCCTGGAAGCTACCACTATCTTACCACTCTTGGAGCCACGCACAATGGTGGGAGGATGCGCCTAAGCGTGCTCCAAGTAGTCAAATCTTAGACCCTGATTAAATCGGCTAATCTTGGATTGGTCTAGAATGAGATTGAACTTCATCTTGCGTCCTACAAACTTCTCAAGAGTGCTCATGACATACTCACACTCTCAGAAGAAAGAGGCACATGAAGAATTGGGAAGAGAGGAGGAAGAAGAACAAGGAAGAGAAGAACTACCAACATGTGTATTTTTCTCCCTCAGCACGGCTGCCTCAATTTTGAGGGCTTCACATGAAACGCAAAGAGCATTTCTAATCCTAAGGGTCTGGGCCTCAAGCTTCTTCCTAAGTTTGACATGGATTTCATCCAAGTCCCCCTCACTCACAGCATATCGCAAGCAACTTTCTTGTGACTTAACTAGTAAGTCCTTAGCAAGTTTAGCACACTTGATATTTAAAGATTCATTGTCAAGTTTTAGTTGCTTACAGCCCTCACATAAGCTGACTGGGTCCTTAGAAGCATCATTTCAAGTTCATCACTTCTAGTTGAGAGCTTCCTAACGTGAGTGCTCATGGCACCAATCTCATCATGTAATTTAGGGCACTTTTCACATGAGAGAAGTGGCAATGAATTCGCAAGTGCTAGAGTTGCTCTTCCTATCTATCCTACAGCCTGCAAAGTCTACATCAGAAAAAGCTCTAAGGGATAGATAAGAAGAAGAAGAGTACCGAATACCATAGTCAATGGTAGCTTGAAGGTACCTAAAGATGCGCTTCAACGCCTAGTGGTGAGAGGCGTGATGAGAAGCCTGAAATCTAGCGCACAAACGCATAGGAAAATATATGTTTGGCCTCGAGACAGTGAGGTACAAGAGGGAGCCGATCATGCTTCAGATCTCCTTTCGATCAGCAAGCTCACCATCCTCATCAGGCTCAAGTGGTGGCCATAAGATTCATCACTTGCTTCCCATCAGACATATTAAAGCGCCTCAGGACGTCTCGAGTGTGCTTGCCTTGATGCAAGAAACAGCCCTCCCTAGTCTGCTTGATTTGGAAGCCGAGGAATTAGCTCAACTCGCGCATCATGCTCATCTCAAACTCTGTGCTCATCACCTCCAAAAACTGACACAAGAGAATGGGAGGAGCCACCAAAGATAATATCGTCCACATAAATCTGGACGAGAAGAAAATGAGAATCCTGTTGTCTGATGAACAGAGTCTTGTCTACTATACCCATTTTGAAACCATGACTAAGAATATAGGACTTAAGCCTCTCATAACAAGCTCTAGGTGCCTGCTTAAGTCCGTACAAAGCTTTAGAAAGCTTGAAAACATGGTTTGGGTATTTGAGGTTCTCGAATCCTGGAGGCTGCCTGACATACATCTCTTCCTCAATATAACCATTAAGAATGCACTCTTGACATCCATTTGATAAAGTTTCAAGCCCTTGGATGCAGAGAACGCAAGTAGGATCCTAATAGCCTCTAGTCTAGCTATAGGGGCAAATGTCTCCTCAAAGTCAAGACTCGAAACCTGAGTAAAGCCTTGTGCGACTAGCCTAGCCTTGTTTCTACTGACAACCCCATCCTCACTCTGCTTGTTCTTGTACACACACTTGGACCCAATGATATTATGACCATATGGGGGCTCGACAAGCTGCCATACCTTGTTCCTCTCGAAGTTCTCTAGTTTCTCATACATAACATTAGTCCATGACTCATCGGATAATGCATGAGAAACATTCTTCGACTCAAAGGAGGCAACAAAGGCAGAGTGTTGGCAAAAACTGGACAAACCAGATTTTCAGCGAGTGACCTGCTCAAACAGATCACCAATGATCTGATCAGGTTGATGATGTCTCTGAATATAGCGGGGAGATCCAGAAACAGAAGTAGCCTCTACCTCATGCACAGAAGAGGTAAGATCAGAGCCACTTGCTGCATGAGAGTCAGAAGACAAGGGCTGGTCTCCCTAAGGTGTAGAAATGGAAACAGGAGGCACCTCAGGTATAGAGAGGACTGGATCAAGTGGAACACTATCATCTCTATCATCCTCATCCTCTACAAAGATGGTCACAGAGTGGGAAGAAGAGCCTAAAAATTCAGGTCTAGCTCCTTGGCTAGCCACATCAAAGGTCACCTCGCAAGTCTCTGTGATCCTATGCGCATCGCAACTCCAAACCCTATAGCTACGTGAAGAAATCGAGTAACCTAGAAAAATACCTTCAGAAGAACGAGACTCAAACTTATCTGGGTTACCGAACTTCAAAATAAAACACTTGCAACCAAATAGACAAAAATTAGAAACACTGGGCTTTCGCCCATACCTCAACTGGTAAGAAGTGCGATGCAAATGTGATCTCAAGAATACACGATTAGAAACATGACAAGTAGTACCTATAGCCTCGGTCCAAAACTTCCTAGTAGTATTGTACTCATCTAGCATCATACTGGCCATCTCAACCAGGGTCTTGTTCTTCCTTTCCACTACGCCATTTTGCTAAGGGACGTAGGGAGGGGACAATAGATGCTATAAGCCAAACTCCACATAGAAACTCTCAAAATAGGTGTTCTTGAACTCCGTGCTATTGTCACTGCGTATAGCTTGTAAGGCACTAGGGAGCTCAAGAGACAACATATGAACAAAACCGCTGAAATGGGTAAAAGACTCATCCTTCAAGGCCATGAAAAACATTCAAGAATACCTCAAAAAATCATCAACATTGACAAGAACATACCACTTCCCACCCGCTGACTGCACTCTAGTTGGACCAACAGTGTCAATATGTAAAAGTTGTCCAAGTGCATCAGTCATCACAACAGTGACTGGAGGATGAGAAGCAGCAACCATCTTGCCATATTGGCAAGGAGAGCAAACTAAGTCTTTGACCATTTTGAGTTTAGGCAAACCACGAATGAGATCGTTCCTGCTAACTCTGGTCAAACGGTCGAAGCCTATGTGACCAAGTCTCCTATGCGAGAAGGAGAGATCACGGGACCAGACGGAACCAAGCAACGAAGAGAGTCTCCAGAAGAAACAGAAAAATCAACACGAAAGACTCTCCCAAATCTATAAATCCCGCAAACTAACCCTCCTGATGAATCAAGGATTCTACAGGCACTACTCTTAAAGCTTACCTCGAAAGAGTCATCAATAAGCCGAGAAATAGAAAGCAAATTATATTGCAACTTACTCACTAATGCAACATCCTTAAGAATAAAATTTTCATTAATGCAGACGGTACCTTTGACAATGACTCTACTTGAAGAAGCGTCCCAAAAGAGATCAATTTGTCACTAGCGGCTTAGATTAAGGAAGAGAACCAACGAGAGTCTACAGTCATTTGACGAGAACAACCGGAGTTAATGATCCATACCTCTCCCTTCCCCATTGTACAAACCTGGTCAACAAACAAGAGAGAGAGAGATGACTCAAACCTGGGACAAATAGAAGATCTAGGAACCCAATACTGAACCACACGATGCCTCAAAGTGCCAGCCATAGAAGCAGAAGAGTAGACTCTAGTGTCTCTCTGATGCTCTACTCTCACAAGACCAGAAGAAGCCCTCACAGAAGATCTAGGAGGAACTTGGTTGGCCCACCATCGTGCAAAGGCTAGACCATCCTAGTGAGACTGCCCAAAGCTCCTACCAGGAAACACATCTCGCCGCTGATATCTGCCTCGATGGGAAAAATGAGGAATACCAAGAGGACGACAGAGAAACTGACCACGAGCAGCTATAGGACTAAAACTCGAGTGAACATCATGAAAAATGAGTCTTGGTCATTGCCCAAAATAGGCGACTTTCTAACCTGTTTAGTAGCAATGCGTGCCTTAGAAGCCCTCAGAGTCTAGAGATGAACCTGAATACCCCTAAGAGCAGCAACACGCTTATGCCTTGTGATCTTGGCATGCCTGAAGCAGAAATCTACCAAATGTCCATCCTTCTAACAGAAGGTGCATGTATACTTTGCCTTACAAGAGGCAAAAGTAGCAGGAGAAGCAACCTTCTAATCAGAGATCCTATGGACAACCTCAGCAAATCTAAACACAGTGGTACTCACCCTGGGTGCTGCCACGATCTCACCACTCTTGGAGCCACGTACAATGGTGGGAGGATGCCCCCGAGCGTGCTCCAAGTAGTGAAATCCTAGACCTTGATTAAATCGGCTAATCTTGGATTAGTCTAGAATAAGATTGAATTTCTTCTTGCTGCCTACAAACTTCTCGAGAGTGCTCATGAGATACTCACACTCCTAGAAGAAAGAGTCACATGAAGAACAAGGAAGAGAGGAGGTAGAACAACCCGGAAGAGAAGAATTATCAGCATGTGCATTTTTCTCCCTTAGCACGGCTTCCTCAATTTTGAGGGCCTCACACAAAACGCAAGGAGTATTTCTAATCCTATGGGTCTGGGCCTCAAACTTCTTCCTAAGTTCGACATGGATTTCATCCATGTCCCCCTCAATCACAGCATATCGCATGCAACTTTCTTGTGACTTAACTAGTAAGTCCTTAGCAAGTTTATCACACTTGATATTTATAAATTCATTGTCAAGTTTAAGTTGCTTACCGCCCTCACATGAGCTAACTGGGTCCTTAGAAGCAAGCATTTCAAGTTCATCATTTCTAGTTGAGAGCTTCCTAAGGTGAGTGCTCATGACATCAATCTCAGCAATTAATTTAGGGCAATTTTCACTTGAGGGAGTAGAGTGAGTGTGAAGAAAACTAGCATCTAAAGACAGAGCATTAACAAATTCATTGGTAGCATTCTTCAACCTAAGATTATCTAGTTCAGACAACACACTATCATGCATAGTCCTTAGGTTCTCTAGCTACACAAGCAGGGCATCACACAAAAAACAGTCATTAGTGACTTGGGAGGGATAAGATCTAAGAGAAGCTAACTCCCGATTCAAGGTACCTACTTCTTTTTCAAGCTCTGTACACCTAGCTCTAGCATGAAATTTCCCTAGTTTACAGAAAGCTTCATTGAGATGGTCATAGGAGGGTACATCGTCCGTGTCGCTGTAGAGCTTGGAGTCGCTGATGCCGTTGGCATCCACCATGAAGCCCATGCCGGTGAAGTCATCGTCGCCTTTCTTCTCTTGTGGATCATCCTCGCCTTCATTGCTCCAGGTCTCCGTGTCAACGCGGTGGAAGAGCTTCTTGTTCTTCGAGAAGGTGCGGTACTTCTTCTCATGCGCTGGGTCACAAGCTGGAGGCTTCTTGTTGCGTTTCTTGTCGGTGTGAAGTCCTTTCGTACTCACTGCAGCTAAGACCCTGTATGTGGATGTTCCTTGTCTTAGCTTTTGCCTCAACCTTAGCCATATTGTCAGCCGTGACGTTTTCATCAGCAGGAACCTCATACGGGAGTTTCATCTTCTGCCATATCATGAAACCCTGGCAGTGATGTATGACTCTATTCGAGACTTCAAAAATGGAAAATCAACTCCAGAGAAAATGGGAGGCTTGGTGGAATACTTCTCCAATGCCATGGCACTTTGAGACCGGTCAAGATCTATGAAATAGAAAAACCGGCTCTGATACCAACTAAAGGACCGAGATGGCGATCAGACAGGGGTGAATGATCCCAAATAAAATTTCCCCCCACTCAAAATACTCCAAACAAGCCCTCAAAAAGATACACTCAAAGGAAGCAAGTGAAATGAGCTAGCTACCCTTGTTAGTGTTATGCCCTAGAGCCAATCATTTAGATGATTGTAACATGACTATATTTATGAATAATAATATGATTATTGGTCCAATGAATGTATATCATTGTATTGATTAACAAGTATGTGACTTGCTTATGAAGCTCTTTACTTATTGATGTAATTCGATAAATATCTCTGATCGGATATCATCGTATAGGACAACGATGAATAGATCAGCACATGTAGTGATCGATGATCATGCTTCATAGATCATGGGGTATGGAGATATCATCTATACATTATGGACGCATGTTGAAGAACATGGGTTAGATAGACCCGTCATGGGACACTGCGAGAATGTTACATTCTTATGTGTCATCAGTGTATCTCATACATAGTAGATGTATGATCCTTAGACCTGAGATTGTCAAATTCCCTACATGTGTAATAGTTTTTCATGGGGCTATCAAACACTACTTCCTAACCAGATAGTTATAAAGGTAGCTTTCATGTTTACTACAAAACGTGTAGAGGGAAGTGAGCAGCCAAGATGGAATTTGCCACTGTAATGAAACAGAGATATATGACAAGGCCACTCGTGTGATATGATTAAGGAAGTGCATGGCCATGCTGTGATTGAGGAGTCAATCACAACTTATTAATATATCACGGATACAAGAGATGGATTGAATCATCAAAGGATGACATGCTTCTCGCCTTGAGTTCAATCTTCATATACTTGGCAAAGGGATTATTATATAAGTACTTTTGATAGGTTCTGTCCGATTTGATCATAGTACGTTTGGGAGTTGGCATATTTTGCAAGGAGCCGAATCCATGTCCAAATGTACGTGAACCTGCAGGGTCACACACTTAATGGGCTGGGATGCATTAATTTAGATTGGATCCGTAATTAATCGACCTCGTGGGCTTAGCACACTAATGGGCCTGGTTTAGGGTTTCATATCGTGGCTATATAAGGAATGGAGGAGGATGGGCGCAGTGTGTGCTCTCCACGGTTTAGAAGTGTTTCACCCGAAACCCTAGCCTCCTCTTCTCGCTGCCCCTGCCGAGCGACAAGGTGCTTGCACACCGACGCACGGCGTTCCAACCTTGGACGTGTGGACTACTGCGGTGACACTGCTGCGACTACGGCGTGGGAGGACGATCCACGGCGAGGTGAGGACGATCCACTCCATTGACACAGCGACTGTGGCGAGGATGATCCACTACATCGACGCGCGAACGATTCCGCAACTGCGCATCTAGTGGTAATCTAATCTATGATCCCCTTCTTGCGAGTAGCTTTCTGGTTATGCGGTAGTTTTTTTTGTGCTAGCATAGCATACCGCGTTTCTCTTCAACCCTGAATGGCCGGTAGCACCGGTGACCAGTAGCACCGCACAGGGAGCGGTAGCACCGGCCTTAAGAATAGCAGCAAGAACAGTCTCAAAAACAGCACAACTCAAAAGCAAATTTCAAGGAATCTTTTGTACATGTTATCCTAAGGATGTAAGGAACTCATTCCAACCTTCCATCACAAGGATTGATGTCAAAGTTCCGACCTTTTTACCCGTGAAGGAAGAACACACCAAATTTGAGCAAAAACTGAAGAACTCGATCTAAGACTTGTTCGTGGGGTTTTGATGATCAAGATGACCTTGGATGACCTCCCACATGTAATAGCAAGTAAGAACACAAGTCCAAAAAATTCCGTAAACACGATCTTGAAGAATAATCCACTCAAGAACACAAGACCGGTTTCTTGCAAGAAATATGCATGGATTGCCTAGATGATTGGATATGATCTGAACAAGAATCATCCATCAACAACATCCTCGGCATAAGAAGAAAAAGCATTTAGAAAGAGAGGAGGCAAATCCAAAAGCATGTAGAAGGAGGGGAGCTAACTGCAAATTACATGAAGGTAAATTGCAAGAATTTAAATTGCGGAATGTAAAGACTGAATTTAATGGATAGTGTAAATGATGGGAACGGTGGCCCGATCTTCCGACAGGTAGTAGTAAGTCGATTGGTGGAGAACTCGACGTTAACGATCTGGCTTCCAATCAGAACGGATTCGAACCCTGCAATCGCTACACCACGGCTCCTTTGGTTATCAACCACGCACAAACACGGTTGACCTCGTCAAGAAGGCTTATCCCAGCATGCGAATCGAGAACACAAGAAAGAATAGGTAGATGCAATCTGAATATTGTTAATTACCAATGAAGAACTCGAAGTTGGGGTTCTACAAATCGAACAAACGACGAAACTGTCTAAAACAGAATAATCTAAGCAAAACCCATCTATTCTAGCGATGGCTACTGAATATATATAAGGAAGAGGGCAAGGGAGGCGGCCATGGCGATGGCCGTGAAACCCTAGGTCGTACAAGGCCTTTGGGCCCAAGTTGAGGTGGTGCAGCACGTGGCAGATTCTCTTCATTATATTGATATGACGATTCCCGTCGATCCATAAGGAGTTTGGACCTGAAACCACTTCCGTTGGAAAGCTCTTGTTGTGGGCTTGTCCGTAGAGTCTAAGAACGCCTCAATTGGACTTCGTATGACCCAGTGACGTACTATCCTGAGGCTCCGAACCGAAGTTGAAGTCCGACTTGAGCTCGACTTTGAGACCAAGTAGACTTGGCTTTGAGGGATGACGTCCAGGTAAGATTGTGATGCTTCTCCCGTATTCCTAAGCAACAAAACATCATAAGAATTTAGTAGCAATCCATCCAAGAAAACATGAATAGCGAGGATTGAGTTCACCTAGTGGTTTAATTGTCGTGCGCGTCCTCTTGTAATTGGACCTTGTATATCTTGAGGAGTCGTGTTGCGCACATCCGAAGGAGTGATGTCCTCATCATCCTCCCCCTCTTGAATTGGAGTTGTCCTCGACTCAAGCTCAGCTTCCTCTCCCAAGTATGGCTTCAAATCTGAAATGTTAAATGTGGACTAATCCCAAAATCTGCAGGTAGATCCAATTTGTATGCATTGTCATTGATTTTCTCAATTATCTTAAACAGACCATCAGCTTTTGGCATCAACTTTGATTTTCTTAATTCTGGAAACCTATCCTTTCTCAAATGCAACCAAACCAAATCACCTGGTTCAAATTTTATTTCTTTCCTACCTTTACTTCTAGCAATCCTATACTTATCAGTTATGCGCTCTATATTCTCTTTAGTTGTTTCATGCTCTATATTCTCCAAATTAAGTTTTTCAGAAGTAGGTAAAGGTAGTAAATCAATGGGAGCACGGGGATTAAAACCATACACTACCTGAAACGGACTTACCTTGATGGTGGTGTGTTTTGACCTGTTGTAAGCAAACTCAATATGCGGTAAACACTCTTCCCACATCTTCAAATTCTTCTTTATAACAGCCCGTAATATAGTGGATAATGTGCGGTTAACGATCTCTATTTGTCCATCAGTTTGGGGATGACATGTAGTAGAAAACAGCAGCTTCGTCCCCAATTTGTTCCAAAGTGATCTCCAAAAGTGACTCAAAAACTTTGCATCTTGATCCGAGACAATAGTATTAGGCACTCCATGTAGTCGAAAGAGTTCCCTGAAAAACAAATCAGCTATGTTTGTATCATCATCGCTCTTGTGACAAGGTATAAAATGTGCCATTTTAGAGAAACGATCCTCAACAACAAATATGCTATCCCTCCCCCTCTTTGTCCTAGGCAACCCTAAAACAAAATTCATAGAAATATCCTCCCATGGTACACTAGGAACAGGAAGAGGCATGTAAAGACCATGTGGGTTTAAGCGGGACTTAGCTTTATTGCAAGTAGTGCAACAGAACACGTGAAGCGCCGACGTCGCGTCTCATCTTTGGCCAAAAGAAGTGTGCGGCCAGCACATCTTCAGTCTTCTTTGCTCCAAAATGTGCCATCAAACCTCCTCCATGCGCCTCCTGCAACAATAAAAGACGAACGGAGCTAGCTGGAATACATAACTTGTTAGCACGATAGAGCAAGCCATCATTTAACACTTATTTATTCCATGTTTTCCCTTCTTTACAATGTTCATGCACTTCTTTAAAGTCCACATCAGTAGCATATAAGTCCTTAATGTTCTCTAAATCAAAAATCTTATGATCAAGTTGAGATAACATGGTATAACGCCTAGAAAGCGCATCAGCAATCACATTGTCCTTTCCTTTCTTATGTTTTATGGCATATGGAAATGACTCAATATATTCTACCCATTTAGCATGTCGTTTATTCAGTTTAGCTTGACTTCTAATATGTTTTAGTGATTGATCAGAATGTATGACAAATTCTTTAGGCCATAGATAATGTTGCCAAGTTTCAAGCACACAAAATAAAGCATACAATTCTTTATCATAGGTAGAATAATTCAGACTTGGCCGACTTAATTTCTCGCAGAAATAAGCAATTGGTTTACCTTCTTGTAATAGCACACCTCCTATTCCAATTCCGCTAGCATCACATTCTAATTCAAACGTCTTACCAAAATCTGGGAGTTGGAGTAGAGGTGTATGTGTGAGCTTCTCTTTCAGCGTGTTAAAAGCTTGTTGTTGTGGTGATCCCCATTTGAAAGATACACCCTTCTTTGTCAACTCATTCAACGGGGCAGCAATGGTGCTGAAGTCTTTCACGAAACGCCTATAGAATCCTGCAAGACCATGAAAACTTCTCACCTGTGTGACGATCTGAGGGGCTGGCCAGCCCTTGATGGCTTCAATTTTTGATTCGTCCACTTCAATTCCCTGTGGACTAACAGCATAGCCAAGAAAAGAGACTTGATCCGTGCAAAAGGTGCACTTCTCAAGACCCCAAAATAAACGTGCATCTCTCAAAGCTTTAAAAATAGCACGTAGATGATCAAAGTGTAGTTCATGTGACTTGCTGTAAATCAAGATATCATCAAAATAAACCACCACAAATCTTCTAATGAAAGCACGTAAAACTTCGTTCATCAATTGCATGAAAGTACTAGGTGCATTAGCTAACCCAAAAGGCATCACTAACCACTCATACAAGCCAAACTTAGTTTTAAATGTAGTCTTCCATTTATCTCCAAGTTTCATCCTAATCTGGTGGTATCCACTATGCAAGTCAATTTTTGTGAATATATTAGAACCACCCAACTCATCAAGCATGTCGACTAACCTAGGAATAGGATGACGATTCCTTATTGTGATATTGTTAATGCCTCTGCAATCAACACACATACGCCAACTACCGTCTTTCTTAGGAACCAAAAGAACAAGAACGACACATGGGCTAAGGCTTTCCCGTACGTACCCTCGGTCCACAAGCTCTTAGACTTGTTGTTGAATTTCCTTAGTCTCCTCCGGATTGGTCCTATATGCAGAACGGTTTGGCAAAGTCGCTCCCGGAATCAAATCAATTTGGTGCTCAATACCTCTGATAAGTGGCAGTCCCGGGGTATCTCAGCTGGAAACACATCCTCATACTCCTGCAAAAGGTTAATGACAGCAGGAGGCAAAGTGCTAGGAATATCATTAAGTGAAAATAAAGCCTCTTTGCACATTAAAGCATAGCATGGTGCATCATTCTCTTCAATTTCAGCAAGATCAGATTTTGTAGCAAGCATGACACCACCTTTCAATGTAATTCCCTCGGACTTAGAACTAGGTGTTTTCTTGTCTTTATTTGGAGGAAAAATGTTCTTAGCTACTTGCTGATTTTCAGATTGTGGTGCACTCTTTTTATTCTCATTTTGAGCTCTCTCTTTATCACATTGCACAATTTCAGCAGGTGTCATAGGAAGCAAAGTGATTTTCTTTTCTTTGTGCATGAGAGTGTATTTATTACTTCTACCATGATAAGTTGAATCAGTATCAAATTCCCATGGACGGCCTAATAAAAGTGAACATGCTTGCATAGGCACTACATCAAAATCAGCAAAATCATGGTATGTTCCAATGGAAAAATGCACTCTTGCAGTTTGTGTTACCTTCACCTTACCGCTGTTGTTGAACCATTGAATATGGTATGGATGAGGATGCATACGTGTGGTCAAGCAAAGCTTCTTGACCAGATCTGAACCCACCAAGTTATTGCAGCTTCCACCATCAATTATGACACGAACACGGCGGTTCTGGACAATGAGGAATATATGAGACAAATTATGGCGTGGTAGCTTCTTCGCTTGTTCCATTTGAGCGGTCAACACTCGCTGCACAATTATAGTCCTATAATTCTCTGTGGCAGCGGTCCCTAAAATATGTTCACCATCGTTGTCCATCTCACGATCATCTTCATTATTTGCAAGGTTAGCTGCAAGAGCATACTCATCCTCAACATCACTAGCACTAATGTACCCACCTTCTTCCGTGGCAATGTACGCTCGTTGACATGGGCAATCCTTCATGACATGGCCCATTCCCTTGCAACGATGGCACACAATCCCAGTCGTACGACCCGTAGATGCAACCGATGAAGAGCTCTTTGTTCGTGCCTACAAAGTAGTAGATTTACTCACCTCGGGTGCACGTGATGGCGGCGGCGGTGGTGCTGACGCGCCCTACTCATGGAGGGGGCAGCAGGGCGATTTGAAGGAGGTGGGATTGATTTGGCTTGCCCCGACGTCGATTTTGGTGTAGATGTAGTACCGAAGTTGCTCCTTGACCTTTGCTGTCTTCCCTGCAATTCTTTTTCTGCAAACATAGCAAGCTGGAACAATCTATTGATATCATTATATTCTTTGTAATCAATTATGTCTTGAATTTCACGTCGTAAACCTCCATAAAAATGAGCCATTTTATCTTCTTCATCCTCAAATACCTCACAACGCAATATTCCTATTTGTAGCTCTTGATAGTACAACTCTACAGATCTATTTCCTTGATTCAAGCGTTGCAATTTCTTACATAAATCACATTTATAAGATGGAGGAATGAATCTATTACGCATAGCTCGCTTTAATCTATCCCATGTATCAGGTTGTAAGCCAGAATTAACTACTTTATTCTACCAGATGATAGCAAAATCTTTGAACTCACTAGTAGCTTGCCTGACTCTATGTACTTCAGGAACTAGATGGGAGTTAAATTTTTGTTCAACAGTCATTTCCCAATCTAAATAAATTTCAGCATCATATGAACCAGAAAAAGATGGTATGGTAAATTTGACTTTAGAAAAAAGATCATCGTATCCACGACCATTCCGCTGATTAAGATTATTACCTCCCATACCATGATGATTGTGATTCAGGCGTTGTTGTTGTCGTACATCCTATGCTGTTGTGTGAGCAAATGAAAGTGTCACGGTTTTCCATCCACATCATCTCGCATTTACGGACTCTTCATGATCGTGGGCTGCATCATGCTCCTCCACTCTTCGAGCCCCATTGAGAGGCGGCGGTCTCTCATAGTTCTCCATCCTTGCAAGAAGATTGGCGATGCTTCGTTCTATTCTCTCCAATCTATGCTCATTGTCTCGACCGATCTTTGCGATGTTTGCATTAATGTCATTTAGCGTGTTATTTAGCTCATTTTTCGTAACAAACTCCAATCCATCCTCAGCTTCAGCTTGCGAACCTGTCATGGTTAGTAGAAGATAAAAGACAACACAAGAGTATTATCCTTATCAACTACTAGGTGGTGGAAGGAGGAAACACTCACTCTCAAGCGTCTTACCACGCTCTTACAAATGTTCTTACCGAAGCAGCAGGTGGTACAACCGGTGGCTGGTTCGTGATATCGTGAGGGCATGACCGAAGCGATTGCAAAGGAGAACTTGAACTGATAAGAAGTATGTGGAGCTCGGAAGGCAATATTTAGTAGCAAGGAATAAGCAATATCGAACTCAGATTAGCAAGCTGAATAAATGTCCAACGTACTTATATAAGTCGCTGGCCTAAACGTATTCCTAGAACTAGTTCAACCTAGCAAGGGATATATCAAAGCACATAGGACTCAAAGGATGCAAGCAATTCTGATTATCAGCTTCTCTTTCCCTCTTTTTGCTTATTTTTTTCTCTGATTTTTTTTCAGTGCGGCTCTTTTTTTTGTACTTGTCTTTTGCTTTCCTTTATGTTAACTCAAAGGGAAAACAAAAATATCACGTTTTGGAACAAGAGAAGACGTTAAACAGATGACCGAAACAACGGTAAAAACAGGACAACAAACTTCTAGGGTCCAGAACTCGGTCCTAGAAGCCGATTTTGAGGGTCTAAAATTGCACAAGTCTGTAGACGTGTGGAATTTTTAGATGCGCATCGTCGTCCTCTTTGAAACAAAAAAAATTCGCCCCGATCGGAGTTCGTATGCAAAAGTTATGCCAGTTTTACAGAACACTGCACAATTGCCTGCGACTTCACTTCTTTCGTTCGATTAGGGCTAAATTAGCAATAGGATCACGGGTGAACAAGGTTGGCCAGTGGTGCAGGGCGATTGGTACATGGTGGCTCGCAACCTTTCTAGGGATTGCGGAGAAGAAAATATAATGTAGAGCGACGGCAAAGGCAAACTGAGTGAGACTCAGTTCGTTTCTAGGGTTGGCGGTAATGGGATGACTAATGGTGCAAAACAAGAACTAGGGCAACAGAAAAGGACCACTAGAAACTAGGATCATGACCTCCAACCAGCAACACGACGACGACGATGGACATAAACTCAACAAGCGAAACTAAAAACAAAAATTTCAAAGGCACAAGGGGTTGTAGGACAGCGGAACCAATGAAGAACTTTTGGTAGGGCAATTTTCTCTGGACTCCAGGACAATGGCAAAACAAAAGTGGGGATACAAGAATTACCTATCGGCCAACCGAAGCTCTGATAACACTTGATGGGAATGGTGGCCCGATCTTCCAACAGGTAGTAGTAAGTCGATTGGTAGAGAACTCGACGTTGACGATCTGGCTTCCAATCAGAATAGATTAGAACCCTATAATTGCTACACCACAGCTCCTTTGGTTATCAACCACGCACAAACACGATCGACCTCGCCAAGAAGGCTTATCCCTGCATGCGAATCAAGAACACAAGCAAGAATAGGTAGATGCAATCTTAATATTGCTAATTACCAATGAAGAACTCGAAATTGGGGTTCTACAAACCGACAAACGGTGAAACTATCTAAAACTGAATAATCTAAGCAAAACCGATATATTCTAGCGACGACTACTAAATATATATGAGGAAGAGGGCAAGGGAGGTGGCCAAGGGGATGGCCGTGAAAACCTAGGTCATACAAGGCCTTTGGGCCCAAGTGGAGGTGGCGCAGCACCTGGCAGATTATGTTCATCATATTGATTTGATGATTCTTTTCGATATAGAAGGAGTTTGGACCTGAAACCACTTCTGTTTGATAAGTTCTCGTCGTGGGCTTGTCCGTACAGTCAAAGAACGCCTCAATTGGACTTCGTATGACCCAGATATCGTCATTTCATTACGTGCTATCCTGAGACTCCAAACCGAAGTTGGAGTCCGACTTAAGCTCGACTTTGAGATCAAGTAGACTTGGGCTTTGAGGGATGACGTCCAGGTAAGCTTGTGATGCTTCTCGCATATTCCTAAGCAACAAAACATCACATGAATTTAGTAGCAATCCGTCCAAGAAAACATGAACAATGAGGAATGAGTTCACCTAGTGGTTTAATTGTCGTGCGCGTCCTATTGTAATCGGACCTTGTATATCTTGAGGAGTCGTGTCGCGCACATCCAAAGAATTGATGTCCTCATCATCCTCCCCCTCTTGAATTGTAGTCGTCCTCGACTCAAGCTCAGCTTCCTCTCCCAAGTATGGCTTCAAATCTAAAATGTTAAATGTGGGACTAACCCCAAAATCTGTAGTTAGATCCAATTTGTATGCATTTTCATTGATTTTCTCAATTATCTTAAACAGACCATCAGCTTTAGGCATCAACTTTGATTTTCTTCATTCTGGAAACCTATCCTTTCTCAAATGCAACCAAACCAAATCACCTGGTTCAAATTTTATTTCTTTCCTACCTTTACTTCCAGCAATCCTATACTTATCAGTCATGCGCTCTATATTCTCTTTAGTTGTTTCATGCAACTTAAGAATAAATTCAGCACGCTTCTTAGCATCCAAATTATGTTTTTCAGGAGTGGGCAAAGGTAGTAAATCAGTAGGAGCATGGGGATTAAAACTATACACTACCTGGAACGGATTTACCTTGGTGGTGGTGTGTTTTGACCTGTTGTAAGCAAACTCAATATGCGTTAAACACTCTTCCCACATCTTCAAATTCTTCTTTAAAACAGCCGCAACATGGTGGATAATGTGCGGTTAACAACCTCTGTTTGTCCATCAATTTGGGGATGACATGTAGTAGAAAACAGTAGCTTCTTCCCCAATTAGTCATATGAGGAAATATGACTAATCCGGAGTGCTCTGTTTCAAGACCTACCAAGTAGTCCCATCCACGAGGATGGATGGGAGCGAAACCTACTCGTAGGCCCCTCCACAGGATGGTAGGGAAAGAAAGGGTGCGACACCGACGGGTGTGCACTCAAGCTATATTGGTATAGGCTATGAAAGGTGCATTTTTTGGCCTGAAAGCACATGAGAATAATTGTACAGATATTGAATCATGTTGTATCTTAATGTTGAGAAGATTTGTGTCTTTCATCAATATATGATATACTTTACTGAGTTTTTGACTCACACTTGTTTATTCACTGTTTTAGGTACTTTGACGTCATGCAGGGATGGGACTTAGCTTCACCACATCAATCATATTTAAGCCCTTCCATGATATATAGCTTTGGAGCAATCTCACCTTAATGAATAAAATTTGATAGTTCAGTCATGGATCAATGTTTGACATTTGGGTAGGATCTATTTGCTCTTGATGATTAAACTGTAAAATTTGTTGAGCATAATCTTTGGCCGGGTTATGTGTTGTTGGTGTTGATGAAATTAATTGCTAGAATGCCCTTCTAATCGTTAATATGTATGAGATTAGAGTTTTTTAGCTGCTTATTTAAATGTCCCCATATTTGGAGTTCATGACTTATTGTAGATGTGAGATTTGTACTTAGGATGCTTGCTGAAATTTGCATGTAAATGGAGCATTTGTTATTATTTGTGGATGTTGTGGTGACATTCTAGGCACGTGTTGTGCCAGGGTGTTTCACTGTGCCCCGTCTTAGCAGTTGTGGTTTCAAAAATGATTAATGCGGTCTCCAACTGAAGGTAATAATTTTTCCTAACTTAAAGGTACGACAGTAACTCCTACAATATTTTCGATGCATGGTCAGCCTTTAGGGAAGGGATACATAAGGGTGCAGGTCGACTGTGTCAACGAAGACTTCCTAATTCATGTCCTAGAGTTCCCCCAACGAAGATATCACCACTCTCGGGCAAGCACGGATGTCATTCATAAAGTGGCCCACGACGGGTGCCGTACTAGTCAACGTAAAAATCCCCCGCGTCTTTGTAAAAAACCTGCCCAAAGTCCTATTTCCTAGAAACTTTGTTCATCTATCTCGGATGTCTCCTCAATAGCATCTAAAGTCAAATAGCATGCACAATAAGACTCCAATCAGAAGATTACTCTCCGGAGCACTCAAAGATAGCAAAGATATATATATATATATATATATATATATACACACACACACACATACACATATGTGTGTGTATATATATATTTCCTCCCTGACACTCATAGACTCAATTCAAATACAAATCACTCCCAATTAGATTAATACAACTAAGTCATCTTACAATAAATAGCAGTTCAACCAATAATCCAATAGTAGTAAAAACCAGCACTATATAAGCCACACAAAACTATGCACAAAGAGACTTTTACTACTTCACCTGCATTCATCTACCAGTGTAGAATTGACCTTGTTGGTCCACCCTGCCGAAAGAAAGAAGTGGCAAGCCAAGGAGGAGTAGACGCAGCAGGCAGCCACCTATCTCTCATCTCCTTCCCATCTTTTTCTTCTAGCTGTCCCTGCAAGCAAGGTGCCAATCGTCTCCATCAATGCCTTTTTATACCAGTAATGCAATTGGAGTAATGACAGCCACATTTATTGAATTGGTATATCCAAGTACTTTACTGATGAATGCTGCTAATGAACTAAAACATACAAATTGGTTGGAAGAAGTAAACTAGTTTAGAGCAAACATTTCGACCACCATATTTACAGCATGATCATTTAGCCTATAAATATCAATCTCTCATAGTTTCTAGCTAAGTATGATAGCATAAATAATCTAAGTGCACCTCCTGTTCTTCTAAGCTCACATAATAGAAAGCACATAGAAAATTTTTACATCAGGTTCAGTTTATGAAATCATGCACCTTACAAATCATATTGCACAGGATACCCACATAATTAAGCATGCAAAATCTTCTAACCTCAGAACACAAACCATCAACCTTCTCATCACTGTCTAAACCACTTGTATCTTATTTAACCATTTCTCAAAATATCGATCAGTGTGGTTAATCACATCATTCACAAATATCTATAAGTATTGACCTTGCTAGCTAAACATTTAGGCTGGTACTGATCACAGTACGCAAGGGCCAATTGTCTAGTCCATAAACTTTTTTTCCCAATCACACAAAGCCCAGAATGTTAGCATATAAAATCTGACACTAGACACATCTGACTCTGCTGTCCAAGCACATTTCAGACCATGAATGTTCTTATTTCCTACTGACAGTCTAGCTTACATCCACAATCTCATGCATGGAACTAAAGCAACATAAAAGTCTTCCTCAATCACATGTGAGCACAAAGCACAAATTGTAAAAGCCCTTTTCAACCAACAGCAGAGCTCTACTTCTAAGCTTATTTACTTTAAAGCAAGCTCAGGAACCAATATTTGAGCAAGCATGCATGTATCATAAGGTAGTTACAGGATCTAATAAGAATACGGGTTAAAATTCAATTATGAGAGTCTTGGTTGCATGCTCTAAACTTACACTTTAATCACTCAGAATACCAAACACCAGCAAGCAAATAATTGGTTAAGGTAAATGCAAAGTAGCTCATACATATACATATACATACATACATACATATATATATATATATATATATATGCATACAAGTAAAAAGTACTCATGAACAAGGTTCTATACTTTAGTGTTTCACTCAAAACAAATCACTCTATGTTTGAGCATGAGAATATAGGCAGCAATCACACATTACCCACTAATATGAGAATACATGATATCAGTTCAAGCACATAAATAAAATTTCCGAAAACTCATGCCAGTTAATCATAAAAGACACATTACAACCATCTTTTGCTCAAGGATTTCGGCCATACCAGTAAGCGTAAGATATTCACATTTTAGACATATGTATACTCTAGTAATAAAAACCCAAAAGAGGCTAAATCACAGATAAACCGACATTCGCCAATGTTCCAAGCACCATAATGTTACTCATACACATATAATTCATATCATAAAAAGGGGTAAACTAAAAATGGTTCTGAGATTAGATTTAGAACTTAGCTTGTGGGCGCTGAGCTCCCAGCCGAGGAGGTAGGGGTGGCGGTGCAAGGCGGCAGCAAGACCATCTCTGCACGGCCCTGGTGTGGACCTTCTCCTCGCGGGGGCCGGCCGAGCTCGGCGGCGACCTAGGGCAAGTAGAGAGAAAAAAAGATGAGTAGAGGAGAGGGATAGAAGAGAGAGGAAGGGAGTGGGGAAGAGAGCTTACCCTAGAACCGTCGGCGGCGTAGGGCGAACGCGACGTTGAGCGGGGAGGGCCGAAGGAGCCGGCGGCGGCATGGGGAAGACAGGCGAATATTGGAGGATTTACAGCTGCGCGAGAGGGGAAGCGCGAGCAGGGGCGAGGCCATCGGTGGCGCGGCCCCCGGGTAGAAGATGACGGCCGGTGGCGACGCCCGCGGTGAGAGTGAGGGAGGCGGTGCTCGGGGCCATGGGGGCCAAGGGCTAGGCGAAAAAGGGTGGGGGTCGAAGCGCGGTAGGAGGTGGTGGCGCGCAGTGGGAGGCCGAGAGGCGACAGCGCTCGGTGGATCGGACAGCGATGGAGAACGAGGGCACAAGGGCAAGGTGACGGCGCTCGGGATAATGGGGCGCGCTCGAGAAAGGGGGAAAAGGAGAAGAGTGCGGCGGCTGGGTGAAGTGAGAGAAGATAGAGGGTGAGAGTGAGGGCTAGGTTAGGGTTAAGAAACGTGGGCCGGTTTTGGGCTGGCTTGGCAAAAAAAAATATATGTATATATATAATCTATATAAAAAAAGAAGAAGATAAACAAATAAATGGATGAATAAATAAATACGAAATAAAATAATATATGTTGTATTCGAACCAATGCATACACCAGAATAAGAAAAGAAATCAAGAAAAATAATAGGAAACAAACCCAAAATTTATTTCTTGTTTTTCTCTTTTATTTTCTCGAAATTAATTGATGACCTAGCTTCAAATCAAACGTATATAGATGAGCATATAAAACATTACAAATTTCAAATTGTAGGCATTAATAAAATTGTTTCGCAATTCGCTCAACAGAAAGCATTATAAATTCAACTCAATCTGAAAATTCATGAATATTAAAATCCTTGGTTCTCTTATTTAGGAAAACTTTCTGATAATACCAGAAGTCATCTAGAGCCACCTCCGGCTATGGACAGCTCTGCGATCTCTCGTCCAGGCAAGTCGCCCTTCGACCATGTCTTGTGAACTGATTTTGTGGCTTGGGTTGTTTGAAACTCTTGCATCCATCTTAAAAGCTAATTTCTAAAGGAAATTAAATCACACTATTTGGATCAGCTAGATCCAGTGTTAGAACCATAACCTTGGTGAGGTTATGGAGTAAACGGTGGGTGGAAGAGCTCAGGGTATGAGCAACCCCGGTTGGGTTGCTATGAAAGTCATGGCTCCTCCACATAGGATATCATTTAAGGACAAACCAAACTGGCGCTTACCTCAAAATCGGCGCAAGCCGTGCTGACCATAGACCCGGTATGTGACGGGCTAAACTAATTAACTGACAAGTAGCTGATTCTGCCAAGGTGAGAAAGGTGACTGTGCCAAGTGAGGGCAGTCACCCTAGGGCGAGACGTCGGGGGAGGAGTCTCGACCCGCGTGCCTTTGGTGAGGCAAGGCGGTATGGCAGATGTCAGTGTGCGGTTGGCCAAACGTTCTGTTTCCTTGGTTTATTAGTGTGCCTAAGGAAGCGCACTGTGACAATAAGCCAAAGTGATGCTATGGGCAAAGCAGTACACCTCTGATCAGAGTTAAATGTGATATCACTCCTAGCTTCCTGGTTTTGGAAGTGCGTCGTGTGGGTTTTCCTCTAACACAGGATGTAAGACCCAACGTTGTTTGGCTGTCAGTAGATTTAAAAGTTAAAACTTGACACTTTCTAACAAGTGGATAAAAGGGGTACTTTGGATAAAGTACTACTTTGGAGCAGCGGCTCGGTGGCCGAAAAGTATATTTATATACCCATGCATAAAGGTTCCGCGACTTGCTGAGTACTAGTGTACTCAGCCTTGCTTTCTCTATTGTTTTTCAGAACATATTGAGTCCACTCGACCAGATGAGATAGAAGGCGATTTTCTCGATGATATGAATCTTTATGATGATACTAATGTTGCTGTGGAGGGATATGAATATGAGGGGTATGACGACCAAGACCTGGCGGAATAAATCTACTCTCAGGAGGGAGGCATCTAGAATAATATTGTAATATTAGGCGGGCGGTGTAGAAATCACCTTAGCCAAACCTAAGACAGTACTATATGTACTTTAAGAATAATTCCCCGAGTACTATTCGGTGGGAGTTTCAGTTTTACATGTGTTGCTTTCCTTAGCCTGATCCTGGCGCACTCTGCTCTATGGTGTTTCCACTGGTTCTGGCCTAGTCAGGCAAAGTGGGGGCGTCACAGCCTTCTCAATCATTCCAGTACTGCAACACGTTACATATACTTGTGCTTCGTAGGTTCCTACTCCTGCTGCCACCACCATGACGAGTCCTACGCAGAGCGCAGAGCTGGTGCACAAAATGACTAGCACGATAGCCAAAGATCCAAAGGATGCCTTGGAGACTACTTCTATCAAGAAGGCAAAGCTGATAGAGGCCACAATGTCCCCTCAAATACATGCAATGCCCCATGTCCCAACCTTGGAGAGACTCCTTATATCAAGAAAGGAAAGTTGGTAGAGGCCACAGAGCACCCTCAAGATTTTAAGGGGTACGTACATGGAAAGCCCCTTTTGCGTAGCACCGAATTGAATTCTATAGGCAAGGGGACTCAGTTGCTCCATGGATGGTACATTGACAAGGTGAATGAGGCCGAGCGTCATGTTGATTTCAATGTGAGGTATAGAAGGGGACATTTCCACCGTGAGGACCATGGGACATTATCAGTCAGTTTTGAGGATCTGTTCCATTTGTACCAACTAATAGCCATCGATATTTCTATTGTACGATTCTGGACGCTATAAGTATCTCACCATACAGCATGAGCTTATGACTTTTATAGGATTTTGCACTATGTGTTTTAACATTCAATGCAAGTTGCAGGGCAATGAGGCAGTAAGCCATGAAGGGTCAACACCTAGTTGGGTTCGTCGACCCCGAGCTTATGTCTGCGACCATGGCTAGGCTTCAATTTGTGTTCCTTGCCAACTACATCAAGCAGTTATTGCAGGCTGAGTCGAAAAAGGACTTCGTTCTATTCTCATACCATGAGTATGTAGCACTTTACCCTTCAATTACTTGTACGCAATTAAACCATATATGAACTTATTTTTTTTGCACTTCATACCATTTAAGAAGCAATCATTGGGTTTTAATCATGCTCGCTCTAATTGAAAACAAAGTCTACACTTTTAACGCACTCGAGAAGAGACCGATGACCTACGCGATCAAGCCTGCTTTGCAGATGTAAGTACATTCCTCTAACATAACACTTTATGTATTTAACTACGTTCATTTTTTGACTTAATGGCATCTCTCCAATGTATGTAGGGGTTTCTCGTCCTACGTCGCTGAAGGAGGGATATACGAAAGGAGGGATATACGATGACAAATGAGGTCACAAGCTGGAGTGGAAGCGCTTTAAGGTACAAGTGCCTAGCATATATAGGGTTAATTTATTCTAACATCTATTTTTCGTCTCTTAATTTCATTTTCTTTGTTCACAATGCATCAATAGGGCAGCGACGACTTGTGTGGCTTCTACGTCATGCATCACATGTTGGTTGTGGTCGGCGGCACAGACCTTTTCTGTAAGGTATATGTACATGCATAATAATACACTTAGCCTTTTAAATACAAATTTTAAAACTTAAATTACTACACACATTTCTATTTTACAGAAGATCAATACCCCCCTCAAGAGCTTACAAAGCAAAGAATTAAACAAATTATGAGACCACTTATGCCAGTAGTACTGGGTAGAAGTTATATTGGAGTACGGCAGGTTTAGAGATCCTGAAAGCTCCTACTAGTCCATATGTAAACAATATTATATATGTGAATTCGATATATGTACTGACTGTTAAGTATGTTTGTGTTCAATATTGTGAATGAATGTGATAGATGTGTTGTAATAAAGTGTTTGTGTTCTTTGAATGTGCTATGTGCATACTGTGTGAATGTGATATGTGCATATTGTGTGAATGTGGTATGTGCATACTATGTGTAATATGTGTTGTTTTCGGGAGGATTTACAAATGAGAAATAGCACACCCTCTCATCACAATCGACTCTAGCTTAGAAACGATTTTAATGATGCTTTTATTACAATCGGGCGAAAACCGACTGTGATAACGCCTCCTCATCACTGTCTACTGACTTTATATCACCACCAGAACCGACTGTGATGACGAAAAAGAACTGATTTTGATGAACATTCTTGTAGTAGTGAATTGTTCTCAACCATGTGACGCGTGGATATGTACGACCATCGATCCTTGTCTATTGCGACGCACACCCATCAGTGGTGTGGGTGATACCAACGTTCTGAGGTGGCCGGCGTGTGCTATGCCTGGATGGGTTGATTTCAATCCCGGTATGGTTATTTGGAAATGAATCGAAACTCTCTTGGTCATATAAGTGTGTATGATGTAACCGGATGGCTCATATTTGCTTGAGTCAGGGCCATATGGTTAATACTCGGTGCATGGGACTATTAGCAGCAGTGAGCATACACTTAAGTGGAGTATGGGTGTCACCTCTAGTCCAACGCACGAGTGAGGTTCGATTCATATTTCTGAGCCCATATGACTGTAGGAATAGCCTTAGTTATCATGGTCAATGGAGTTAAGGACAAAGATTTCTTCTCAATAAAGTTATTTTCAGGTATAAAGGCTAATTTGCGAAAAGGTGGAAATGAAATGCTAATCTTATCCCTCTATAACCCCGTCTTTTCTCTTTTTATCCTTCAAAACATTTTTTTGTGCTCATCTTATCTTTAAAACTTGATTTTCTAGGGAAATTATGCAATCTAAACACTGAGTTTTTACCCTACTCCATATGCCATTCAAATTGATGAAAACTACATTTTCAAATTCATTAAACTAAGTGGTTTTGAAGGAAGATATAAAACTTAAAAATCAGGTAGGTCTAGTATCGAACCTTCCTAACCTCATCTTATTTTGCACCGTCCCTTTGCGAGACTAAAAGTTTTACAGCTCATCTTGTTTCAAAAGCTCGACACGAAGTGAGTAGTTGTATGGTTAAGAGGATTTAGGGTGTTGTGTGACCGACTTAAAGAAATCTAAAAATGCCGTAAACATTCTGGAAAGGACCTAGATGAGTCAGGACTTAACCTTTAAAATTTTGTAATTTTTTGAGTTACATAACAGGGGTTAAAAATTGCAGAAGTTGACAGTAGTAATCGTGTGGTAGAATTCTAGACAACACCTCACGTACAAAAGTTTGTAGGACAAACTAGCAAAGTAAAAATTATGAAAATTATACCATAGATACATCCCTTCTTCAGATATCTACATAAAATTTTCATAATTTTATCAGACATGAAGAAGCATATATAAATTCTAGAAACCCGCTGGGCATGTTATAGCAAGAGCTATTCCATTAGGGTGGTATGCCTGCAACTTGCGCCAGTGTATTTTAATAAAAATATTTAGTGTTTCCTGTAAAATGTTTAAAAAGAAAATATATAGTGTGTATGTTAATTATCCCCAACTTTCAATTAAATTGAAATTTTTCTCTTGTATTTTGATTCTCTATCTTTAATTTTCTTCCCACTTATGTCTCCAAATTCTGTAACCTTTTCAGAATTTGCTCTTTTGAAATAATGACCCTGTTATTTCAAACACCTTTATTCTCAAATATTGTATTTGTATTATATCTCCATTGTGACCTCCCCAACAACTGTTGAGATGCCCAAAATTGCCGTTGTATTTGTAAACCCTCCTTGATGTCAACATCCTGACTTTCTCTATGTCACTCTAGTTATTATGTATCATTCCTTCCATCTAAATCACTCTGACATATCACACATATTTCTCTAAGTTAAATCATCCTCATCACATGAATCATTATAAATCTATATATCATGTTCCCAACTACATCTACTTTCTCTAAAAAGCATATGAATCTCCCTGATGTTCCCTAAACATTACACGCATTTTAATAGAGAGCAAATATCATCCTTGTATCATGAAAAATGCTCTTCATTCTTCTCATATCAAATTAACTATGATCTTTAATCTTGGTCTATCTCTTCCAAGCAATGCAAGTGTGAGCTCCTATCTATCATTATTTCATCGATCCACTATGAATTATTAAATCGATCCTTATGTCTATGAATCGTCAGATGGAAAATATCAACCTATCATCAAATTATCTATGCAAAATCTAACTAACTCTCGTCTCTACTAACTTTCCGAAATCAAGATCTCAAGAATAATCCTCAACCTAAGGTCTACTTGGTATCATTCAGGATCCCATTTATGTGAACTATATATCACTTGATAACCCTGATACTTAACTCATTATCCTTGAAATCAGGTATTACGTCTCAATCTGTCGACAAGCACGCTAACCTATCATGGATGCCATCATTATCTCGGGGAATTATGATCTATAATCGCTATAACCAAATCTTTTCAAATCCTCTTAATCTAGCAATCCTTGCAAAAATAATTGATGAACCAACATGGTTTCTTTTCACCTTTTTTGGGTCATTCGTAATCCTTGATGTCCTATGTACTCCTCATGATGTTCCTACATATTAAAACTAACCTTTTCTATTTCCTACGTTCTTTCATTGTCTTTTTAAAAGAGAAATTACTGCACCTTAGTTACGGGGGAATATGGGAAAGGAGAGTGGTGATGATGGTTTTAACTTAGGAATAATAGCTGCACATCAACAACATGATGACACTTTGTTCCCGCAACTTTGCATGAACCAACTGCAAGTGACGCCTCGAGGACCAAGAAGAGGATCCCCAAGATGTGTCCTTATTAGAGAAAGCATCGCTAGACCGAATGTGATGTTTTATATATGTGTTCCTTGTTTGCTTTTACATATATATACATATATATGTATTTGTTTGAACTTCTATGTAATCCATGCAATCATTCATAAAGCATTCGCATATTACATCCTATATCCCTATGCCCCCCAAACTACCCGTGCAAACCTTTTTAGTGTATTTAGCGGTATGAATATACGTGTAGTTATCTGGTTAAAGATTCCTTGAGGTTGATCAAAGTTATGGATGATTAAATTATAGACAAAAGTGATTTTAGCAGTTCATGGGACATTTTGTTCGTAAGTAAGAGCAATGAGAGCATATGGACAATTAATGATCGTAGAGTCCTTAAGAATTGATATTGTCAATTGGTCGAGGTAATGAATTGTGGAATAAATGGGAGTAGAATTATGCGAATATTAAATAAGGGATTGTGTTGTGACTTGGTGGTTATACTAACAAGTAGGTGATTAACTATTGCAATTAAAGTTCAATTGGATCGCGGCAACTAGAGTTGAATTATGACCAAAGGTGTCATCCTTATTTTTTTGATTTGTGATTTTATCTAATCGATTGAGAGGATTTTTAGTAATAAGTGGAATGCACGCTTGAGGGTTAAAAGTTCTTTCGATTGAAGTAAGGGTGGAGAATTACCCAGACAAAATTTTCTTATAATATTATGTGATGGATTATGGAAAAATGACTATTTGATCTCGAGAAAAATAGGACCTTAATTGTTTAAAATTATTAGAAGTCAGATATAAAGTGATTCAGATATTTTGAAAGAATCTCAGCGGGTAAAGGATTACACCCTTAGATTGCAAGGTCCTAATTTTTGGGATCTTAGTGAATAACAAGATATTAAGAGTCAATTTGATGGATATTTACTGCAATACAACCTCTCAGGATGCTTTCAAATTTCGGGGACGAAATTCAGTTTAAGGGGGGTAGAGTTGTAATACCCTGATTTTTTGGCTTCGATTTTCAACAGCCGATTGAAAGTTTAATTGGCATCGGTAAATTTAAGATGCGAGTTATATTTAGTGTTAGATGTATAATTTTGTGTCTGAAATTAGTAGAAAATATATAGTTATTCTTCTACTGTTAAATTCCTCACTAATAAAATGAAACCAACCCTCTGCCATTCTTCTACCACTCCTCCTGACATCATGATACTGACTACCATTTCTAGTGACCGCATCCATTCACTGCCTCCTATCATTCACTGCCTCCTCATTAATTTCTTCTTAGACCATCCCTCCTGCCCACTTTCTTATCCTGACAGCCAGCCTTTTATCGAAGGATCAGAAATCGACAATAAACTTTATGTTTCGGGTAACTTCGTTGAGCAGAATTAAGCACAGGGTCGAAGACACGCAATGTAGACAGGTTCGGGCCTCGCGGTGGAGTAAAACCCTACTTCCTATATTTTGGATGCTTTTACATTATATGAAGTACAGATTGGAACACTCAAGCCTAAGTACAAAGAATATGAACCCTAGGCTAAAGCAGATGCTTGATTATGCGACTATGAGTTGCTTGGCACCCAACAAATCCTCCTTTTGGTTTTCGTCCTCTCAAGGGCGCCTACCCTCAGCCTTTTATAGTAGAGGTAGCCCTACCTTTTATCCGAGTTGTAGCCATCTTGGAGTCCCAGATCGTAACTGATGGAGATCCTATCGACGCTCGATCTTCACCGTGTATCCAAACTTCCTCAGATATCAGGCGTACTCGAGTTGGTTTTCCTCGTAACGGGAAACTCGATCAAGTTCTTCCTAATGTGATACTATCTTCTCCATGTGTATCGTATCCCACCGAAATTGGACCCATGATATCCAGGGTCCTTATACGCTTTCCCGAGCATATACGGTTTGGTCTTTGTAAACTGGGCATGCACACGTACCCCATATTTACATATTGGACACCTTCCACCCATTCTCACCATTTCCCCTTTCTTGCCTCCTTCTCTTCCTGGTGCCAGCAAGAAAAGCATGAGCTCTCAACTCCCCACTTCTCTCTTCACAATCACTCCCAAAACTCAAAAATCAAGCAATGCACATCATATCTCTGTGATCCTCATCCCTCATGCGATCCATTTTTGAAATTAGTTTTCGCATGCATGGTGATTTGAGATGTTTGGAAGAGGGGGAGGAGACTTAGTGGTCGAAGATAGTGGCCAGGAGGAGCTCGCGAGGGCGAGGTCGGGGCGGCTCAAGCCCAAGGTGCAGGGCAGCAACCATGGCAGCTTGGCATAGCTCACAGTGTGGCTGGTCGATGGCTCAGCCCGAGACAACTCGTGGTAGTGCAATAGCCCACGGCGCTGCCACAGCAGGGCAACGCCAAGGGATGCTTGGCCGGGCATGCGGCTCAGCAAGGTGGCGGCAACCCGGGGAGGTGTTGAGGGTGCACGAGGTCGCTACGCAAGTTACGGCCAAAGGCGAAGCTCAGCCACGGCTCTGCATGGTCGGTAGTAGCCGAGGTGCCATGGCTCGAGGCACAGCTGGTAGTTCGACACGCCGCGGCCCTCGATGTGTCATGGCCAATGCGACGAAGAAGTGGGGCATAGATGGGTAGGCCATGTGGGTGACCTGGCGTGCATCTCGCGGCATGGTGCGCCTCAGGGAAGCATGGTGATGCTGTGCGTGGCGGTACAATTGGCGACACCTGGGCGCACATGATGAAGGCAATCACTACTGCACATGTCCACATTACAGAAAGTTCATAAACTACATCACAAACGATTATGTGAACCGTCTGTATCGAAGTGTAAGTGATGACAAAGAGTCATCTTAGATGATTTCTAACTGTCAATGAAAAAACTCATCACAAACGGTTCCAATTTGGAACCGTCTATGATGTAGTATCTGTTAAGGAATGGGAGGCTACACTAGCGAAAAATCAAAATTTTCTACAGCGTAACCAAGGAAGCACCACAAGTTATAGATCATAGAATTATCACTAGACACGTAGACCCGTAGTGGAAGTAGAGTTGATGTAGCACGGTGGTGCAGATGTAGTGATACTAGCCGAGCGCATCCCCAACAGCTCCTTGTGACTATCGCAGGTTGCGGATCGTCCTAGCGTTGAAGCTTCGCCGCAATGCCTCCAAGGTATCCACACGTACAGGGTAGGAACACCACGCACCTCAGTGCTAGTGCCGGCTGTGCAGTTCTGGTCAGAGGAGGGGTGGCGGCTAGGGTTTCAGTAATTTAGAATTCCTATTGTGTCTCTTTGTTATCACACACATCACAAAGCCAACACCTCCTCCCTTTATATAGACGTCCCATAACGGGTTTCAACCCTTGAAGTCCATTAGGAACCCTAAGTCCATTACAATGCGGATCCCTATCCAAATTCGTTATAGCCCCTTAAGCGTGCGACCCTATAGGTTCACGTGCACTCGGACATGGAGTACCCCTATTGATCGTTGAGTACGTACTCTTACTCGACCATCGAGTATACCTACTCGACCATCGAGTACTCCTACTCGATCATCGAGCATTCGACCAATAGTCGATAGTCGCCCCTAGCAGGACTTACCGACTCTCGAGTACAAGTAAAGATCGGACGAACCTCAACAATGTCCTATATGCATTTCCTTTTGCCTCACGATATCGGTCAAACCCAAGGCGAGTTGTTATCATCCTTATTTGGATGGCTCGATCATTCTTTCTCCATGCCGTGACTCGGATTCCCTGAATACATCGAGTTAACTCTTTAACTCAATGACTCGAGTAACTCTTTACTCGAGTAGCATGGCCATGCATTTCTGGAATTCGACCACTCGAGACCCCTAGAGATATCTCTCCCATTGTAGGGAGGGGAAAATCCTATCTTGATCGATCACGCCTCGCAGCATATTTCATGACAAACCCAAAAGCCATCTTTATAACTACCTAGTTACGGAGTAGCGTTTGACGACCCCTAAGTAAGCCATTACGCATCTTGAGAACATGTGACAATCTCAAGTTGAAGGATATAGCATACACATCGTGTATGAGACCAACTGATGACATGAAATAATACAACATTCTCGCAGTGTCTCATAGTGGGTCGATGTCCAACACTATGTTCTCTAACATGTGTCCATATTATTGGTTTGATATCTTCATATCTATGACTCGTGAAACATGGTCATCAACCAATACATATTCTAGTTTACTCATATGTGTCCTCATATGATTATCGACTAGGGATCCCTTTTAGAATGAACATCACAAAGATGAATACAGAGTTTTACAAACAAGTCATGTACTTGTTAATCAATATCCATGATGTTATTTAAAGAACAATCTCATAGTTTATGAATATTTATGGAAATATAATCATCTCTATGATTGCCTCTAGAGCATATTTCCAGCAGTCTTCCACTTGCACTAGAGTCAATCATTCAGATATCTAATACTCATAGCTCTTGTGTGCACCTCATGCTTTGGCTGCGAAAGGGGTTTTATCAACGGATCAGCAACATTTGAATCCATTTGAACTTTTTCACATCTTTACATCTCCTATATCCACAATCACGCGAATAAGATGATATCGCCTAAGTATGTATTTGGACTTTTGATGGGACCTTAGTTCCTTAGCTTGCGCAATGGCTCCACTATTGTCAGAAGAGATTCATTGGGCTGAAGGCACTAGGGATCATACCTAATCCAGAAATGAATTTATTTATCCAAACACACTCTTTTGCAACTTCAGAAGCCGCAATGTACTCGACCTCCATCGTAGAATCAGCAACCTTATCTTGTTTCGAACTTTTCCAACTCACTGCCCCTCCATTTAAAATGTATACAAATCTAGATTGCGAATGAAAATCATTCATTTCGGTTTGGAAGCTTGCATCAGTGTAACCACATACAATGAGCTCTTTGTCACCTCCATAAACTAGGAACACATCCTTAGTCCTTCTCAAGTACTTAAGAATGTTTTTAACCGCTGTCCGGTGACCTTCACCTAGATCAGACTAGTATCTGCTCGTAACATTTAGAGCATATGATACATCTGGTCGAGTACATAACATAGCGTACATGATAGACCCAATAGCTAAAGCATATGGAACCTTACTCATACGGTTTCTCTCATCAATAGTCAAATGACATTGAGTCGTACTAAGACTTATTCCATGCGACATAGGCAAGAACACCTTCTTGGTATCCTGCATGTTGAACCGATTCAACACCTTGTCGATGTAAGTACTCTGCTTGATCCAATTAGCCTTTTCTCTCTATCTCTATAGATCTTTATGCCCAAATATATGCTGGTTCTCCTAAGTCTTTCATAGAAAAACTATTTTTCAGTGAGGTCTTAACAGATTCTAAAATAGGAATGTCATTCCCAATCAATAATATGTCATCCGCATACAAGAGTAGATTTATAAGTGCGCTCCCACTAACCTTCTTATAAATACAAGGTTTTTCTACGTTCTTGATGAAGCCAAACCCTTTGACTACCTCATCAAAACAAATATTCCAACTCTGACATGCTTGCTTCAACCCATAAATGGATTTTTCAAGTTTGCATATTTTACTAGCGTTCTTTGGATCGACAAAACCCTCAGGTTGTGTCATGTACACATCCTCACTTAGGTTTCCATTAAGGAAATCGGTTTTGACATCTTCTTCTTGTAGATGTGAACATTTCCATCCATATTAATCTTCTTCTTATAGACCCATTTGCATTCAATGGTTTTTACATCATCAGGCAGATCGACCAGGAACCAAACCTGATTGTCTCCCATGGATTCTATCTCGGATCTCATGGCTTCAAGCCATTTTTCAGAGTCTGGGCCCATCATTGCTTCCTTATAAGTCGTAGGCTCATCGCTGTCCAACAACAATATACCACACGAATACCGAGCAGGTATTTTGCGTAGCCTGTTCGACCTACGTGGTATTAGGGCCTCCTCGAAAGGGGTCCCTCCAACTAGAGTTTTCTAAATCACAGGTTCCTTAACTAGATTTTCCCCGACAGGGGTGTCTCTGACCAAGTCCTCCCTGAGTGGATTAACTCGAACTTCTTCGAGTTGCTCTGTTCTTCCAGTTGCCTTTAGAGAAAGAAACTCTTTCTCTAGAAAGACACCATTCTGAGCGACAAAAACTTTGCCCTCTTCTCGGTTGTAGAAGTAATATCCAAACTTCACCCTAGAATATCCCATGAAAAAGTATTTATTCGATTTGGGTATGTGATGAGACCATGCCGGCCCATCAAGCCATGCTTCTATCTCAAGGCAAGACAAGGGCTAAACAACTTCTGATGCTTCAAGCCCACCCCAAGATCAAGCCCAATTTGTTCACGAGTCCAGTTCGGCCCCCAGGAGTAGTCCAACTAAAAATGACCATATCTGGGTCATACGAAGTCCGTTTGAGGTGTTTTGGACTGTACGGAGAAGCCCACGATGAGAGCTTTCAAACGGAAGTGGTTTCACGTCAAAACTCCATTTAGATCGACAGGAATCATCAAAACAATATGACGAACAGAATTTGCCAGGTGCTGCAACATCTCCACTTGGGCCCAAAGACCTTGTACGACCTAGGGTTCCACAGCCACACCCTTAGCCGCCTCCCTTGCCTTTATCCTCTTATATATTCAGTAGTCGTCGCTAGAATAGATGGGTTTTGCTAAGATTACAACAAGACACTTTGTTAGTTGTTTTTCACCGTTATTCGGTTTGTGGAACCCCATCTTCGAGTTCTTCATTGTAATTAGCAATATTCAGATTGCATCTACCTATTCTTGCTTGTGTTCTCAATTCGCATACAGGGATAAGCCTTCTTGGCGAGGTCAACTGTGTTTGTGCGTGGTTGATAACCAACGGAGCCGTGGTGTAGCGATTGCAGGATTCGAATCAGTTCTGATTGGAAGCCGAATCGTCAACGTCGAGTTCTCCACCAATCGACTTACTACTACCTGTCGGAAGATCGGACCACCGTTCCCATCATTTACCGATGAATATAGTAGACACGGTGGCCCGATCTTCCGACAGGTAGTAGTAAGTCGATTGGTAGAGAACTCGACGTTGATGATCCGACTTCGAATCAGAACTGATTCGAACCCTGGAATCTCTACACCATAGCTCCTTTGGTTATCAACCACGAACAAACACGGTTGACCTCGCCAAGAAGGCTTATCCTGCATGCGAATCGAGAACACAAGTAAGAACAGGTAGATGCAATCTAAATATTGCTAATTACCAATGAAGAACTCGAAGTTGGGTTCTTTCTACAAACTGATGAACGGCGAAAAACTAACAGAGTGTCCAGTTGTAATCTAAGCAAAACCCATCTATTCTAGCGATGGCAACTAAATATATAAGAGGATGAAGGCAAGGGAGGCGGCCAAGGGGGTGGCCGTGCAACCCTAGGTCGTACAAGGTCTTTGGGCCCAAGTGGAGATGTCGCAGCACCCGGCAGATTCTGTTCATCATATTCTTTTGATGGTTCCTGTCGATCTATATGGAGTATGGATGTGAAACCACTTCCGTTGGAAATCTCTCGTCGTGGGCTTCTCTGTAGAGTCCAAAAATGCCTCAAACAGACTTTGTATGATCCAGATATGGTCATTTTTAGTTGAATTGCTCCTAGGGGCCGAACTGGACTCGTAAACGAATTGGGCTTGATCTTGGGGTGGGCTTGGAGCATCACAAGTTGTTGGGCTCTTGTCTTGCCTTAAGATAGAAGCATGGCTTGCTGGGCCAGCATGGTCACATCAGTGTGAGTTTGCCGGACGTCTGAAGTTTAACATAAACATTAGAACCCAAAATTTTTAGGAAAGACAAACTGGAACTATTTGCAGTCCACATCTCATATGGTGTCTTATCTACAGATTTAGATGGTACCATGTTTACTGTGAAAGCTGTAGTTTCTAAAGCGTAACCCCAAAAAGATAGTGGTAAATTTGACTGAGTCATCATTGATCGAACCATGTTTAACAAGGTCTGATTACACCGCTCGGAGACTCCATTCCTCTGAGGCGTGGCGGGAGGCGTAAGTTGTGGAACAATTCCGCAACTTTTCATCTGATTATTAAACTCATGACTCAAATATTCACCTCCACGATCAGATCGTAGAAACTTAATTTTTTTTACTTTGATTTTGTACTTCATTCTAGAATTCCTTGAACTTTTCAAAAGTTTCTGAATTGTGCCACATTAAGTAGACATAACCGTATCTACTATATTCATCGGTAAATGATGGGAACGGTGGCCCGATCTTCCGATAGGTAGTAGTAAGTCGATTGGTGGAGAATTCGATGTTGAAGATCCTGCTTCCAATCAGAACTGATTCGAACCCTGCAATCGCTACTCCACGGCTCTTTTAGTTATCAACCACACACAAACACGGTTGACCTTGCCAAGAAGCCTTATCCTGCATGCAAATCGAGAACACAAGCAAGAACAGGTAGATGCAATCTGAATATTACTAATTACCAATGAAGAACTCGAAGTTGGGGTTCCACAAACCGATGAATGACGAAAAACTGATAAAGTGTCTTGTTGTAATCTAAGCAAAACCCATCTATTCTAGCGACGGCTACAGAATACATAAGATGATGAAGGCAAGGGTGGCGGACAAGGGGGTGGCCGTGCAACCCTAGGTCGTACAAGGTCTTTGAGCCCAAGTGGAGATGTCGTAGCACCCAATAGATTCTGTTCGTCATATTGTTTTAATGATTCCTATCGTGCTAGAAGGATTTTGGACGTGAAACCACTTTCGTTGGAAAGCTCTCGTCGTGGGCTTCTCCGTAGTGTCCAAAAACGCCTCAAACGGACTTTGTATGACCCAGATATGTCATTTTTAGTTAGACTACTCCTGGGTGACGAACTGGACTTGTGAACGAATTGGGCTTGATCTTTGGGTGGGCTGGGCTTCAGAAGTTGTTGGGCCCTTGTCTTGCCTTGAGATAGAAGCATGGCTTGCTGGGCCAGCATGGTCTCATCAGTAAAAGTAATGAAGTACTGAAAACTACCTCTAGCAGTCGAGCGCATTGGTCTGCAATAGTTTTTTTAAGTAGGTTTTTAAGCCTTTTGTTTCAAGTAGTTTTTTTAAGCCTATTTTTGTAAGTAGTTTTTTTTAAGCCTGTACATATCATTGATTATAACACTTACATACATCTCATGAACTTAAACACATAGATACATCTCATTAATTATAATACAGGAACACTTGAAATAAACATGACAACCTCATCACAATTCCACTTGCTTATTCTTTTGTATAAAAATTAGCCCTTCATGATGATCGACACATGTGTAGCTAGCTTCCTCATATTGTTCTTCTTGGACCGTGACGCTAGTACCAATAGGAGGCAACTCGTCAAACCGATTGTATTCTTCCTCATCTACCACATTCTCGACTCTGACAATCCTCCTCTTTCCCTGAAGAACCACGTGACGCTTCTTATTGGACGGGTCGGTTATATAGAAGACTTGAACAACTTGGTTAGCGAGTACAAATGGTTTGTCTTGGTATCCGACATGTTCGAGATCCACAGTTGTGACGCCATACTTGTCAACCATCACGTGCTATAGGTGAACTCAGCATCACCGAAATAAGGGGATCTTGAATAGTATTTAGTTGAACTCCCAAATTTCCTCAATGAACCCATAGTATGAGCTTCTTATCGACCCAGCGGTATTCAGCGCATCTCGCGAACACCGTTGTTCTGGTTTATGCTCTTCATGTCCTAATCTCTCGTGCAAAATGTGTACCCATTTAAGTCGTATCCTTTCCATATTACAGCCGTAAATGCTGGCCCTTTTGCCAACCATGTCAGCGTATCACCTAATGAGCTTCCAGTGATGGGTTGTCGCTCCTTCAACCATCTGCTGAACTGAAGGTTATGCTGTCTGATGATCCAGTACTCCTGTCATGACAAATTCTCTTGCTGTAGCCAATTCTTGTGCTCGTCGATATACGGGGTGACAACAGCCATGTGTTGCAAAATTGTGAAATGGGCTTTAGCGCACGCAACCGGATCAGGCGTTATTACTTTCCTTCTGATGGTCCTGATGCCCTAGAGCCTCCACTCATGACGGGATCGAGGCACACCTATCGGTTCGACCTGAGCCATGTAATCCACGCAGAATTCGATGACCTCTTCGGTTGCATAACCTTTGACAATGCTACCCTCCGGTCGAGATTGATTCTGTACGTAGGACTTGATAATTCCCATGTACCTCTCGAACGGGTACGTGCTACGTAGGAAGACAGGCCCACACATCTTTATCTCCCTCACAATATGAACAATGAGATGGACCATGATCGAAAAACGACGGAGGAAGATACAACTCAAGATTACATATAGTCATTACCACCTCAACCTGCAGAGCATCTAGTCCTTCGGGATCGATGACCTTCTGAGCAATTGTGTTTAAGAAATAACACAACCTTGTGATTGTTTCCCGGACATTGCTCAGTAAAATACTTCTAATTGCCACATGGAGCATTTGTGTCATAAGCACATGGCAAACATGAGACTTCAAGCTAGTTAAACTCAAATCTTGCATCGAAACAAGTCTCTTCATGTTGGAGGAGTAACCAGATAGAACTTTCACACCATGTAAGCACTCACACAGTTCAGTTCTCTTGGCCTTGGACAGAGTGTAACAAGTAGGTTTGCAGTACGTTTGGCCTTTGTTGGTCTCTTTTGGCGCTAACTCAGGTCTGATACCCATACGGACCAAGTCAAGCCATGCATTGATACTGTCCTTTGTTTTGCCCTTAATGTTCAGTAAGAGACCAATCAAGCTATTACAGACATTCTTCTCTACATGCATGACATCGAGGCAGTGCCAAACTTCTAGGTGCTTCCAATAAGGTAGGTCCCAAAATATTGATCTCTTCACATGCTCTTCTCATGGGTCCTGATTTACGTCCCTTTCCTTGCGCAACATCCATGTTCTTAACCATATCATGAATGTCTATCCCACTTAAAGGCTTTGGAGCTTAACCGTCTTTGTTCGTTCCATTGAAGTGTTTTTTCATCTTGCGATATGGGTGATTCCTCCGAAGGAACTTATGGTGGCGCATGCATACGATTTTGCGCGAGTGATTTAGTCACACACTCTCGGTGTCATTCAAGCAGTGAGTACAAGCTTTGGCTCCTTTTGTACTCTGGCCCGATAGGTTAGTAAGGGCAGGATCATCATTTATGGTGCAGAACAACAAGGAGTGCAAAGTGAAGTACTCTCGTTTGTGAGCATCCCATACCTGTACCCCATCAACGCACAATGTTTTCAAATCTTCCACCAATGGTGCTAGGTACACATCAATATCGTTCACACATTGCTTCGGGCCTTGGATAAGTATAGACAGTAAAATGTACTTCCGCTTCATAGACAACCAAGGAGGAAGGTTATAGATACAGAGATTCATAGGCCAAGTGCTATGCCGGCTGCTCATGTTACCGAAAGGGTTCTTTTCGTCTGTACTCAATCTGAATCTTATATGCCTCGGATCCGCATCAAATTCTTGAAACCTCCTATCGATGTTTCTCTATTGGGTGGAATCAATAGGGTGCCTTAGCATTCTGTCGTTCTTACGCTCATCTGAGGGCCACTGAAGCTGTTTTGTCTCCTTTGGGTTCGCAAATAAATGCTTCAAATGGGGAATATAAGGTAGATACCACGCCACCTTAGTAGGAGGTCCTTTCTTCACCTTGATGCCCTCATCGTCGTCATCTGATCTATCTTTACGCTTGTACTGGGATGCGTTGCACACTGGACATACATGCAAGTTTGCGTACTCTTTGCGGTAGACGATATAGTCGTTCGTATAGGCTTGTATTTTTCTACTTTCATTCCCAAGGGACAAAGAACCTTCTTGGCTTTGTAGGTGGTTGTCGGCAACTCGTTTTCCTTCGAAAGCATGTCCGCTAACAAACCTAACAGTGCCATGAAACTCATGTCAGACCAACCGTTACTTGCCTTTAATTTCAACAGTTCCAGCACGGATGACATCCTTGTGTATTTGGACTTGCAGCTTGTGAAAAAAGGTTTCTCCGAGTCGTTCATCAAGCCCCAGAATTTTACATGCTCCCGCTCATCACGGTTCCCTTTTGCATCCCATAGCATCTGATCTATATTGTCATCATGAAACCTATCCTCATCGAAAGCACAGTCGATATCATCCGGAGTATTGTTGACTTCATCGACGATGTTAGTACTACTTGCTCCCATCATAATCTGCTCTTCACCGTGATTGGTCCAACATGTATACCCACTTTTGAAACCCCATAGAATGAAGTGTGCTTTGATCAGCCCTAGGTTTCGTAACGTCCTCAGATTCTCGCAGTCAATGCATGGACAAGGCATAAATTCACCCCGTTGTTCAACATATCTTCCTCTGCAGCTCTTCTAAAAGTGGAGACGCCATTAATGTAGTGCTCAAACGGTTCTCAGCGTACATCCAGCTTCGGTCCATCTATGCTACGTATATAACAATATGTGTTAAATAATGAATTAAGTACACTAGGAGTGTACATGCACACAGATGCTACATATAAGCTACATTTAAACTTGCCGATTAACTTATATAACTCCTAACATCAAAAAGAACGAATGGGCATATAAACATATGTAAGCTACATTTAAACTCAGCATCTCCAATTCTCTCTTTACATAGCTAGCTACATCTTGAGTACAATGCAATTAGAACCAATTACTACATTAGATCAAAAAGAACAAATGGATCTACACCAAGCTACATCAAAACCATCTTCAATTGCCTCTTACCAAGCTAGATGTATATACCTTGAATATAATGCTATTACAACACATTATTAGCCTAGGTCACCTTCCTTTAAGTAACTATCTACATATTGAGTATAATACAATTAGAACCAATTACTACTTTACATCACAGAGAACAAATGAATCTACACCAAGCTAGATCTAGAAATTAACTAGCTTCATTTCCCTCTTTACCAAGCTAGATCTTAAATATAATGCAAATCTGAACCACTTATTACTTTACATCATAGAGAACAAATAGATCTACACCAAGCAAGATAGCTAGATCTAGAAACCAGCTTCATGTCCCTCTTTACCAAGCTAGATCTTAAATGCAATGCAAATTTGAACCAATTACTAACCTTAGATGACGTAGAGCACAAGGATCTACAATTACACCTTCAAATCTAGGGTCTCTTCCCACCAGATTGCCTCTCAATCATAGTCACCTCAAAAATAGCTCGGCAAACCCTAAAAATACAAAGGAGGTCGAGGCTCTCTGTTCTTATTTACTTAGAATGGTCATCACAGATGGTTTTTGGATAAAACCATCTGTGATGTGCCCTTTATCATAGACGGTTTTAGCCAAAACCGTCTGTGATATTCTCCCTTTCATCACAGACGGTTTTAGCCAAAAATCATCTGTGATGTGCCACTCATCACAAATGGTTTTAGCCAAAAACCGTCTGTGATGAATGGGAGAATATCATAAAAGGTTTTTGGCTAAAACCGTCTGTGATGAGGGGCACATCACAGAAAGTTTTAACCAAAAATTGTTTGTGATGACCATTTCTAAGTAAAGAAGAACAGAGAGCCTCGACCTCTTCTGTATTTTTATGGTTTCCTGTGCTATTTTTGAGGTGGCTGTGATTGAGAGGTGATCTGGTGGAAAGAGACCCTAGAGGACTGCTTGGGAAATGAGAAGGTGATGGCTAATTACCTGCTCACCACCCTGGATGGTGCAGTGAGGTCGTGGCTGCTCAACCTTTCACCTCACTCGATATCCTCACAGGCGGAGTTGTGGGACTAGTTCATCGACAATTTCCAAGGCACGTATGAATGCCCGGAACGTGCAGCGACTTGCATCGCGTGATACAAAGGCCAGGTGATTCATTGCGTGGCTTCATCAGACGCTTTAGCGACAAGCGCAACTCGATCCCTGACATCTCAGACGAGGCAGTCATAGTGGCCTTTGGGAACGGTTTCAAGGATAGGGAGTTAAAAGGAAAGCTTGCCACTCGAAATATCCGAGCCACCAAGGAGCTCTTCGAGTTGGCAGACAAATACGTCATACGTGCTGAGGCTCAAGACCATCTCGACGACCCCAAATCTTGCGACGACAAGCCTGAGTCATCCAAACAGGGGACAAAGAGGAATAAGAACAGCGTGGAGAAGCACAAAGGTGACTCCACCGTAGCCATGGTCGAAAGGGGCAAGGCGTGTAACACTGGCAACAACAAGGGTCAAAGCCGTAACGAGGCAAATATTGCCCATCCATCATACGGACATACACGATTTTGACGAGTGCCAGGTGATCAGCAAGAAGGTCCAGAGAAACTCAACGCTATCCTCACCGAGCGCAGGGTCGAGTGGTCCAAAGAGAAGCCCCAGGACGACGAGCCCAAATACCGTGGGGTTGATCACAAGCTGGCGCACATCTTTGGGGATCTACCACATACGAGACTAAAAGGTAGTACAAGGCAGTCGAGCGGGAGGTCAACCTGGCCACACCAGCTCTCCCCAGATTCCTTAGGTGGTTGGAAGTACCAGTCACCTTCAACCAGTCGGATCACCCAGCTGTGATCCCACATCCGAGTCAATACCCTATGGTGGTTGAGCCCACCATAATCAACGTTAAGGTTGCTCAAACCTTGATCGATGGTGGTAGTTCGTTAAACCTCATCTTCACGAAGACGCTGGAGAACATGGGGATTCCCCGGATAGAGATCAAAGCTAGAGCAAAGCCGTTTCATGGCATAACTCCGCGATTATCTTCGATGCCTCTTGGCCGAATTGAGCTTCCAGTCAAGTTTGGCACAATAGATAATTTTCGCACCGAAAAGATCCTCTTCGACGTGACGGATTTTGAGACTGCCTACAACATGATCTTAGGCCACCCAATGCTAGCCATGTTCATGGCTGTGGTGTACTACACGTATCAGACCGTCAAGATGCCGGCGCCAAATGGAGTCCTCTCAATCAAGGGGGACCAGCGCGTTGTGGTCCGGTGTGACAGGAAGAGCTTGGAGATAGCTAAGCATCTCTGTGGATTGACAACCAGCGTCGACGATAAGGGAGCTAAGCGCCAAAGGTCAAAGGGTATCGACAAGGCCTCTACATCCAATAGTGCCGCCAAAGACTCAGTCGACGATGGTAAGAAGGATAATAAGACCGATGGAGGTATCAAGACAGTGCCCATGGACCCGTTGGAGCCTTCCAAGATGGTCAAGGTGGGTGTTGACCTTGATCGCGGAATGGACGCACGTTGAAGGAAAAGAGCACAAGACAGTCGATGACCACTGGACTATGTTCTTCGATGAGTCGCTCACGCTTCAGGGCTCGGGGTCTGGCATCGTGCTCAAATCCCCGACAGGTAAGGAGCTTAATTATGTTATCCAACTTGATTTTCAAGCCTCAAATAATGTTGCAGAATATGAAGAACTGGTCAACGGGCTCTGCATAGCTACGTTACTTGGGATCAGATGACTACTCGTGAAAGGGGACTCACAGCTAGTCGTGAACCAAGTACAGAAGGAGTACCAGTGCTCGGATGACAACATGTCAGCATATTTGAACGAGGTTTGCAAGCTAGAGCACAAGTTCGAAGGGCTTGAGGTAAGGCATATTAGGCGAAGTGACAACTCTGACGCCTGTTGAATCACATTAGTAAGAACTTAATAACAACCAAGGGAGTAATTTAGGATTACCTGTTTGGTTGATCTTGATAACGAACTGCGGGGCTGCTTGGATAATTAATGATGTGCGGGAGATGTCGACCTCTTCGTTCGAGGGGGCTCCGCCACCTCTTGCTCAATCGTAGCCTCACACTCACCCGAGGTGTTGGCGGGTGATGTGTTGCTCAAGAGAGGAGCGACGTACTCGATGATGGAGCCCGATGTCTGACTGTCGTCTTGGGTCATCTTGTCATCCTCCAAGCCGATTGCTTCCTCAATCAAGTCACCTTCACTGCCAAACGCGGGCTCCTAAGGAAACATCGTGTCACATTGGCCAACAGATGCACAAACAATGCATTAAGAGCTATGGCACGATGTTTACCTCTGGTCGAGGATTATCGAGTGGATATGCCTTAATGCCGCAAGCGCCGGGTTCTGAGCCATAGAATATCTTGCTCAGCCTGGAGGAGATGTCTGAGTCCGACAAATCTGGCCAGCTACGAGTCAGTTCACCACTCATGACTAAAGCAAAGGAGACAAGAGTACTACAAACACTTACCTCCAGAATTGTCCCTAGTGGCATCATCGACCCCGGAATAGTCCCAGGACAAGTGGTCCCAACACTTCAGAGGACTCGACCGATGCATGATGAAATCCCTGGCCATGTGCCACCCGGTCAACCCACTTTCCCTTAGCTCTTCGATCTTCCGAACGTAATGTGCGTTGCAAGCGGTCAATGGTGGGATTTTCGTCGAGAGGTCATTCGAAAAGGGAGGAGTGGTCGATAAGCCAAAGGATAATTAATAGTGTTTGGAGATGTGATGTAAAACCACCATTTCTTCCAGTTCGACTGCCAAGAAGAAGTTACGAGGATAGGAATATACGAATTCGACGCTCTGCTGCAGAGGTGGAAACCGGCACCCCCAACAACATCGTTCTTCATCACCCGTTTCAAATTATAAAAATGGTGGAATAGATTAGGGCTGGGTTTAATAACCAAATAGGCCTCACAAAGGTGGACAAACACACTGAGCATAGTAATCGGATTGGGGCTCAGGTGGAAAAGTTGGATCTTGTAGAAATCAAGAACCGAGAGCAAGAACGGAGAAGGAGGAAAATTGAGTTCGCAGTGGAAGAAGGCCTCAAATAAAATGGTCTCATCCTCGTTTTGGGGGGTGGGATACAGCTCACCTTGTGACGGCCTCCAATGGAAGAACTCCTGAGGAGGAACGAAGCCATCCTTCACCAATTCGACAAGGCGCTTCTCCATCATCATGGATGTTTGCCACACCCTTCGAAGGGTCTTGACCTTGAAGACTGCTTCGCCGCTGGGGGAAGTGGATGTGGCCATCTCAAGATTCTTCTTCGGCGACGAGGGAACTCCGCCACTAGCTAAGGGCTGGACACCATTGAAAGTGATGTGGGATGGATTCTTTGAAGATGGTGGTGCTAGGGTTTAAGGTGCACAGTGGAGGCTTCGAGAGTAAGACTTGAGGCAAAATGGGGGGATGGCTATAGTGTAACATCCCATTCTTGGTTCTTTTGTTAGAAATTAATTTAAATTAATTAATTCAAGGATTTGGGTTTTCTTTGGAATTTTAGTTAACCTGGCATTCCTTTCCATCCAAAAATGGAATTTATTCCATTCGCGTTTGGAAATTCCATTTCATCCTGAAATCCAAAATTCAAATGCAATTCCAAAATTCTCTAAAAATTCTAAAACTATTTTTATTAGGTTACAAATATTCTAAAGTATTTTTGAGATTTTCCCCAGAATTTTTAGAACCATTTTTCTATTTTCCCCAAAACTATTTAATTTTCAGCTCTATATTAATTGTTGTAAGAAAAATAACAATATAATATTATCCAAAAATATTTATTAGTTCTTTATTTTCTGAAACGGTTGTCTATAAAAATTCCCAAAAATTTATTATGATTTAATTGCTATTTTTTCAAATTTAATCCGAATTTTTAGTGGAAAATTAATTATTTTCGGAATTAATAATTTCGGTTACTGTTCATCCGATCCGTTTCTCTTCCCGCCCGCAAGCTATAGTGGACCCATCACTACAGTACTCGAAGCAACCCGACCCGCATTTAGTCAGCTGTTTCAGCTCTTCAAATTCCGGCGATTTCGGTGACTGTTCCGACAATAACTCCGGCGAGCGTTTCCCGACGATCCGCTAGTCCGATTGTCCTATAAATTGACCCCCAAGTTCCCCTTCTCATTCCTCATATCCTCAGCTTTGAGTTGTTCCAATCCATCCACCAGATCTCCCTGTGCAAGCCATTCTTTCCGAACTCTGCCGAACTTTCGGTGAGCTCTCCCGGCTGCTCCCGTCCTCCATTTGTCCTCAAATTTTTACTGGAGCTTCCTATCGGTGTCCTCTACGTCGTGTAAAATAAAATTTTGAAAATTCATTCCAGAGCTCTGTCAGCAATCATTTCTTCTCTAAGCCCGGCGAAAGGTCAAATTTTGATTTCAAACAATTGTTTCTCCTCCGTCGTAACTCCGAATAGAGTGACTAAAATTGATAAATTTATCTAAATTCATCCTATACCTTCCAATATTTTTATTATAATTTTTAGTTTTTACTTATTTTATTTTATTCATTTCGTGCACCGTTTTGCTTATTTTATTTTATTTTATTTTATTTTATTTTATTTTATTCATTTCCAGAACAGCGCAGCACACTTCATCGACGTAGGTAAGTCTCCTTGAAGCATGTTGATCCATGTTTTGAAATGCTTTGTAGATTTACAAACTTGCGTGCTATGTTGATTAAAAAAATTATATTATGATAGATTGTTGTTAAATACCTTGTTAATATGTATGTTTGGTACATATTAATCCATCTGTTCTTTGGCTGCCCTAGAATGATTAATTATATTATAAATGGCTTGACACCTTGTTTAGTATAATAGTAGTGCTTAGTTATGCTAAATACTATTTGTATGTTTAATTGAAGGCTTGTTACTTGAAATTCTAAATGATTGAGTGAAAATATTATTTAAAAAGGCAGTTAGTGCTGCAGTTTGGTAAAATAAAAGAAAAACTTTGGTATTTTAAAATTGAATAGGGTGGAAGGTTGCAAGGCGGGTGCAGAATGCACGAGACTCGGGTTTAGTATGTACCACCCTAGTCACCCTAAGGACCGATCCTTGTGATTGTCAAACAATGTATAACAGATGCGGCCGCGGGTTACGGTATGGGGACGGGCTGGCCGAGTAACTAGTGAAAACTTAATTAAGGCATGCCAGACGGTGGAGTAGGCGTGGTTGGAGCCACAGGAGTCCTACAGGCGCAAGAGGGGGCTTCCATTTTGGTTGTAGCCATTTGGCGGTGAAACCTCAGCGGGCGTGACATAGTGAAGATGTAGCTAGAGAAATGGCCTTGTGATTTTCACTTGGGGTTATATGCCAAAGGAAGTGTATGACCAAATATAGTGAAATATCTCTCGTGGGTAAAGCGTGAAAACTCTGCAGAGTACACAAACTATTCGAATAGCCGTACCCACGGTCAAGGGTAGACAGAGGGCGTTGTCACATGGTAGATTTTCCCTATTTGGTTTCAAAATCAGATTTTTATAAAATGAAGCGCGGTTGGAGCCGCGAATGTTTTGATTTGATAAAAGTCCGTGGTTGGAGCCGCGAATGTTTTGATTTGATAAAAGTCCGTGGTTGGAGCCGCGAATGTTTTGATTTGGTAAAAGTCCGTGGTTGGAGCCATGAGGAAAACATTGCAAAAGAAAACCACGGTTGGTGCTGTGGAAAAGTATTCTTAAAATAAAACCATGGCCAATGCCGTGAGTTGGTTTATGTTTTGTTTCTCCCACGGTTGGAGCCGTGTCCTGAAAAGTTTGAAGCTCTTATTTCTTAAAAGAAAATAGCTTTGAAAACTACTCTTCAAAATTTTGGGATAAAATCTTAAAAATTGGCTTTTGGCTAATTAACCAATTCCCTCCCTTGAATTACATACTGCATTTCTTTCCGGACTTGTTGAGTATGTTGCATACTCACCCCCGCTTTTCATTGCGGGGCTGCTTATTCCATAAAGCAGATCAGGAGATCAGAGATAGCTATCCAAGAGCTTGCATCCCACCATTCGACATCTGTGATGAAGGATTTGAAGAGGAGGACTATCCAGACGTCTAGGATCGCGTTTTCTCCAGTCTTTGCCTGTGGTGTTTTGGACTTCGCTTCATCAAGTTTATTTGCCAGTTTAATGTTTCCGCTGCTATATGACCCACGGGTCCAACTTTTGTAATAATGGGCCATGTCAGCCAGTACTCTGAATTCAATTTTTGTTTATCCCATGGTTATGGTCCATACTGTTATGATCTGTGTGTACTAGCTGTTGATCCAGGGACTGGTACAGGTAAACACAGCTGGGGCCCGTATCCTTTTTGCGGGTTCCGACATATAGTTCTAGAACTGGGAATTTATAAGCCAAAACCTTCTCTCTAGGTGAAAGGTTTACTCCCCACAGCGTGATGCTTCGATCGGCGAGAAAGGAGGAATGATGGAACTGCATAAATCTTGACAGTGCAGACGAGAGCAATAAATGCTCAACTGCCCAATGGTTAGATTTTTTGGATATTTCTAACTCTGCACAGAGTCAAGTCGATAAGTCGACATCGAGTAACTTGTGCTAACCTAAGGACTCGAGATGGGCTGATGGCAGGGCGCTCGACCTGGCAATATCCCTACTCGATACTTAGTGATTCTCAATCTATTCGAATCATTCGATCATGAGCTGGCGAGGCATTACTCGACCAAGCCAGAACTTGGCATTAATCGACCAAGCGGTTGAGCAGACCCTCCGCTAGGCAGAGTTCGGGGGCTACTGTCGAATATCTAAACATGGGGTATGAGTACGTGCAGGATACGTGAAGAATATGTTCTAACGGCATATAGAAACTCCAGATATCACATGCCCAATTCTATGGAAAAAGATATACGCAGAGAAGGTAATTCCATATTAGAAAGGACTCGATCACTTTCCCGTTACGAGGAAGCCGATTCGAGTGTGCCTAGTATCCAGGGAAGTTTGGATATGCTACAAAGATCGACACGATGATGGACTCCTCATCAACTACGATCTGGTATACCAAACTGACTACAACTTAGCTTGAGGCAAGGCTACCCTAAATATATAAGGCCAAGGGCAGGTATCCTCAAGAGGGGGAAAAAGGAGAGAAGACTTTTGAAGAGAGCTTTCAGAAGACATAGAGCGACCAGGAGCCGACGGACCACCTTCGTCAACCTCCTGCCATTGTTTAGATCCAATCTTGTTTGTAACTAGGGTTAGACAACTCACTATGTACTCGATACACCAAATACATATATCATCCGCACAGGACGTAGGGTATTACTGCATTCAGGGGCCCGAATCTGTATAAATCGTGTGCCGCTGTCTTTGTGCTTGACTCTAACATCTAAGGTACTCGTGATCATAAGTTTATTGTCGAATCCTGACCTTCGACAACACCTTTCAATGTCTCCAAAATATAAGAATTACCATCTACAAGCCGATGAACTCTATGGTCCTTCCCATGTTGGGGACTGTCGGGACCCGAATCTGCAAATCCGGACCCTCTGTGTATTCCATGCTAGTCCAGGATCACGCTAGCACACACAGTCTTTACAGGGTTGCACATCACAGACATTCACAACGATATAAAAATAAATAGTGCAACACTTATATAAACTGAGTTGTACGACCTTATGGTCTCCTTACATAAAATCAGCCACGCAGGGCCTACGTTATGCAGAGTAAACGAAATAGCAGCGGAACAAAATAAATGTCGTGGAAGCCTTCATCTTGTCGTAGGCAACCGACTGGGCTTGCCCCCTAATTGCTCGGATCCTCAATGTACTCCTCCTCCCAGGCTGGTGTAGACTCCTCCACTGATGTTGGTGTTGTAAGCAAGAAGGGGTGAGTACACAAGGTACTCAACAAGTAATGCACGGAATGTAGCGCTATTACCATATGCAAAGCTTATTCCAAAGGATTGGCTTAATTGGTTCTTTTGCATTAAACAGCATTTTAAACCAGTATTTTATTTAGATTAAAGCAGTAAAACAGTTATGATAGTACTAATATCTTCAAATAGTTTTTCTTCGAAGATTCTCGGCACCTGACCTTAATAGATTCATTTTAGCATTGGCACACACCACCCTTCCCACATTTTTATTTATGAACATCTACCCTTGATTGTAATCCCGAGCAATGCTCATTACATGAGCACGGCTATTCGAATAGTTTTGACACTCTGCGGAGGTTGTACACTTTACCCACAAGATCTGACCGCTCACCACACGGATGATTGTCCGCAACAAAGCTTTTCAGAACCTCTACCTTAACCAAAGAACCTCTCGATGTGCCTTCACTATCACTTCCCTCACACAGAGCGAAGTATAGGACAGGTCAATCACGCTTGGATGGGCACCAAGCCGTAGCACGTGCGCTCCCGTCTGATACACCCCGCACCGCCACCCGAGGTATCGGAGGAAAGATATCGAATCCTAATCAACTAGGTGCATCCCATACGGACATGTGGTTGTAGGTGACTCGGATCAAAGGCTTGCAAGGTGAAGTCCTTAAGTGACCAAGGCAAGACTTCCAACACTCAATGATGGCACACAGACTCACAACACTCATCAACCCAATGCCACACAAGCCACGGCGGCACGACCTCTTGCCACTTGCCCCAGTCTAAATCATTTCCCACCCAGTTGATAATTGTGCAACACATGCCAGCAATAACTCAACGTCAGTGGGAACCACACGGGTCTCTGTACCTCAATCTCATCATGTGGCATCATCACACCACTTTCAAAATACATTCCATATTTCTTTAATCAGTATTATAGCATTTTCCCGAAAGACCACTCATGATTTGTTGGCACAATATTAACATCCAATTAATATAATCAAACTTAGGGTGACATTGATTTAGGTCATACAATTAATAATTTCAAGGTGGCATAACAAAATGGGTTGATTAACTACATTATCCCAAATTAATTTAAATTCATTTTTAATAAATAAGCATGCATAATTTCAAGCATAAATTACATTTTAAAATCTGGGATCAAAATGATCAAAGCATCACTTGCCTTCAAAGAGTTGCTGGTCGCGTTCCGAAGCTTGGTCTTGGGCGACGAACTCTTCCTCGAAACCTTCCGACAAATTTGCGTCTACGCGTACAAACAATATATGCAATAAATAGCTAATACAGAAGACTAAATGACCTCAAAAATTCTAATAAAATTCATTATTAAATAGGTCACTATTTTATGAATTTTTATAAATTTGAATCACCCAAATCCGAGTTAAAATGCAAAAGTTATAGCCATTTGAAGTTTGGATAAAATCTGAAAATACAGAAATTAGAAAATCCGATTTTTCCGAATAATTTTTATCTTGAAAAATCGCATTTATGATGTCGCACCGCATCATGATAGCGTCCAAGACAGAAAGAATTTCATCAAAATATTTTTATATACAAAAATATTTATGGCGTCGACATGACTGCGTGGCGACCTCGGTGCCACCCGTAAATCTCGGTCTATGGGCTCGGTTCACGGCTCGGCTCGGTCTCGTGGACTCGGTCCACTGTAGCAGCGCATCCGCGCGGCAAGATCTAAGCCGTTCATTGAATCGCGGCGGATCCACGCGTCACCGTGACCCGAAACCATGCAACACGCGTCGCGATCAAAGCGATCGCTCGGATTCAGCGGTGGATCCCACGCGACTCGGCGGCGCGCCGCATTCTGCGCCTCCACGCGTCACGCATCCGACGGAACCCCCGGATCCGACGGCTAGATCTCGCGCACGTTCGGCAGCGTCTCGGTTCACGCGCGACCACGTGGCAAGATCGCAGCGGCGCGTTCGAAATCAATGGCTGGATCTGGTCTCTGCCCCGGTCAAAATGCCCATGCGTCGACGCGATTGGCGAGGGTGCGGCGCCATCACCGCGCGTTCAAATCTGAGCAGCGCGGATCCTTAGGGCAAAACCAGATCAATCTCTACCGTTTAGATCTAATCTAACGGCCCACGGTACCGGCGTTTCACTTTGTTCACCCTAGCGACGCGGCGCAATCTCACGCATTCACTAACGATCCAGCGGTGAGATCTAAACAAGCACGAAACTAAATCTAATCACCACCGTTCAATCTAGATCTAACGGTCAAGATTAATCTTTGGGTGCGAAAATAGAGCGGCGACATGGGCGTGCGAACCGTGCGATGCGGTCGAGCGGTCGGCGAGACTTCGGTGAAAGCGACGACGGCGAGAAACCAAGGTTGCCGAGTCGGGAATCTGACGCGCCAATGGCGCTACGGGCTTTTCCGGCGAGAAGAAGTGGTCCACTCGATGTGGCATGCTTCGATGAACTCGGGACAGGGTCGGAGCACGGCGGAGCTGCTCGGACGACGATGAGAGGAAGCAAAAACAACGGCGGCGAGGAAAAACAACGGCGCTAGAGGGGGTCTCGGCGTGCGTGCAAAGAGTCAAACTGAGCGGCGTTGAGTCCTCTGCAAAACGCGCTCATCAACGCGGCTTAAAGGGCCTCGACGTGCGCGCTACAGGCGGCGAACGAGCGGAAACGGTCGGCGGCATTAGCTCCGGTGATATCGCGAAGACGACCGACGTGGCGCAATCCTGAACGTCCATGCAGCGAAGATCCGACGGCGCACGCGTTCGGTGACGTGGCGCAACGGCAGCCGCGGAATTCTGATCGGATGGCTCGAGCGCGTGGCGACTAGGGTTTCGGCGTAGCTAGGCTGGCGGCGCGCACAGTAACGGGCTCGGCCCATTACTGTTCATCCGATTTTTAAAACATTTCTGATTAAAAATAAATTAGATAAATAAACAAAGTCGAAATAAATAGCACAAATACCCGGAAAAATCCAAAAAAAATTCTAGAAAATACATTGAGACATTTGGAACTCATATAAAATATTTTCAAAAAAACTTTGTATAAACTTTTGCATGAATTTATTGAAATTCAAGAGAGGTCAGAAATAAGTAAATCCAATTTAAATTCTAATATATTCTCAAAAATAAAAAATACTTCAAAATTTAAATTAGTGCAAATTTTAGGGTGTTAAAGGGACCATTTACCAAACCAGTTATCTCTAGAGCCGATAGGTAAAATATCTACCAAACTAAACCGGCCTCACAAAATTACTTAGGCATCACCTTTTTGTTGTAAGCCTTCACAACCGTTACCTTATTCTTTTAATGCTGATCTAGTGTATGCAAATATAACTCTACAAAATCATCCAAATTATCGATTATTAAATCTTTATAATCTTGAGCCGATAAACCATTTTGTCTAGCTGTTCGTACGGAGTCAATATTGATTTCCATAGGGAAAACAGCTTCTTGTCTATAAACCAATTGGTAAGGTGATAATTTCGTTGCACCATGATATGCAAACCGATAAGCCCACAATGACTTCGATAATGTCACATGCCAATTCCTTGGATTTTCCTCAATTTTCCTCATGATGAACTTGATCAATGTTTTATTGGACGACTCAGCTTGACCATTATCCTGAGCATAATAAGGCGATGAATTCAATAACTTGATGCCCAAACCATGGCGAAACCTTGAAACTCATCGGACATAAACACAGTTCCTTGATCAATCATAATGGTATGTAGTGTCCCAAACTGACGGATAATATATTCTGAAAACAAATCCGATGGCTTCAACACTTGTAACTTTCTTAAGTGGGATTTCCTCAACCCACTTAGAAAAATAATCAGTCGCAGACAACATGAATCTATGGCCCTTGCTTGTGTGGGAAACATTTGTCCGATTACATCTATCCCCCATCCTCTAAATGGCCAAGGCTTGGTAATTGGGTGCAAAGCCGATGCTGAAGCTAATTGTACGTTATCAAATTTCTAACAAGTCTTACATCCCTTGTAATATTTGAAACAATCTTCCAGCATTATCAGCCAAAAATACCCCGTACGCCTTAGCAGCCACTTTATCTTATTAGCCGATTGATGGGATCCACAAATACATTCATGCACTTCTCCCATAGCTACTTTAGCTTCTTTGGCTTCAAGACATCTTATTCAACTCTCGAGGAATATGACTGTTGGAAAAAGAAGTAAATGAGCCGATTATAACGAGACACTACTCCAAGTACTTGATCAAAACTTCATAATAGCAGTTGTACACCATAGGCCTCAACAGAATCAACTCCGATATTATCGAGTAGTTGTAGGCCTTTAAGTAATGCTTCATACTCGGCTTGATTATTAGAACATTTGCAACTTAGCCTAAATGAAAACTCAAAACTATACCCTTTGGGCGAAACCAACACTATTCTGTTACCATCGCCTTCTCGACACTCCGATCTGTCGAAAAATAGTTGATAAGGGGCAACAGATATTAGGTTAGCATCTATATTAGTTTCAGGTCATGTTACAGAATCGGCAATTACTTGACCCTTAACTACTCTAGTCGATTCATATGTTAGATTGTAGGCCCATTTACCAAGTCAACCTCATAGAATTGAAGCTGATAACACATATTTTATAACACAGATATGGTTATTTTTATTTGGACTGCTCCTGGTGGCCGAACTGGACTCGTGAACGAATTGGGCTTGATCTTGGGGTGGGCTTGGAGCATCAGAAGTTGTTGGGCCCTTGTCTTGCCTTGAGATAGAAGCATGGCTTGCTGGGCCGGCATTGTCTCATCAGTGTGAGTTTGCCGGACGTCTGAAGTTTAACATAAACATCAGAACCCCAAATTTTTAGGAAAGACAAACAGGGACTATTTCTAGTCCACATCTTATATGGTGTCTGATCTACAGATTTAGATGGTACCCTATTTAGTGTGAAAGCTGTAGTTTCTAGAGCGTAACCCCAAAAAGATAGTGGTAGATTTGACTGACTCATCATTGATCGAACCAAATCTAACAAGGTCTAATTACGCCGTTCGGACACTCCATTCCTCTGAGGTGTGGCGGGAGGCAAAATATAATGACAAGTAAATATAATGCCACAAACCGATGAACAGCGAAAAACTGACAAATTGTCTAGTTGTAATCTAAGCAAAACCCATCTATTCTAGTGACGGCTACTGAATATATATGAGGATGAAGGCAAGCGAGGCAGCCAAGGGGATGGCTGTGCAACCCCAGGTCGTACAAGGCCTTGGGCCCAAGTGGAGGTGGCACAGCACTTGACAGATTCTGTTCATCATATTGATTTGATGATTCCCATCGATTCAGAAGGAGTTTGGATGTAAAACCACTTCCATTGGAAAGCTCTCATCATGTGCTTGTCCGTAGAGTCAAAGAATACCTCAAATAGACTTCGTATGACCCAGATATGGTTATTTTTAGTTAGACTGCTCTTGGGGGCCGAACTAGTCTCGTGAACTAATTGGGCTTGATCTTGGGCTAGGCTTGGAGCGTCAGAAGTTGTTGGACCCTTATCTTGGCTTGAGGTAGAAGCATGGCTTGCTAGGTCGGCATGGTCACATCATCCTCCCCTTCTTGATTTTGAGTGATCCTCGACTCAAGCTAATTGGCCCGCAAAAGGTTAGTAACAAGAGCTGGCAAAGAAACCAACATATTTTTTGGTTGTTGATAGTGTGGCACATTAAAACAAGATTTCAAAATGGTACAAATACAAACTCGATGCACCATATACTTTCCTTTATCATTATGTTTTCCAATAGCATGAAAACTAACACTAGATGACCATGACAAATTAGCAGGTATAGAAAATCTCTCCTCTAAACAATTGAGATCACATGTGACATCAAATTCAATGTAACCCAAAGTATTCAAGGAAGACAACAATTTAATCTCATCCTCTTCATTAGCAAGGTGAATAACATTTTTATTTTCAGCACACGTGTGTAGATCAGAAATAAAACTAATATGTTGATTCACTAGTTGAGTGTAACATCCCAAAATTTGGGTTTTCAAAAATCTTTTGTTTGGTTCATCTTTCCAAAAATCCCCGCTGATTTTCTCGCTTCAATAAAGCTTAATCTGAAATTTTCTAATGCTAAAATAATTTAAATTAACTAATATAAACTTCAATTAAAATAACTTTAGTTTTATTTGAGTTCATTTTGCTTCAAAGAATTTTCTATAATTTTTTTTCAGATTTTTCGGAGTTCGTTCACTATTCATTTGGATTTATTTGAAAATTTTAAATAAAGTTTGGTTAAAAATATTTTATTCAATCTCCAAATGTCTTAAAATATTTTCAAGAATTTTTTTTAGAATTTTTCTGGTATTTTTATTGCTCTAAACGAATTATTTTAATTTCTGGAATTATTTTAATTCGGAAATAGGCTAAATCGACGTGGCGACTCAGTTCGCCACGTCATCGCCTAACTTCACCTTCCCATCGGATCAAGCGCACCACAATGCGCCACGTCACCTGTTAGTGTTTATTATGCGCGAGGTGTTCGATCCGATCCGTTTTCAATCTAAATCTGGTTTTTCTTCGTGTTTCCTTATATGACACGACTCCCTAGCCTATATAACTGTCCTAAGACCCCTCTCACGCACCCCTAATCCCCAGAGCACCTCCCAAACCCTAAAAAAACCGCAGCCATGTCTTTCTGGTGCACCGCCATCGCCGACCGATATTGGCATCGCGTTCCCCATCATACCAGTGAGTTTTTCTGAAATCCGCTAATGTCATCTTGTGCCATATAGTCAGATCTATCTCTCCACCAAATTTGGTGCAGTTTCATCTGCGGAATCAAAAGTTACGGCCGTTTCAATATCGAATTTCGCTGTCGCTCGTTCTCCTTCATTTTTGCTAGTTCGACCGTAAAATTTTTTCTGTAGAGTCCTCTTTATGTCCTCTACACAGTACGTACCCTAACTCAAGGTTTTGCCTGCGGGAGTTGTGCAGAAAAATCAATCTTCCCCGATCAGACTGCGTACGTACGGCAGAAAACTTCGTCGCGCGTTCCCCGTTGATACAAATGATAAAACTCAGACCCGTTCATGTCATATTGTGCCAAATGATCCCAGATAGCTCTCTGTAAATTTTGGTTAGGTTTCATCCATTATTTTAATAGTTATGATCGTTTGATCTATTAGCGTTAGCAGCCGTTCATCGGTAGTTTGTGATCTGTCCGTTGGGTCGCCGCCAAATCTGCTTACACCGTTGAGATCGTCTCGCTGCGTTCTACGTGGTGCTCACTTCCCCTCTGCTGTTCCATCCTCCGAAAATTTTAATATTCGTTACCGTCGCATTTTTGCCACCGCCGCGCGTCGTCTTGTGCCGCCAACCATTTTGGTTTGTCGTGGCCATGTCATTGTGTCCAGAAGATCAATATCCCCTGTTTTGCCCACCGTTGAAGTTCATTGATCCCCGGTTGTCGTCAAAGCCATGTTCTAGAATCTACCCGACATCTTTTGGCCTAGTCCTTCGTGTCGGTGTGCATTTCGGTTCACCATCTTTGGTAACCTTTAATCGCAGTGCCAACCCTACCATCCTACCCTATGCCAAGTGTATTTATCCTTGAATCGTTTCGCTCAAACCCGGACTTAACCCTTGGTCCAATTTGTCGTTGCGTCACGATATGTGTACCCCGCATATCTCAAACCAAATTTGAGCCATGTCATGACCTCACTGCCCTATCTTTCAACCGAGGGTTGCCACCTTATAATCTCATAAGTGTACCGTTAACACTTCACCTTCACCGTTAACGTTCTGTCATTAACGTTCCCTCGTTAACTTTTCGTCGTTAACGTTCCGTCGTTAACGTTCCGTCGTTAACGTCCCGCCGTTAAAGTTCCATCGTTAACGTTCCGCTGCTAACGTTTCTTCGTTAACGTTCCGCCGTTAACGCTTTGCTCTTGCTTCGCTATCATCGCATACACGCATTCCAGCAAGAGCGTAGCGCGATGTCATTATCCTTTCTATCGTCCTAACGTGATCTAACCCCATTCCTTGTGAGTCTGGATTTACCTTTCTATCATCTGCAAAGCCGGACCAAAACCTAACTTAAGACCGGTTCGATGGACTGAGTTCATCGTGAGCCGCGTTGCCGGTATTGCGGTTTTCCTCGTTGTGTCCACCGTAGTAAGATATTTGTACTGTCTTACTACATATCATCATCGCCCTGTTATTGTCAAGTCTTTTCTTTGATGTATGACTGAACCCCAGATCGGATCGCACTGGATATCGATTCCATTCGTCCTTGTCTTATCCCGGAAAATCTAATCTGCCATTAACCCAGAATTCATTCGTGGACTTGGTCGATAGACCACTGGCCATATGTCATATCCTGGTGCCATATCTATTCTATTAGTCTATCTTTCTTTTGTTTGACTGTGTATTTGTTTAGTCAACAAAAGTCTACATTGAGCATCAGTTTAGTTCATCATGAAATAACATATTTTTAGGGACCCGATCTAGATCAAGAGCCCATATGTCAATATCTGTCCAATCGAGTTAATTAATCTCGAAGGATATCCCCTGGAATATACTCCGTATTTCCCTAATTATCAGTCGTAACCTTCTCGATAAATCTTTCGAAAGCCTGTTCTCTTTCATCCGATCTTCGATCAAATATAAGTTCCTAAATTCAATCCCTTTCGTTCAGTACCAATATAATATTAAATTGGAGTTTATTTGAATTGCTTTTGAGTTTTGTTGTATTTGTGCTTCTTTGTCGTTAGACGTGTCGTCCAGAAGTTACCCGAAGTAGCTGAAGGATGAGGAAGTCGAAGCATTCGATTGAAGAGCCAAAGGTTGAGGAAGCCGAAGATCAATTAAAAAGAGTAAAGAGCAATTTATAGCAAGTGCCAGGCAAGTTGTGCTTTGATCATGTTGAACCTACGATTACAAAAACTGCTATATTGTTTTACTTTATTGCATATTATTTGACATGTACAAATGTCTTCAATTAAATTTGGGACTTAGCTATTATACCCAATTGATCTATACCCTACCTTGCCATTTGTATACCGCGATATATTGTCACCCTAGATTGGTTCATTATAGTTGGTTAGTAATAATAATCAACATGGGATGGTTAGACCGTATTAGTTGCTTAGCCATGCCACGTCGTCACATGTCCTTTAGTCTTTGATAAATAATCTTCACTAATGGAATATGGAACGATGTTATGAACTTGTGTGTCATGTGTGGTCACACGATGAGATTGAATTGTGGTGGCGAGAGGATGTCACGCAACGAGGTTAAATTGCTGATGGCACGTGGTGCTTGGTAATCAACTGAGGTGGTTATGATGTAGATTGGGGCAAGTGGCAAGGGGCGAGAATGCCAAGGTGGGCCCGATGGGCAGGGGGTATGTGGAAGTCTTGCCTCGATCATCTTAAGGACTAAACCTTGTAAGCCTTTGACCTTAGTCTTACTTGCAACCACACGTCTGAATTGGGACAGGCCTAGTTGATTAGGGTTCTGATATCTTTCCTCTGATACCTCAGGGTGACAAGACACGGGGTGTATATCATGCGGGAGCGTATCTGTCTTCTTGCTTGGTACACATCCAACGGTGTTGGCCTGTCCTATACTTCGGCTGGCACTGCGTGAGAGGAGTGGTAGCGAAGGCAACACCGGAGAGGTTCTTTGGTTAAGGTAGAGGTTCCTGAAAGGCTTTGTCGTGAATTCTCTGCCAGTACACCTAAGGAAGTGTGCTAATGGCCAGGCACAAAGAGAATATCACGTCGTGTGGGTAAAGTGCATAACCTCTGTAGAGTGTAAACCTATTCGAATAGCCGTGCTCACGGTATTGAGCAAAGCTCAGGAATTACAGTTAAGGGTTAGACTTTTGAAATGAAAACTTGGAATGGGATGGCAGGATTGCCATGAAAAGATGGAACTTGACATAGGATTGGAAACTTGGTTTACTTGAGAAATGTTGAATCTATCTATTACAGTTATTTGTTTTACTGTCTTTCCAATTTATATACTGTATTCATTTACAAATGTTGCTCATTGCAAAATAGCCATGTTAGCCATTTCTTTGGAATAAGCCTTGCATATAGCTATGTTAGAATTGCATTCTGTGCACGACTTGTTGAGTGCTTTATGTACTCACCCCTTGCAACACACAAAATCATCAGTTGAGGAGAAGACTACAACTCCGAAGGAGGAGAAGTTCCACGAGGAAGCGAATATCTAGGAGTTGAACCTTGTTAGTTGCCTGTGGTATACTAAGGGGTCATCTACGTTTCTTTCCGCTGCTGCTTAAATTTTTGTTCAGCCTTATAAGGCATAATCATGTAAGTTGACCATAAGGTCATGTAACTAATTGTATTTAATATATGATGTCTTTTTTTTTCTTTCGTTGTGTATGACTGTGATATTTCATCTATGTTGAGACTGTGTGCACTAGCGTGATCCTGGACTAGTCTTTGAATACACGAGAGTGCGGATTTGCATATTCGGGTCCCGACAGAGGTGGTATCGAGCCATCTTGTTGTAGGTCTTGACCCTAGATAGTTTGGTCGTTCCTTAGGAGCTTCAAAAGTATTTTCTAAAAGAGAAAATTTAACTTGAAAGAATAATAAGTTCTTGACTTATCTTATTCTTCTAGTCTTTCCCCTTTTGCTAAAATTATTCATCTTTCCCCACTGGTTTAAATAAAAATCTTACCTGAGTTGTTCTAAGTAGTTAACGATGTTTCACACTTAAGGAGAAAGTATTGGGTGTCTTGCTGCTGATCCTAAAGATCGTGAAGACAGGAATCGTCGAGCTCAAGGAAAAAAGAAGTGGATCGATGAAGTGTTCCAGAAGTTAGAAGAACTAGTACTTTCGTGGCCAGTGGAGACTCATGTGTGAAGAGTCGCGTCAGTCTAAGATAGAAGTGTTACCCTTTTAGACGATAGATTGTGGTGTGCTTAGGTTAATTTGTTTTTTTTCCTTGGTTGTTGGGTGTGCCGTATGGGTTGCATAGCTTTTAGGCTTTTGTAAGCAACCATACCAAGTTATTAATAATGTTTGTATAAGTTATTGGGTTAAACCTGCTCCCCTGCACTAGGATTCTTGAACCTTATCTTTGCTTTTCCCCTCTTAACTAAACCCTGGAGTGGTCAACAGATGGAAAGGACCGACAACAACAGATGATTTGAGCGATTCAAGTTAGTGCGATTGCTACTACCGGTGTTAGTAATAAAGCAGATTGTGACCAGCAGCCGTCCACCGTACCGATAGTGACAATTCAGAATTTGGATCAGTTATTCACCGCTCTAACCCAGCTCATGCAGACAATGATACAACAAATAAATGTTATCAGTGCCAAAATCAATGCCCCTACAACCACAGTCATAGCCACCTATTCACAGTCAAGGTTTGCCTTATTCAAGAGGACCAAACCACCCACGTTTGGTGGATCAGCCACTCTCAAAGATGCGGAAATCTAGCTTCGTGTCTAGAAGAGAAGCTGGCTTTGGTGCAATGTGAAGATGAAGAGAAGGTTCCCTACGCCACATGTCGATTGGAAGGAGATGCCTTGGAGTGGTGGAAGAACTATCGTGCTACCCACAAGACACGGAAGAAATCACTTGGTTGGAGTTAAATCGCATTGCTTTTGAGTTCGTTGCTTTGCCAAATGTCGATTATGACTCGCAAGTTGGAGAAGTGTACAACCCCTTTCCTCGATGTCATACCAGGATGTTGTTCCTTGAAGTGTTGTCAACCAAACAAATCGGAAGACCATGCGTGCGTCCGTTGTGGAGGAATATGACACACCACCGATGAGCATGCAATCAATTTTTCCAGCTGAGAAGGAAGCCATTTACTTAGAGAATGTCCTATGGGCAACATCACATGTTATCTTTGTCAAGGTCGCGATCATTATCTAGCTCAATGTCCATTGGATTCAATTGTGACCGCCGTGACTCAACATCAGTGAGTGAATTTTCGAGCTGTCATTGCTCAAGAGTTAGCGAAAAGAGAAGGATTGTCATCCGCATTTGCTGTTCCGCATGACGAAATGAAGAAGAAACATGTCAACTCTGTCCGTTTGCCTCAAAGAACCAGGGATACTTGGTCACCATGGAATTGTTTCTTGTGCGATAAACAAGGTCATTGGGCCAGGGAATGCCGTATGAACCAACGAGTGGTGATGCCTGAGAAAGACGATATTGTGCATATGACTACACCTAACCAGACACGACGGCCCAGACGTTCGTGCTACAACTGTGGTAAGTTAGGTCATTTTGTTAAGGAATGCCCACAGAAAAGTCAAGCAATTTTGGAAGCCATGATCATCCTAGAAATTACTTCAGTAAAGTTCATAACCCCAAGAGTGAGTGGTAAAACTGCAGGAGTAACTTGCTCAAAGAGTCAGTTGAAGCAAGAGGAGTTGGTTAACAAGACCCTTATTCTAGGAGATGGCGCAAGGAATTAGAGTATAACCATAGCGTCAGAAAGCTTGTCAAGAAGGACCACCGCAACAGCAAATGAGGAGTGCCCTCAACAACTCAGTTGCCATACTGCTCAGACTTTGTTCGAGACACCTTCACCTGTGCCTCGCGCTGATAGTCAGAATTTTCATAACACCACCCTGGTTAAAAGTTCTCAAGGAGGAAGCTTACTGCCTAGAGGTTGCTTTGCATGTCGCCAGCTAGGATATTTCGCTAAACACTACCCTCAGAAGAAAGTGATCAATGCGGATCGCATCAATCTCAGCTCTGCCCCAACCAAGATTAGTGCTATGTCAGAATGAAGTCAACAGATGTCGGTCAAGCGTTGCTTCAGATGCAATGAACCGGGACACTTTGCCAACAGTTGTCTTAAGAGAAAAGTTGTTATACATGTCCACTTCAATCTTAGTCCTACACCTACCGAGACACTTGCACCAGAAAGTGAATTGTGGAGATATTCAAGCTGAAGCCATGCCACCAGTGCTAGCAAGAGATCATGTCAACCACATTATGACTATTTGAACTAGAAGGCATCAGATGTTGTCTTGATTGAAAATCATATATGTCTGAGGATCTTGAGAGTTAACTTGTCTATTGTTGAGATTGAGTTCCCAATAAATCTTATCATATTGGAAACTCATGCTTGAGATGTTTATCCTTGGAATTAGCTGGTTACCTATGTGTAAGGCAATTTTGGTTTATGGTCAAAGATTTGATCAGTTAAGAGGAGCGAGAGTGTTTTTCGAGAAAGATATGTGATCAGTTTAACTTCAGCATATGGGAGACAGCTAAGGACCGGTTGATCCGTTATGGTTGAGCCAAGAATGTGGATGTGCCATCATATCAGAAGAAAAGGAGTTGTTGCGTATGCTTAATAGCTACAAAGGATAATTGTTTTCCTCACGAATTACTTTAGCTACCGTAGTGTATGCCAGCATAACCATGCCATTACCTCTGTAATAGTTGGAGCTTGAGTTCAATGTGAAGGAATATTCAGTTGATCTAGAGTTTAAGGCGTGACTAGAGAATCAAGGCGATAGAGATAGAAAGCAGATCAACAGAATGTTATGTAAGACCGCATGAGTTGCAAGCAAGTTTCATCAAATGCGCTTGTCCAATTTCTAGAAGAAGCGAAAACCGAGTGTTAAGGGCGCAAAGCAAGGAGCCTATCAAAGGAGATGCGGAATGTCGATGCGAGTGCGTGGCGTGTTTCAAGAGTCCCAACGAAGGAGTGCCTTCTTGTGCGTAAAAGCGAACAAGTGGAAGTCAGTGGAATTGCAGAAGGATCTCATCCGCATCGTGTAGTCGACAAATTTTGGATGTTTTCAAGCGTTTGTTCGAAAGCAACCTTGCCCAATGTGCAGTTGCTTGGAAGTTCAAGAAAGTCTCAAGAGTTGAGTCCCCCTGAACCTATTTCTATAGACAACCTTAATCTCGGGGCCAAGATTCTGTTAAGGGGGGAGGTTTGTAATATCCCAAAATTTGGGTTTTAAAAAATCTTTTGTTTAGTTCATCTTTCCAAAAATCCCCGCTGATTTTCTCGCTTTAATAAAGCTTAATCTGAAATTCTCTAATGCTAAAATAATTTAAATTGACTAATATAAACTTCAATTAAAATAACTTTAGTTTTATTTGAGTTCATTGTGCTTCAAAGAATTTTCTATAATTTTTTTCAGATTTTTCGGAGTTCGTTTGCTATTCATATGGATTTATTTGGAAATTAATTTAAATTAAGCCTCTTGTAAAATCTAATTAAATACTGTAAGATTTTAAATAAAGTTTGGTTAAAAATATTTTATTCAAGCTCCAAATGTCTTAAAATATTTTCTAGAATTTTATTTAGAATTTTTCTGGTATTTTTATTGCTCTAAACGAATTATTTTAATTTATGGAATTATTTTAATTCGAAAATAGGCTAAGTCGACGTGGCAGCTCTAGATTCGGCCACGTCATCGCCTAGCCTCAGCCTTCCCATCCAGATCCGACGCACCACAATGCGCCACATCACTATTCTTTATTCATTATCGCGGTGTTCGATCCGATCCGTTTTCAATCTAAATCCGGTTTTTCTTCGTGTTTCCTTATATGACACGACTCCCTAGCCTATATAACTGTCCTAAGACCCCTCCCACACACCCCTAATCCCCAGAGCACCTCCCAAACCCTAAAAAACCGCAGCCATGTCTTTCCGGTGCACCGCCATCGCCGACCGATATTGGCATCGCATTCCCCTTCATACCGGTGAGTTTTTCTAAAATTTGCTCATGTCATCTCGTGCCATATAGTCAGATCTATCTCTCCACCAAATTTGGTGCAGTTTCATCCGCGGAATCAAAAGTTACGGTCGTTTCAATATCGAATTTCGCCGTCACTCGTTCTCCTTCATTTTTGCTAGTTTGACCGTGAAATTTTTTTGGTAGACTCCTCTTGATGTCCTCTACACGGTGCGTACCCTAACTCAAGGTTTTGCCCGTGGGATTTGTGCAGAAAAATCAATCTTCCACGATCAGACTGCGTACGTACGGCAGAAAACTTCGTCGCGCGTTCCCCGTTGATCCAGAAGGTAAAACTCAGATCCGTTCGAGTCATATTGTGCCAAATGATCCCAGATAGCTCTCTGTAAATTTTAGTTAGGTTTCATCCATTATTTTAATAGTCATGATGGTTTGATCTATTAGCGTTAGCAGCCGTTCATCGGTAGTTTGTGATCTGTCCGTTGGGTGGCCGCCAAATCCGCTTATACCGTTCAAATCGTCTCGCTGCGTTCTACGTGGTTCTCACTTACCCTCTGCTGTTCCATCCTCTGAAAATTTTAATATTCGTTACCGTCGCCTTTTTGCCACCGCCGCGCGTCGTCTTGTGCCGCCAACCATTTTGGTTTGTCGTGGCCGTGTCATTGTGTCCAGAAGATCAATATCCCTTGTTTTGCCAACCGTTGAAGTTCATTGATCCCCGGTTGCCGTCAAAGCCATGTTCTAGAATCTACCCGACATCTTTTGGCCTAGTCCTTCGTGTCGGTGCGCATTTCGGTTCGCCATCTTTGGTAACCTTTAATCGCAGAGCCAACCCTACCATCCTACCCTATGCCAAGTGTATTCATCCTTGAATCGTTTCGCTCAAACCCGGACTTAACCCTTGGTCCAATTTGTCGTTGCGTCACGATATGTGTACCCCGCATATATCAAACCAAATTTGAGCTATGTCATGACCTCGCTGCCCTATCTTTCAACCGAGGGTTGCCACCTTATAATCTCATAAGTGTTCCGTTAACACTTCACCTTCACCGTTAACGTTCCGCCATTAACGTTCCCTCGTTAACATTCCCTCGTGAATGTTCCGTCGTTATCTTTCCGTCGTTAACGACCCGCCGTTAACGTTCCATCGTTAACGTTCCGTCGTTAACATTCCGTCGTTAACGTCCCGCCGTTAACGTTCCATCGTTAACGTTCCGCTGCTAACGTTTCTTCGTTAATGTTCCGCCGCTAACGCTTTGCTCTCGTAGCGCGATGTCATTATCCTTTCTATCGTTCTATCGTGATCTAACCACATTCCTTGTGAGTCTGGATTTATCTTTCTATCATCTGCAAAGCCAGACCAAAACCTAACTTAAGACCGGTTCGATGGACTGAGTTCATCGTGAGCCGCATTGCCGGTATTGCGGTTTTCCTCGTTGTGTCCACCGTAGTAAGATATTTGTACTGTCTTACTACATATCGTCATCACCCTGTTATTGTCAAGTCTCTTCTTTGATGTATGACTGAACCCCAGATCGGATCGCACTGAATGTCGATTCCATTCGTCCTTGTCTTATCCCTTAAAATCTAATCTGCCATTAACCCAGAATTCATTCGTGGACTTGGTCGATAGACCACTGGCCATATGTCATATCCTGGTGCCATATCTATTCTATTAGTCTATCTTTCTTTTGTTTGACTGTGTATTTGTTTAGTCAACAAAAGTCAACATTGAGCATCAGTTTAGTTCATCATGAACTAACATATCTTTATGGACCCGATCTAGATCAAGAGCCCATATGTCAATATATGTCCAATCGAGTTAATTAATCTCGAAGGATATCCCCTGGAATATACTCCGTCTTTCCCTAATTATCTGTCGTAACCTTCTCGATAAATCTTTTGAAAGCCTGTTCTCTTTCATCCGATCTTCGATCAAATATAAGTTCCTAAATTCAATCCCTTCCGTTCAATACCAATCTAATATTAAATTGGAGTTTATTTGAATTGCTTTTGAGTTTTGTTGAATTTGTGCTTCTTTGTCGTTAGACGTGTCGTCCAGAAGTTACCCGAAGTAGCTGAAGGACAAGGAAGTCGAAGCATTCGATTGAAGAGCCAAAGGTTGAGGAAGCCGAAGATCAATTAAAAAGAGTAAAGAGCAGTTTATAGCAAGTGCCAGGAAAGTTGTGCTTTGATCTTGTTGAACCTAGGATTAAAAAACTGCTATATTGTTTTACTTTATTGCATATTATTTGACATGTACAAATGTCTTCAATTAAATTTGGTACTTAGCTATTATACCCAATTGATCTATACCCTACCTTGCCATTTGTATACCACGATATATTGTCACCCTAGATTGGTTCATTATTGTTGGTTAATAATAATAATCAACATGGGATGGTTAGACCGTATTAGTTGCTTAGCCATGCCACGTCATCACATGTACTTTAGTCTTTGATAAATAATCTTGACTAATGGAATATGGAACGATGTTATGAACTTGTGTGTCATGTGTGGTCACACGATGAGATTGAGTTGTGGTGGCGAGAGGATGTCACATAGCGAGGTTAAATTGCGATGTACGTGGTGCTTGGTAATCAAGCTGGGGTGGTTATGATTTAGATTGGGGCAAGTGGCAAGGGGCGAGAATGCCAAGGTGGGCCCGATGGGCAGGGGGTATGTGGAAGTCTTGCCTCGATCATCTTAAGGACTTAACCTTGCAAGCCTTTGACCTGAGTCTTACTTGCAACCACACGTCTGGACTGGGATAGACCTAGTTGATTATGGTTACGATATCTTTCCTCGATACCTCGGGGTGTGATGCGGGGTGTATGCGTGCGGGGAGCTTACATGTGCTTCGGCTTGGTACCCATCCAACGGTGTTGGCCTATCCTATACTTCGGCTGGCACTGCGTGAGAGGAGTGGTAGCGAAGGCAACACCGGAGAGGTTCTTTGGTTAAGGTAGAGGTTCCTGAAAGGCTTTGTCGTGAATTCTCTGCCAGTACACCAAAGGAAGTGTGCTAATGGCCAGGCACAAAGAGAATATCACGTCGTGTGGGTAAAGTGCATAACCTCTGTAGAGTGTAAACCTATTCGAATAGCCGTGCTCACGGTATTGAGCAAAGCTCGGAATTCTGATTAAGGGTTAGACTTTTCAAATGAAAACTTGGAATGGGATGGCAGGATTGCCATGAAAAGTTGGAACTTGACATAGGATTGGAAACTTGGTTTACTTGAGAAGTGTTGAATCTATCTAATATAGTTATTTGTTACTATCTTTCCTATTTATATACTGTATTCATTTACAAATGTTGCTCATTGCAAAATAGCCATGTTAGCCATTTCTTTGGAATAAGCCTTGCATATAGCTATGTTAGAATTACATTCTGTGCACGACTTGTTGAGTGCTTTATGTACTCACCCCTTGCAACACACAAAATCATCAGTTGAGGAGAAGACTACAACTCCGAAGGAGGAGAAGTTCCACGAGGAGGCGAATATCTAGGAGTTGAACCTTATCAGTTGCATGTGGTATACTGATGGGTCATCTACGTTTCTTTCCGCAGCTGCTTAAATTGTTGTTCAGCCTTATAAGGCATAATCATGTAAGTTGACTATAAGGTCATGTAACTAGTTGTATTTAATATATGATGTCTTTTATTTTTTTTTCTTTCGCTGTGTATGATTGTGATATTTCATCTATGTTGAGGTTGTGTGCACTAGCATGATCATGGACTAGTGCTGAATACACAGAGGGTCTGGATTTGCATATTCGGGTCCTCACATTGAGGCATGGATATAAATGAGACATTGTCACACAACTCTTCTTTATCACCAGAGACAGCAAGACAATCATATTGTGACAAAGGTGATTCGTTTGAGCATTCACTAACTGCTGTTCTAGCATAGCACCAGTAGAGGCCAAATTTAGCACATCAACAGAATTCTCTCCTCATGTGAAAATAGCACCTATGTCGTTACCTTTGTTTTCTATCTCAGCCGATTTAGGCATATCATATCATGATCTGTACATTCTTGAGGCATACATGGGATAGCAAGTATCTCCTGTTCCTCCTTCTCTGCCGTGTTTTCCTTCTCGTTCTTGCTCTCAATGTCCTGTGAAAAGTTAGTAGCAAGTGGAAACTCGACAAGATGCCATTCTTCCGAAGAACATTGCTCACTTTTGCAATTATAGACATTAATTTCAGCAAGATGTCTTTCATGTTCAATTTGAGTTTCAACCTCACAAGCAATATTAAATAAACTAGATAGAGAATTGTATTCCCTATCATCAAGAATCCTCTGAATTTTCTTATCAAGTCCATTTAAGAATCTTATTTACTTAGCTTCTTCAGATTCATCTAAACCACAACGCAACAACAAAGTTTTTAATTCCTCGTAATATTCTTTCACAGTTTTATCACATTGTTGTAAACATTGCAATTCAAAAAGTAATATTTTAGAATGATAAGCAGGAACAAATTCATCTCTCATAAATCGTTTCATATCTTTCCATGTTTGTGGTACTGTCTGATAAGCACAAAAATCAGTCCACCAAATTGATGCATAGCGAGTTAAAGCACTAGCGGCAACTCTAATTTTTCGTTTATCACAGAGGTTACGTTGCGAAAGAATTTTATCTACCTCTATTTCCCAATCAATATAAGCATCAACACCAAATCCGCTATAAGAAGGAAGAACTGGAAAATTCTTACCTTTACCTGCAGAAGGAGATGGACTAAAGTTGGGTGGGTGCTTATACTCTTTTTTGTCAAGTGCATTCTCAATATTTTGAATTTGCTTGTTCGTAGTCTCAATTCATCTCTCGCAGCATCTCTCGAAGCTCGTTAGGAAGAACACACTGGTTATTGTCCTGGTCCTCCGGTACCCCTGCCTTTGCTAGTAGAAAACAGAAGATAGCACAAAGTATTATCCCTATCAACTACTAGGTACTGGACAGTAGGATCATAAACTCTCAAGCATCTTACCACACCCTTACAAATATTCTTACCAAAGCAGCAGGTGGTACAACCAGTGGTTAGTTCGTGATACCGTGATTGGAGCATGAGTGAGGCGATTGCAAAGGAGAACCTGAACTGATAAGAAGTATATAGAGCTCGAAAGGCAATATTTAGTAGCAAGGAATAAGCAATACCGAAGTCAGATTAGCAAGCTAAATAAATGTCCAATGTACTTGTCACAGTTGCTGGCCTAACGTGTTCCTATAACTAGTTTAACATAGCAAGGGATATATCAAAGCACATAGGACTCAAAGGATGCAAGCAATTCTGATTATTTGCTTCTCTTTCCCTCTTTTGATTCTTTTCTTCTCTCTGATTTTTTTTCAATATGGCTCTTCTTTTTTTTCTTTTGCACTTGCCTTTTGTTTTCCTTTCTTTTAACTAAAAGGAAAAACAAAAATCTCACATTTTGAAAAGAGAAAACGTTAAACAGATGACCGAAAAATTGGTAAAAACAGCACAGGAAACTTTCAGGGTCCAGAACTCGGTTTTAGAAGCCAATTTTGAGGGTCAAAAATTGCATGGGTATTTTAACCTATGGATTTTTTAGATGCGTGTCGTCGTCCTCTTCGAAACAAAAGAAAGTACACCCCAATCGGAGTTCATATGCAAAAGTTATACCTATTTTACTGAACACAGCGCAATCTAGAATTGCCTGGGACTTCACTTCTTCATTCGGTTAGGGCTAAAATAGCAATAGGATCACGGGGGAAAAGGGTGGCCAGTGGTGCAGGGAAATTGACACAAGGCGGCTCATGACCTATCAAGGGCTTGCGAAGCGGGATATGTAATGCAAAGCGGCGGCAAGGATAAACCGAGTAGGACTCAGTTCGGTTCTGGGGTTGGCAGTGGTGGGATGACTAACGGTGCAAACAAGAACTAGGGCAACGGAAAGAGACAACTAGAAACTAGGATTACGACCTCAAACCAGCAACAAAACAATGACGGACACAAATTCAACAAAGTGAAACTGAAACAAAAATTGCAAAGGCAAAAGGGGTTGTAGGACATCGGAACCAATGAAGAACTTTTTGTAGGGCAATTTTTCTGGACTCTAAGACGATGGCAAAACAAAAGTGAGGATACAAGAATTACCTATCGGGCAACCGAGGCTCTGATACCACCTGATGGGGATGGTGGCCCAATCTTCCGACAGGTAGTAGTTAATCGATTGGTGGAGAACTCGACGTTGACAATCCGGTTTCCAATAAGAACTGATTCGAACCCTGCAATCGTTACACCACGGCTCCGTTGGTTATCAACCATGCACAAACACGGTTGACCTAGCCAGGAAGGCTTATCCCTGCATGCGAATTGAGAAGACAAGCAAGAACGTAGAAGATGCAATCTTAAATTGCGAATAATATTGAGCACACGAGTTGGGGTTCCACAAATCGATGAACGGTGAAAACTGACAAATTGTCTAGTTGTAATCTTAGCAAAACCCATCTATTCTAGGGACGGCTACTGAATATATATGAGGATGAAGGCAAGGGAGGCGGTCAAGGAGAGAGCCGTGTAACCCTAGGTCGTACAAGGTCTTTGGGCTTAAGTGGAGGTGGCGCAGCACTTGGCAAATATTGTTTGTCATATTGTTTTGATAATTCCCATCGATCCAGAAGGATTTTGGACTTGAAACCAATTTCATTGGAAAGCTCTCATCATGGGCTTCTCCGTAGAGTCCAAGAACGCCTTAAACGGACTTCTTATGACCCGGAAATGGTCATTTTTAGTTGGACTGCTCCTGGGGGCCGAACTATACTCGTGAACAAATTGGGCTTGATCTTGGGCTCGGTTTGGAGTGTCAAAAGTTGTTGGGCCCTTGTCTTGGTTTGAGATAGAAGCATGGCTTACTGGGCCAGCATGGTCACATCACTTTGTCTCTTTCTTGATTAACTTCAATCCCTCTCTAGTTTTGTCTATGACTTTGACTCTTTCTTGATTAACTTCAATCCCTCTCTTGTGAACCATAAAGCCAAAAAATAGTACAACCAACACACCAAAAACACACTTGTATGGATTCATCTTTAGGTCATGTGCTCTTTTGTTTTTGAAAATTGTTTCCAAATCGGCCAGGTGTTGTAAGTCTTCTTTGGATTTAACGACAACATCATCGATGTAGATCTCCACAATATGGCTGATCAAGTCGTGAAAAATCAAATTCATGGCACGCTGATATGTTGCACCCGTGTTTTTCAAGCCGAATTTCATTCTGCCCACTTGAACAAACCTAGGGCATCAGGGCACCTAAAGGCTGTTTTAGGTATATCAGCTTCTGCCATGCATATCTGATTATATCAGGCATTACCATTGAGGAGACTAAAGATCTCCTTCCCTGATGTAGCAACGATAAGCATATCAGCTATTGGCACTGGGTACTCATCTTTTGGTATGGCTTTACTTAAATAAAGCCCCTAAAATCAACACACACCCTGAGTTTGCCATTTTTCTTCATGATAGGAATGATATTGAAAACAACTTACCCTCCAATAATCATTCAATTTCTTGTTTTATAACATTATACAAAGCGAGATTAAATTGTCTATGAGACTGTTTAAACGGCCGATAACCTGGCTTTATAGGCGTCGATGCTCAACTAGTTGTCAGCTTAAACTAGGCATCTCATGATATTCTCAAACAAAATAATCTTTATAATTTCTTAAAATCTTGACCAACATTTCCTTATAATCTGCCGCTAACTTTGAACTAATAAAAGTTAGCCTTTTCCTTACACCAACACCTTTATCGATTTCATCTAGCAGATCAGTCGACGTGAAAGCTTGGCCTAACTTCCCAATTTCTTAAAAATCTACAATGGCCTCATAGTTATCCGTTATTTGCAGATAGCTTCGCATTTTGTCTTGTAAAGCCTTTATTGCTGATTTGGACTCCATCAGCAAAAAATCTCGTCTGTCCGATCGAGTGTGCTTGGCTTTACGTTGATCGGAATAAGCCCCATTTTGTTTATGTAGATAAAATTGCAATCATCTAAAGATTTTTCGATATAAACTCGACTTCTTTGTATTGCCAATTTACGTCTGAACTCGCTATGGCAATATGAGCTGATGTATCAGCTTGAATCACTTCAACCTCATCCCCATTCCATTGGATGAGCATTTGATGCATGGTCGTCGGTACACAACAATTTGCGTGAATCCAATCTTGCCCAAGCAGAACACTGTAATTATCCTTAGCGTCCACCATGAAAAAGGCGATCAGCAATATTTTGTTGTCGACTGTTGACTCAGTCACCATTTCCCCTCTTGCTTTAGTGGGATCGCCTGTGAAATCATTTAAAATCATATTAGTTTTAATAAGATCCTCATCGGACTTACCCATCTTCTTGCAGGTGGTGTATGGCATTAGATTGACGGTTGCTCCTCCATCAACAAGCATTCTAGACATTGGCTTGCCATTAATATGCCCTTTTAAGTATAATGGCTTCAAATGCCGATGATAATCTTGAGGCTTCTCAAAAACTGCGTCTTGAGCCCCCAAACACAGCTGAGCAAATATCCCCTTGGCCGATATAGTCCTTATTTTGAATTCTTTCGGCAACGTGAACACCATGTTGATGTCCATCGGAGGTGGAGTATCATCCCAAATCATAGGTGAATCTAGATCATCAGCTGAATTAAACTCTTCTACAACCAGTTCTTTTCTCCTTCACTCCTTTTTAGCAGTCTTAATTGGCCAGAGCTCATCAAATGCTTGGTATCTTTGTTTGTCTTGCTCGACCTCTCTCATCTCGTGGGTTCTTAGCCTTTTGAAGCATTCTGCATTGTGATTGGCTAAACCATGGAGGACACCACCTTGGTTTAGGTTCAATCGGATTACGTACCTTTCCCCTAGATTAACTTGGGCCATAGAGTTTGACCCCTCCTCCGCCTGCACTTCCATTTGGTTTGGCACGGAAATCCTTTGATGGAACGGTCCTTTATGACTTTCATTAGAACGGTCTTGTATCGTCTTAGATATTCTATCTTTAGCTGATCGCCTTTGCCAGTCATCTTGACGAGGGTAATGTTCCATTTGACACGTATACAGTGACGGCAGAGCTAACCCCCTCTCCCAACAGAATTGCCAAAAGAGACATCGTTGGTGAGCCTTTTCCAGGTTATCGAGCAAGTACAGATTATATGGCCGACACGCGGGATAACGTAGCCTGTTGTTTCTCCTTTCATATTTTTCCAGCAACTAGGAGAAAGTTGGCTTTGACTTGTAAATCGGCTTGCGCAGTGGCAATGTTCTCTCAGCCTTTTACCATTTGCCGGTCTACAAGTCTCCCTTCGGCTTGATAATCCTTGAACTTCTCCCTTCATGGTCGGTTTCTTTTTGCAATGAGTCGACTGTAATTTTTACGGTCTCTTTGCCGCTGAAGCTGACTGAATGTTAACATGACGAGTAACATTTGACCCTATATCCTGCATCGACTCTTTTCCTTTTTCAGAACATTGAACCATATTAATTAGAAAAGGATTAGCATCGATCTGCATCATCGTCTCTTCTGCAAACTTGAGTCAGCCATCCTTTATAGCCGATTGTGTTTGCTGTCGAAAAATATTGCAATCATTACTATTATGAGAAAAAGAATGGTGCCACTTGCAATACCTTCGGTTTTTAATTTCGTCGGCTGATGGTTTAACATGTCCTTTGGGTAACCGTATAATATTTTCTTGCAGAAGTAAGTAAAAAATACGGTCACACTTGGAGACATTAAAAGCATATTTTATTTTTGACTTATTCTTAGTTAGTTTAAGCCAAGAATAGACTAGGGATTTCTGAGATCCTTTAACCAACTTAGCTATATTTATCTTAGCCTCGTCATCTTCAAAGGATTTACTTGAACAGTACTCACCTTAGCTTTTTCTTTATCTTTATTATTGTTATTGGCCTTGAATTTATATCTCAAGCCCCTGTTATCGGCAAAACGTCTTTCTTGAGCCGATACCCTATGCAACAGGTGACTTAAATCGATGAATTCTTGTCCACCAAATTTCTTCCTCAGTTGGGGAATTAATCCCTGGAAAGCTAAATCGGCTAACTGGTTATCAAGCAGAGTAACGCTAAAACACCGATTTTTCACTGCTCTAAATCTCTTAATATAATCTCTTACTGATTCCCTAAATTTCTGGCAAACAGAGCTCAAGTCAGAAATTCTAAGTTCAAGACTACCAGAGAAAATGTATTCATGGAATCGGCTTTCCAAATCGGTCAAAAAATGAACCGAATTCAGGGGCAAGCTTGTAAACCATGTAAAAGCAGCTCCTAACAAAGATAGATGGAAAAACCTAATTTTTAACCCATCGGAGTGATCAGCTTCACCGCATTACGCGATAAAACATCTGACTTGCTCCAAAGTAGTAACAGAGTCGTCCCTAGAAAACTTTGTAAAATTAGGAACCTTGAAGTTTTTAGGGTATGGCATCCGATCGATGTAATCAGGGTAAGACTTTTGATAACCGAAAACCTTCCCTTCGAGTCGTATGCCAAATTGATCTCGCAATACGATGCATATCTGATCAACCCAATTTACTGTGTTGGCTGATACAATGTTAGGAGCTTACCAATTAAGCCTGTAATTGGCATTTTTCCCCCTGAGCATTAGCTCGGGTTAATAGGTTGTTTGAGCAAATGCGTACTAAAGAAGTTGCTCATATCCTTTATTTCTATTAGCAATCGGCTCTGGTACTGGAATGAAGGGTTTCGAATACGTTACAACCTTGTATGGAGCCGTATTCCTTTGCGAAATCGGCTCAGCATATTGCGAATGCCTAGGGGGTTCAACCGGTTGTGGGACCGATTGAGGAAAAGCTTAAAAGGGAGCCGATGGTGTTAAGTTGACTGGTACATCCAACTTAGCAACATCAGTGTATGCCTAATAATGCGCAACCCTACTTGCATAAGGACCTCGCGATAGTATGATAGTAGGCTAGGTTGGCATCATAGTAAGGGATGGAGTTATAGCCGATGGTTTAGGATTGGCTACAGGGCTTTGAGTGCTTTGTGATACTGAATAAATAGGGTAATTCGGCAAGGTTTGCATTGGATCGAGCAGGCTTCCAGCCGATGCTAACTCTTGAGCTATTGTTTTTACACTATTAGCTATCATCGGCTTAAGAGTTGTAACTAGACCCGATGATTGATTAATCAAAGCATGGTGCACAGATTGATTAATCATAGCAGATAATTCAACTTGTTCAGGCATGTATTAATTCACTGAGGTGTTGGAAATCCCTGCATTGCCAATGGCATTGACCGTCGGCAATGCAGCCTTCTACGTGACACCGCATCGAGTTTTTTTAGCAACTTAGCATCACCTCTTCGAGCGCGGCTTTACGATCTTCAATCTCTTCATGTTGTTTTGGTGTTAAATTGTCCAGTGTAGGGACAATTATGGCTTCGGTATTTAGATCGAACGGCGGTATTGACTTTCCAAAAGAAGACATCGCATCCCACTAGGCGTGCCAAAAGTGTGTTGGCGCCAAAAGATGTGACGAAGGATCTGTTGACCTCAACACAAGAAGAATGCCGGGTTCAGAGGGTTCTGGGCGTGCCAATCGATTTCATCCTATAATCAGTGAGATAGATGGAAAAATATGCTCAAAATTGATCTAGTGTAACAATCGACAGAGATCTAAACAGCCAAAAAGCCGATCAAATCTAGGGTAACGTTAAATCCAAACAGCCGATTAGGACTAAATAGATGGTAGATAAAGGTAGACTTCCCGAAGAAGGACATGCGCAATAAGATCAAAGAAAATCAAACCTGATTGGCGTAATCGAAGGTGATGCATAACTTTATTGATCAAGATCGGATTACAAGAAAGATTATAAATTATAGAACTACTCCTAGTTCACAAGAAAATAAAAGAGTAAAATACGAGTTTGTTTGGTTGATTTTGTTGTTGTCTTTGCTCGCCCTTAGCCATCTTTTATAGTGCATTGGTCGATCATCTCCCTCTCTGATAGGTTGTTGAACACGATCCGTATCAGCCTTTACTTGGATAGAATTTCCAAGTTTGGATCAATATCAGTCATAATTCTAGCTTTAAATTTTCCTTCCTTTATCAGATATCGGCCAAAATATACCATTATCGTTAGCCTAACAATTGGGCCATGCCTTGCCAAATTCAGGTGCAAACAACTACTTAAATAGATGCGGCAAGATAGTGCTACAGGGTTTGAAGGGGGTGGGCAATGGCAGCCGGCATTGCGGTGGCATGAATTTCGCGGGATAACACAATGTGATAGCATGGCAATTCAGGGTAAGGTTGTGATAGGGTATGGCTATATCTTAGGGTAGTAATGGTAGCGTAGTGCTACGCTGAAATGTGATCATGTTCACAAAGCGTGGCCCAACTCGGCATCGAGGTTTTGCGCTCGGCGACGTCTTGCTGTGGCAAGGTTCTCTCAGGCAGTTGGCTGCCGTGAGAAAGATGGGCAAGGTCGGTGATGGTCTCGAGCGTGCTGTGGTAGCACTCCTCTCTGGCTTTTGGCGCCGCAGCAGAGTTGTCACGGGTTTGTGATGAGAACATCACTCCTTTGGATACGCGCATACATCATGGTCTTATGATAACAGCTCGTGCACATAAACTAAATCATGAGGTGAGCTCGTTTCTCACTGTTCATAATAATGATATTGAGGATAGGATTCTACTAAATATTTCTGATGTTTTACTACTTAGGAACATGGGAGAAGTACCACCAAAACAGCTGCAAGCACTCAATTTGTTGGCACAATTCAGGTTGACGCCAAGTCAAACCGGTCACCTCTACTCCAAGTTGGCGCACATTTCGAAGGGCGTCATCACCTCCACACGACCACATCCCCAGCTGGACTCCACCCTGGCCATGCCAAATCAAGCCAGACTCCAAGTCGTCTACAATTCGGGCTTTGTGTTCAGTTCGGAGTCAGCAGACAACACTCTATTAAAACAGGCATATCTCCCTCACACAGAGTCCAATTGAGGAGTTCTTGTACTTGTTCGAAAGATAACGACAGGATCTCTCCAATGGATCCAGTCCCAATCCCAGAATCGTTGAGGATCATCTGGAATTATCGAAACAACATGTCATATTGCTGTTTTAGACTGTTTCGGGCGTTGTAAGCGTGTGGACGGTCCAAGCCTAGCTTGTGTGCGCCCCACCTAGTCGCACACAACCCTAGCTGCCACCTTCCTTATATTCAGTAGCCACCACCTTAGACACTTGGGTTTTGCTTAGATTACAACTAGACACTCTGTATGTTTTTCGCCATACATCGGTTCGCAGAACCCCAACTCGTGTGCATAATATTATTCATAATTTCAGATTTCATCTTCTACATTCTTGCTTTGTTCTCGATTCGCAGGCAGGGATAAGCCTTCTTGGTGAGGTCAACCGTATTTATATGTGGTTGATAACTAAAGGAGCCGTGGTGTAGCTATTGTAGGGTTCGAATCAGTTCTGATTCGAAATCGGATCGTCAACGTCTAGTTCTCCACCAATCAATTTAGTACTACCTGTTGGAAGAACGGGACACTGTTTCTAGCAAGTGGTCTCAGAGCCTCGATTGCCCGATAGGTAATTCTTATATCCCCACTTTTTTTTTGCCATCGTCCTTGAGTCCAGAAAAATTGCCCCACAAAAAGTTCCACATCGATTCCGCTGTCTTACAACCCTTTGTGCCTTTGCAATTTTCGTTTTCAGTTTTGCTTTGTTGAATTCATGTCCATCATCGTCGTCTTGTTGCTGGTTTGAAGTCATGATCCTAGTTTTTAGTTATCCCCTTCTGTTGCCCTTGTTCTTATTTTGCACCGTGTCATCCCACAACCGCCAACCTCCAAAACCAAATGAGTCCTACTCGGTTTGCCCGTACCACTGCCTTGAGTTATATATTCCGTTCCGCATGCCCTAAATAGATCACGAGCCGCCTTGTATCAATTGCCCTGCACCGCTGGCCACCCATTTTCACCCGCGATCCTATTGCTATTTTAGCCCTATCCGGAAGGACGAAGTGAAGTCGCAAGCAATTCTAGTTTGCACAGTGTTTAGTAAAACTGGCATAACTTTTGCATACGAACTCCGATTGGGGCGTACTTTTTTGTTTCAAATAGGACGACGAGGCGCATGTGAAAAAACCACTCGTCTTTAGACATGTGCAATTTTTGATCCTCAAAATCGGCCTCTAATACCGAGTTTCGAGCCCTAGAAGTTTCCTATGGTATTTTTGCCTTTTTTTGGTCATCTGTTTAGCCATTTCTCTCGTTCCAAAATGTGAGATTTGTGTTTTTCCTTTGAGTTAAAAGAAAGGAAAATAAAAGGAAAGTGCAAAAAAAAGAGCTGCACTCAAAAAAATCAGAGGAAAAGAAAAGAAGCTAAAAGAGGGAAAGAGAAGCAGATTATCAGAATTGCTTGCATCCTTTGAGTCCTTTGTACTTTGATATATCCCATTCTAGGTTGAATTGGTTCTAGGAACACGTTTAGGCTAGCAACTGTGACAAGTATGTTGGACATTTATTCAGCTTGCTAATATCATTTTGATATTGCTTATTCCTTGCTACCTAACATTGCCTTCCGAGCTCCACACGCTTCTTATCAGTTCAGGTTCTCCTTTGCAATCGCCTCACTCACGCTCTAGTCACAGTATCACGAACCAGCCACCGGTTGCACCACCCGCTACTTTGGTAAGAACATTTGTAAGAGCGTGGTAAGATGCTTGAGAGTGAGTGAATCCACTTTTCACAACCTAGTCAGTTGATAGGGATAAACTATTGTGTTGTCTTTTGTCTTCTACTAACAATGGTAGGTTCAGAATTTGAACCTGTGAATGGAGAGTAGTGTATTATGAGAAAAGAGTTCAACAACAAGCTAAATGTCATCAATGAAAACATCGCAAAGATTGGTTAAGACAATGAGCATAGATTAGAGAGAATAGAGAGAAGCATTGCCAATCTTCTCACAAGGATGGAGAACTTTGAGAGACAGCTGCCTCTCAATAGGGCTCGAAGTGTGGAGGAGTATGAAGATTCTGTCGCGGGAGATGATGTGGATGGAGAAGACCATGACGCCTTCACTGTTCACGTCGCTACACAAGATGTACGACAACAACGACGCTTGAATCACAACCGTCATAGTATGGGAGGTCAAAATTTTAGTCAGTGCAATGGTCGTGGATATGATGATCCTTTTTCTAAAGCCAAATTTACCAGACCATCTTTTTCTGGTGCATATGATGCTGAAATTTATTTAGATTGGGAGTGATGTCCTCATCAGTTTGGGTAGCACCAGGCTAAGGAGAGGGCAGAGCAGTGAAGCTGTGTTACTGACAAGTGGGGCTGAGCTAAAGATGGATCCCACTGGTCAGTGAAAGAAAAGGGAAACCGACTTACTTCTTCCTTGGACAGTTTATGGTCTTTACATTAAATGAGTAGTCATTCCACGTCTACCATTTTTGAAATTTTTCTATATGATCTGAAGATAGATTTTACCCTTCTTTAAAATTTTCAGCTCATGACTTGACAGGTGTTAATTTCAAAAATTTCGACAATGAAACTGTTACAATTTGTCATTCTCTTAGTCTTGATTTTTCTGAGAACGAAAATGGAGTCTATTTTATTTGCCAATTTTTCTATGTGATTCCATGAATATTTATAGGTTACCATAAAATGTTTAGAAGACGATCAGCTCTAGAAATTGTTATTAAATTCTAACATGCTCTATGTTGATTAATTTCAGTTTCTGTTTTTGATTTTATAAATTCATGAAATTTGATTATTTATTTTTGAAACTTTTCCTGTGTGTTACCCTAGTTCTTTATATGACGTGTTAAATTTTAAAGGATAAGATAAAGTCCATAAAAAATTTAATAATTCTGACATTGTGCTATTCATAGTCACATTATAATATTTTTTATTTAATTTAGGGTTAAATATATTCATATTGCTTTGAAATTTTTATGGTTTACACTGGAGATGGTTCGGGATTTATGTAGATTTTCTCCTGATTTTATAATATATGATTTAGCCTTCACATCTTGAGAAGAGGCAATTTAATATTGTAATTTGATTTTTTTAACTATATTAAATGTTTTAAAATGATTGTGAAATCCTTTGGGGAAGGCTCTGGAGTGATCTTTGGATTTAATTATATTTTCTTCGGATTTTTCTCTTATATTCTTTTGATCTTCATTATTTGGAAAAATAAATTTTTAAATCAAGAAAATTTATTTTCTTAAAGACCAAAACCCAAGAAAAATTCAAAACTAAATCATATTTCAACTTAAATTTTTATTTTACCCATTTTAAAATTTTATTTTATCTACTTTTTTAATTTTTCTGGATGTTACAAATGCAAAAGTTATTAATGTTTCAATCTTGTAAATTTTGAAAATCCCTGAAAATAGAAAAATACGCTTTCCAATAGAGAAGACATATTTCTTATTTTTTGCATTTTCTCTGATTTTTCTAATTTCTCTCAGTAACTAACAACGAGGATCGACATGTCAGCGACTCATGTACTTAATAAAGTTTCGGTTAGACCTTTAACCCGTGCCGGGCCCACATGTCATAGTCATTACTTAATCCCGAGGATAATTAGCTTTTGACAGAGAATCGGACCGGTGGGGCATGACGTGCAGTGACCTGAGAGAGAGAGTAGACACTGATGGCTAGGGCCCACTTGTCGGCAAGACTAAATAGGGCCGGGCGGAGGGGTTCTCACCGACGAACGACAGCTAATCATGCTTGGCCGATGGACGGATTAGCTCGAGGGAGGAGTATGGAGCTCAGGGCACCAGTCGGTGGTGATCATGGATCACTAGAGCAGGATGGCGACGGTGGGGTGTAGCGGAGAAAGGTCGGAGGTAGGAGTGAGCGAGATTGAGACACTACTACAGAAAAGCTTAACACAGACGGTTCGAAACCGTCATCACAGACGGTTTCCCGGACCGTCTGTAACCATGTGTCAGTGATGTTACGGCATATCACAGACGGTTTCTAAACCGTCTATGATAGAATATATCACAGACGGTTTTAAACTAAAACCGTTTGTGATATTATCATATCACAGACTGTTTTATTTAAAAACCGTCTGTGATGTTATGATATCACAGACGGTTTTTGCTTCAAACCGTCTGTTACATCATTACATCACAGACGGTTTTAGTTGAAAATGCGTGCGTGATGTGATGATATCCTGACAGTTTTGTTTGAAACCGTCATTACATCTTTATATCATAGACTGGTTTTAATTAAAAACCGTCTGTGATAAGACTTCCAACAGGCAACCATTAATCTATTTATTGGCTAGCCTCAGGAAATGCTAGCCACGCCCTCTGGAAAAAAAGCAAATTACAGAATAACTAAACTCATGTTACAAAACATTACAACCATTTGAAATGAACTCGGATATATTAACCAAATGTAACTCAATAGTATTAACCAATTAATCGAATACACAACTACAATTTACAAATCCACAACACAAGTTTGACAATTAACCCAAATGGTAATTTAGAAAAATCGACTCCTCAAGTTATCTGCAGCGTGGAACTCGCCTTTTTGTGTAAAACTTGGTGAGCAAGAAGGCACAAAGCTGTTCTCGAATTCGCTCGGATCGGCCTCTTCCAGCGCAATTGTTACGATTGGGCGTTTTCTTCGACAAGGAGTTCCATGTTGTGGCAAGCGTAAAATCCACAGCGGTTATTTCCTTTCCTGCTGGTGGCACTTTGCAAATATAGATTTGGTTAGTTCGAATCATTATTACATAGTTTACATAGGATTATTGTGTACAGTGATTCTAGGAAACTTAAAATCGTGATTGACATACTGTCCTTGCTAGAAGGCCCTCCATAATATTTGTACACTTTGAACGCGCTACGTGATTGCAATAGGTTAGCCTCAGCTATTCTAGGAGAAACATACACGTTTGAACAACCTATATGACCATGTTATCTTTGGAGGAAACGTGATTAATTACCTGCTGATTAATTTTGCGATAGGTTGTAAGTCGTGGCTACCACTCTGTAAGGAATCAAGGTAAATAACCCAATTCGTCGATGGATGAATTACAATGAGAACCCAATGAAACCTACACAGGTATGTCGCCATGGTCAATTAACAGAACAGAGTTGCGAGCATAGTGCAAATCAAATTAGCACTTACCCTGGGTTGTGGGGTAAAAGTATGAACTCTTATCTTTTTGAGCAGCCAAGGCCTCTCCGACGTATTTATCGACAAATCCGTAATCTTTGTCCATTGTTTGCTTGGAGACTATGTGTGGGTCCAGGAAACCCACCGGTTGTTTGTTCTTCCTCGCTTCCTGGATCATGTATCTAAATATACGAAAGCATTGAGTCATATATATATATATGACTTTTATCGATATTATACGAATGTAGAATGTGAATGCACACACTTACAATGTCCAGCATCTCAAAAGCACGGCGTCGAGGGCGTCGAGGTTGAAGACGTCAAAAAGGTCATTGAAGTCGGCTGTGAAGAATCCCCACGTTGACTCATTGAATAGATGCTCATACTTGGCTGGACCGATATACTCGTTATGCGGTCTTGCATCGCTTTTATCTGTTGCATGCACCAATTCGCAATCTGCGCAAGCAATAGAAAGGTTCTTCATGCGCTCTCTGTTACAAAAGGCTCTCCTAGCTGGTATACTCGGGCCGGGGGCAATTGGATAGTCAATTTCTTCGTGATACGCCGCTTTGCCCTTGACTTTTTACGCTATAAAGTGCGCGGCAGGCGGCAGTGGGCACCATCCAATGAATGTCCTTTGATCACGGGGCACGAGCCGATTTGGTGCTCTCACGAGGTGCATCATTTGGCTCGAGCGGTTGGGAAGCTCGGTGATGGAGGGCGGGCGTCGAGGAGATGTCATTCTTTGGGCCTTTGGATAAAGCGTGAATGGCGTCCCCCAGTGTCACAATCTCGTCGTTTGGGGGCATCGAAAGTCGGACGGTCTTGAAATTATCGTTTACACCGTCCACACTAACCTTCATGAATCCCTGTGCCACAAGGGTGCCGTGAACCAGCGCCCCTTCAATAAACGGATACGCGACCCCCGAAGCAGCCGGAATAACAGTGGCACCATGGACAAGTCTCACTTGGAGAGTGCACCGCGTGGCCACCTACATAACGGTACACAGTTAGCTACTGCGTCCAACAGCTATTTGTATGGAGCATTCAAGACATATATATAAGTACCTTGATGTCACAGATAGGAGATTTCCCATGTTCAGCTGTGGGAATGGCGGACGCACAGCTGCTCTTTTTGGTAGTGGGGCTAATTTACCCACATAAATGCAGGACTTCTTGTGATGATTATTGAGCCTTTCTTCGAGGCTTTTTATCTTATTGTTGAATTATTCTCTTAGTCTTTCCTCAATCCTTTGTACCAGTCGTTCCTCTCGCTCTGCTTTGGTTCTCTTCCTACTGCGGTATTTGTCTGAGTCGCCTGGAAATCCTGACTTCCAGGGAACAAAAACCCCAACACCTCGCATGCGACCAGGGTGTTCCTTGTTTCCCAAGGCTGTGGAGAGTACATCGTTCTCCCTGTCTGGCAAAAAAGTGCCCTCGAAATATTGTGTACTCAACGCTACCTACAAGATCACGAAAAGTTAATTCACTTACGAAATTACGGATTAATTACGTACAAAATTGGAAGTCCGATATCTTACCAGTCGTTGGCAGACTTCCTCATCCGCGGGGTTTGAAAAGGAGACGGTGCCGGAAGACGTTGCACTTGACCTTGCTCTCAGCTAGTCTCTGGCGCGTCGGTCAACGATAAATGCAAATAGCACACAGGCCTCCTCGTCCTCCCTCTCCCATTGGTCCCTCTTCCCCGCGTACCCAGCGGTTTCAAGTCTGTGGGGGTGGGTGCTCCTTGCCTGCAGGGCCTTGTGGGCTTCACTTTGACGCACGAATTCATCCGTCGTCTTCGCCTCAACAAAATTTTGCCATATATCCTCAGTAATGAACCCGTACTTAGAGAAGGGATTCCTGTCCTTATTGATATATTCCTTGACAAGGGTGCTCTTGAAATTCTTCCATGCCTTTCCCGCCACTAGCAGTGCATACCGTCGCACTAAGATCTCGAAGTCTTCTGGGATATCGAACGAAGACATAATTTCTATCACTAAGTCGTTACGTCTCTCATCAGTCAGCGACTTCCAGGATGGACATGTGATGGGGACCCTTTCCCGTGCGACTATCCCGCACAATGTCCTAAATGCATTCACCGCCTTTCTTGGTTCGGTGGGGGCCCCATCCTTTCGATCAACCGCTGTGATGGTATATCGTTCCGTGGGCCTTTTATTTGCTCCTCTTGGACCTCGAGGAGTTTTTCTTTTCGGTGACTCATCACATCCTTCAGACAGCGAATGAGGGGACACCATCTTGCAATCTAGGCTGATTGTCGTGGCACAACAGGAAAGAAAAGTAAACAAACATGGAAGGCTACCAATTGATGGCTGCTTTTATTTAATGGGTATAAAGGTAGTTCAGAGAAGGTAAGTTGAGAGAAGCAATTCATGATATTTTAGTTATAAGTTCTCAAAAGTAATGTCTAACTTGGTCTCTAACACTAGTCTGGATCACACCATGCACAGTTGGCTTGAGTAATCTTGTTGTAGTTGCTAAATCGAATATGCCCAAAAATGAACAACGAGATCTTATTGTAGTTGCTAAATCGAAGTGAATTTCTCTCATAAATAAACACAACCACTTAATGGACAATCATACACCTCACCAGGGATGGATTGAGGAATAGCAAAAGGGCCATTAATGCACACCAACGGAGAAAGCATGGTCAAGGTGTGCCACAAGCAATCGGTGGAGAGAATGGTCAAGGTGTGCCACAAGCAATCGGTGGAGAGAATGACGTGTACACTGGCCATAGGAAATGAGGACAATGTGGTGACGAAATGTGGAGATCGTCAGCGGAGATAAAGTGCACATTGGCACTTTGGCAGTGATAGGGAGGTGCACCGTGCATGTGGTTGAATCTAGATGTCATTGGCAGCGAGTTGTACAACACCAAAGGCTAGACGACGATCAGACTGTTGGTTTTAGCTCAGATCAGCGAACACGTATGATGACAAAAAACATAAGCATAAGAATTCATGAATACAAGTATAAGTTTTTTGGTGGTGCGGCATAACAAGTATCTTTTCTTATTTTCATGTTTGCTTTCTTACCAACCTCAGAACTACCTAGGAATTTATACCCTTAATCTATAGATCTAAGAATCCATCCCTTATCAGCACTTACCGAGCGAAAATCGATGGGGAGGCGTCGGCGAGGGTGCGGCGTCGGCGATGGGGTGGCGTCGGCGAGGGGGAGGCGTCGGCAAGGGGGTGGCGTCGGCGATGGGGAGGCGTCGGCGAGAGGGAGGCGTCGGTGAGGGGGTGGCGTCGGAGAAGGGGGAGGCGTTGGCGAGGGGGCGGTGTCGTCGATGGGGAGGGGTCGACGAGGGGGCGCCGTCGGCGAAGGGGAGGCGTCGACGAGCTGGGGCGAAGACGAATACTTAGGGTTTTGAGCGCGAGAGTGGGGGCGGAGACGAATACTTAGGGTTTTGGGGCGGTGATATTGATGTATATCACTGACGGTTTTTGTAGAGTACCGTCTGTCACTACTACAGAAGGGTATATCCGCGACGCCCCATCACTGCCGCGTGAGGCCCACCTGGCAGTGATTGTATTATCACTGTCGGTTCCAAGTAAAACCGGCACAATAGTTTTTTCCCGCGCGAACTGAAGGAATATCACTGCCGGTTCATTTTCTCTAACTAGAAGTAATACATCACTGCCGGTTTGTAAACAAAAGCTGGCAGTGATAAGATTACCCTAAATTCTCCCGCGCGAATAGGAGAGCAGTATCACTGCCGGTTCGTATTATAAAATCGGCAGTGATATATTACTGCTGGTTGGTAAATAATAACCGGCAGTGATAAGACTTACCCTAAATTTTCACGCGTGAACGGCAGAGAGTATCACTGCCGGATTATATTAGTGAACTGGCATTGATATTTTACTGCCCGGTATTGAAAAATAACCGGCAGTCATAATTCGACACTATAAATACCCTTCGCACTTGCCCCACCTCCAGAACAGAGAGGAGCTCTGTTCTTGCTCAGTTGGGGAAGAGAGGGGGCGAATTTTTGCTCTCAAATTTGCTGGAATTCACTTCTAATTCGTGATCTATGGTTCGTATCTTGATGTACATTTTATTTGTAGTTGGTTTTTGTTGGATATTACGTTCTATATGGTTGTTTGCTGTGAGAATTATCGATTTCATAATGAGCACAATTAGAGCTCTAATTTAGATACTACATTTGAATTCACCACCTTTTTATGTGTACAGTGATTAGTGAGATTAAGATGTAGCTTGAATTTAAGTTTTTACAAGGACCAAATTTGTGATTGCGTTTAATATGTTAAGTATGGCAGCACTACATAATTAATGTCGTTGTATCTAATAATTTAGACATCATGTGTCTAGAAAAAGTATTTATATTCTTTGTTGAATTATGTTTTAAATAATAAATTATGTATTTATGAGTTTTTATGCTTTTTAGCTAATTATTTAAAATATTTTCCTATTAAGAAGAGGAAGTTTTAAATATTATTTGTGGAACTTTCTCAAAAAAAATTCATAATTTTTGAAGTTGGTCTGCTAATTTTAATAATTGAAACTTGCTTTATGGATTAATTAAATTAAAAAACAATTATAAAATTAAGAAACCTTTTTGGGCCAAAATTGTAGTTTTGGCCCAGCCCACACGTATATCCGGATATGCTACCCATCAATATCCGGATTATCCGAATCCGTATCCGTATCCGACGGATAGTGAGGTACCGAATCCGAATCCGTATTATTATAAAAAAAATACGTATCCCTATCCGATCCGACAAATATCCGATCCGACATAAAGAGGCATCCGATGTAGCTTGAATTTAAGTTTTTATGAGGACCAAATTAGTGATTGCGTTTAATATGTAAAGTACGAGAGCACTACATAATTAATTGTTGTTGTATCTAATTACTTATTATTGTTTCTTTACTTGGTGTATATTAATTTAATACTTTTTGTAAGTAATGCAAATTTGCCGGACAGACCATTATAAGTAATAGCAATTATTTAATTGATTTTAATAGTGAGATTTGGAAATGGATTTCTTGATTAATTAGCAGTATGTAACAAATTAAATGAATAAAATAATTTGTGACCACTTATTGATTTACTGAGATTTTATTTGTTATAAATATTTGCAGATGGACCGAAGATGGATGTATGAAGCGGACCGTCGCGATAGAGAGTACTTTAACGGTGTGACTAGTTTTATGAGCGTGGCTACGGCGTACAAGTCAACTAAGCTGACGGACTACATTTGTTGCCCGTGCGTCGATTGCAAGAATGAGAGGCAGTTTTCTAATCTTGAGGCGATTCATGCACACTTGCTTCGAAGGGGTTTCAAGCATGCCTATACCTGTTGGAATGAGCACGGTGAAAATGAGATTTTACGTGAAGATCATCCGATTGATGATGATGACGAAGACAACGACTCCACGGCGATCGAGGATACATTCGTGTACACCCAAGATGATACGTTTGTCGATAACCATGAAGATGATCTAGAACAGATGTTGCATGATGGGGAGGAGGACCACACGAGTGAAAGGGATTTTCAGAAGTTCCAACATATGGTAGAGGACTTTACAACACCTTTGTACCCGGGCTGCAAGGAGGACCTCAAAAAGCTGCATGTTGTGCTAACGCTGCTGTAGTTGAAGGCAAGAAATGGTTGGTCCGATAAGAGCTTCATAGAGTTGTTAGGTTTCCTGCGAGACGTTCTCCCAGGGGGAAACGTGTTGCCAGAACCAACGTGCGTGCCAAGCGATTATGCGCCCATTGTATTGGAAGTGGAGAAAATACACATGTCCAAACGATTGCGTATTGTATCGCAATGAGTTTGTAAAATTGGATGCGTGTCCCGTTTGCAAGGCATCTCGTTATAAGCGCGTTGATGCTGACATCGAAGTGCATCGTAAGAAGAAAAGACCCCCAACCAAGGTGTTGTGGTATTTCCCTATAATCCCATGTCTCAAGCGTCTGTTTGCGAACAAAAGGTATGCTCAATTGCTACGATGGCACGCTGAGGAGCGTAAGAAGGAAAGGATGGAATACTCAGACACCCTGCTGACTCTGCGCAGTGGAGGAACATTGATACAAAATACAAGAAACACTTTGCATGTGATGTGAGGAATATAAGGTTCGGGCTCAGTGCGGATGGGATGAATCCTTTCGGCAACATGGCGATCGTCATAGCACTTGGCGGTGACTTTATGTATCTACAACCTTCCTCCTTGGCTTTGTATGAAGCGAAAGTACATTATGATGCCGCTGCTGATCCAAGGGCCAAGGCAACCTGGCAACGATATCGATGTGTACCTGAAACCACTGGTTGAAGATCTTCTATTATTGTGGAGCGACGGTGTATGGCTATGGGATGAGTATAAAAGAGAGTACTTCATGCTACACGCGTTGTTGTTCGTAACCATCAATGATTACCACGCTCTCGGTAATCTTCGGGCGGACTATTAAAGGATTCAGCGGATGCATCCATTCCTTGGGTGATCTGGTGGCCGTGGCTAAAAATCGCATAAAAATGTGTTACATGCGACATCGTAGGTTCCTTCGTAAGGACCATTCGTATCGCAACAACAAGAGAGGTTTCGATGGTACAAAGCGGACAGCTTCAGCTCCAAAATATCATAGCGGCAAAGAGATATTTGCGGCCGTAAGGATATTAAAATTATCCATGGAAAGGAGCCGACGATTACATCGTCCGTGTTTCGTGATCTGACTCCTTTGTGGAAAAAGATATCGGATTTATGGACCTACCTTATTGGTACTTTGGATGTTCGACATGCAATCGGCGTTATGCACGTAGAGAAGAACGTGTGTGCAGCTTGCTCGGTATTTTACTAGACATACCTGGCAAAACAAAAGATACACTCAAAGTACGGATGGACCTGGAAGATATGAACCTCAGGAAGGAGCTACATCATGAAGATTTGGGTAAAGGCAAAAAGTACCTTCCGGCAGCTTGCTACACTCTTAGCAAGAAAGAGAAAATTAGCATGTGTGACTGCTTGCACGGAGTCAAAGTACCGTCCGATTATTCCGCCAACATAACACTACAAGAAACAGGGAAAAATTCGTGGGCCAGAAACCCACGAATTTAGGTCAAAACCCACGAATTTAACTTAAATTCGTGAGCAAATCGTCGAATTTTGTTCACGAATTTAACTCGACGAAATTAATCAATTAAATTCATGGGTACCAACGAATTTAAGTTAAATTCGTGGGTTTCTACCAAGCCTATGAATTTAACTGGGAATCTGAGTTAAATTCGTGGGTTTATTAAGCCCACGAATTTAACAGATTAAATTCGTGGGCTCAAGGAACCGACGAATTTATCTGGAGCAGCCAGATAAATTCGTGGGTTTTTAATGGCTCACGAATTTATCAGTCATTTATACACAAATGTATATATATATATATATATCCATATACATCACACTCATTACATATCAACTAAAGAAGAAAAGAAAAGGCAAAAAGAAAATTGAAACTAAAAATTGCTAAGCGAAGAATAAGAAGGATCATCTATTTTATTCAAATCTGATCAGAAACACTAACACAAAAGAACAAACTCCACAATGAAGTTCAAGCGAACGATGAATTAACAAACGAGACACCAAACCTATTACCTCTACTAAAATACTGAAACCAACCTTTTAACTCTTCAAAACCGGCTTAAAACTAATTCACCGAAATGTACAAAATTTCGGCATGACCTCTCTAGTAAATAGGACATCCACTCTGCAGACAAAAAAACATTTGCAGTTATAATATATATATCAATCTCTCAAACCAGAAGGAGACATTCTAGCAGATCCTTAGATAATCCAATCACACATCCAACGACAATTTGTAAACTACGCAATGACGTACAACACATTACAACCGCAATAGATACAATCCACATTCCATGACAATAAGTCCATCACAATAAGTCGATCACAATGTATCCATCACAACAAGTCATAAAGTACAACAGTAATATACCAATCGAGGTCACAATAGAATTCATGCCTCGGGGTTGTTGGAATTGTGGGCGCTACCACCACCGTCGGTGCTGTTGAAGATGTCTTCTATAATGTAAATCGTTAGTATGCGTCTTTGGGCGTGACCTAGAAACCTGCAAGTTCAAGATTAACTTAGGTTGTGTTACAAGTAACATTATGCTGATTCACATGAAACAAGGTCAGAATAGTACTATTCAACCAAGACACAATATGAGAATATCAATATGACAGGTCAAGCTAAACAAGAATAGATACTATATATAAGAACTACACCTACAAGCTAGTCAAGATATGCTAAAATAATCATATGAACATCAATCTCATATTCAATGAAGCATCAAAGTAATACTCTCTAGTATTAACAGAAGTTAACCATCTAGTTCAAGGCCAAGATTACAACTAAAATTATTTAATTCAACTTCCAAAGGCCCTAATTGCATCACTGAGTATTCAAAAGATAACAAACAGTGAAAATAGTTCAAAGAAGCAATTAAGAGTTTTGGTAGTCATTTTAAGAGTTCAATATACAAAGTACAAATATAAAGCATTCTACAAGGATAAACAATCAGATTGTACATGGGCAAACAACACATTCTACAAGGATGCCATATAAAGCATTTAAAACATAAGTTTACAAATGAATAAGTTGTCTTTAGATAACTTTTCAATTCCAACAAGTCAGCACAATATAAGGTTCCAAATCAAAAAGTTATTGACTGAAAGAAAAAATCAAATAGCATGTAATGGGTTAATAATTTGGTAAACCATCACATATCTACAGGAGCACAGCAATGAACTTTCATAAGCACACAAGTAAACATTTTCAAGTATGAACATTGAGATGATTTGTGCAAGGTTTAAGAAAGAGTTGCCTAAATGTCTTAAAATCGGCTAAGTTATGCATTTCAACTGAAATTATCACTATTGCAACAGATTACTCAGATTGATATATATACTAAAAGAATGAACTAAATTTCCTACAGAAGCATCTGTTCATCCGCTGCACATCGACTAAATTGCAACTAATGTTCCTAAATTTGAGCAAGAGGAAGGGAGGGAGGGGGCAGGTAGCTCACCAAGGTCATCAAACTCCACAACAAAGTTCAAGCGAACGAAGAATTATCAAACGAGACACCAAACCTATTACCTCTACTAAAAGACCGAAACCAACCTTTTAACTCTTTAAAACCGGCTTTAAACTAAGTCATCGAAATGTACAAAATTTCGGCATGACCTCTCTAGTAAATAGGACATCCACTCAGCAGACAAAAAAACATTTGCAGTTATAATATATATATCAATCTCTCAAACCAGAAGGAGACATTCTAGCAGATTCTTAGATAATCAATCACACATCCAAAACGGCAATTTGTAAACTACGTACGCAATGACCACCACCGCCGGCACTGTTGAAGATGTCTTCTATGATGTCGTCGTTAGTACGTGCTGGAGGGCGTGACCCAGAAACCTGTAAGTTCAAGAATTGACAAACTTAGCTCGTGTCGCAAACTTAGAATGTTTTCGACATCCATACCTGTGGTGTCGTCTGAGGTGGCTGCAGGGCCCACGGGTTGAAGTACATAGACATTCCTTGGCCTGGCATAGGTGGTGGGTACATGTAGAACGGGTTTGGAGGCTGGGAGCCCTGTAAGGCATATACAGGTACATTATGCCACATATAAATCATTCATTCAAATTTTGAATAACGAATTGAACCGATCCGTCTTTACCGGTGGTGCCTCTCCTGCAGAAGGTGGCTGCATCTGTGGAGTGAACATGTAGAAAGGAGGAGGAGGCTGGGAGCTCTGTGGATCATTGTTTGTGATATAAAGTATACATAATAGAGTTTTTTAAAAATAAAGAATGCATGAGAATATCATATAACCTTAGGTGCATCTCCTAGGGGTGGTGCCTGCATCCCAGTAGGGTTTATGAAGGACGCGGGGGAGGCTGAGCACCCTGTGATGCTTCTCCTTGTGGTGGTGGCTACATGCGCGGAGAAAACATATAGAAGGGAGGTGGCTGGGAGCCCTATGACATAATAGTCAAGTTTGTGAATTTATTGATATAATATAAAGCAGTATGGTTGCTCACAAGTGCCTAAGGGCAATGCAACGCATACGAGACACTCACAATGAAAAACAAGTAAGCAAACATAGGACTCTATGACGACTCACACCTAATGGTGACTCTGAAGAAAAAGACGCGACTCAATTATTCGAGTCTCAACACTACCCTCGACTAGACTCGATCACTCATCGAGCCAACCCAGTGCGGCTCCCCCGAGCATACTGCGTGATCTTGACATCCCAGCGACGTCAAGTCCCGCCTGCACCACGAAGTCCCTCGTCTGGTGGTGCGTCAAAACCTCCGAGTAATGCGCATCATACGCCATAACTCCATGGCGTATCCTCAGGCGCTCTCCATAGGTATGGATCATCCTCATCTGCCAAAACAAACCTTGTTTAAATTAAGCAGAGAATAATAAAAAAATTCAGCATAGGTATGAAATAAGAGAGAAGAGATAAGTCAAGATTTCATTGATATTCTTGCTCAAGTTGATTAGGTCTTTAGAAAATAGTTTTACCCTCCTAGGCACAACCAAACTAGGGTCAAGTCCTACTGATCACCTGCTCTCGATACCACCTCTGCCGGGACCGAACTGCAGATCCGGACCCTCTGTGTATTCATGCGATCCCAGGATCACGCTAGCACACACAGTCATACTGAGGTTGCACATCACGGACATTCACGAAGATATAAGAATAATTAGTGCAAACATGTATATAAACTGAGGTTATGCGACCTTATGGTCTCCTTACGGATAAGAAAGCCACACAGGGCTTACATTATTGAGAGAAAAGAAATAGCAATGAACATAAACAAGCGTCGTGGAAGCCTTCATCTTGCCACGAGCAACCGATGGGCTTGCCCCTAGTTGCTCGGGTCCTCAATGTACTCCTCCTCCCAAACTGGTGTAGTCTCCTCCATCGATGTTGGGGTTGATAAGCAAGGTGGGATGAGTACACAAGGCACTCAACAAGTAATGCACAGGATGCAACGCTATTACTATATGCAAAGCTTATTCCAAAGGTTGGGCTTAAATGGTTCTTTTGCATCAACGACATTTTTAAACCGATTACCTTATTTAATTTAAAGCAATGGAATAGTTATAAGTAATACTAATTTCTTCAAATGGTTTTTCATCGAAGATTCTCGGCACACTGCCTTAATAGTTCATTTTAACACTTGGCACACACCACCCCTTCCACGTTTTGTTTAAGAAAATCTACCCTTGATTGTAATCCCGAGCAATGCTCAATACCGTGAGCACGGCTATTCGAATAGTTTTGACACTCTGCAGAGGTTGTACACTTTACCCACAAATCTGACCGCTCACCACACAGTGATTGTCCGCAACAAAGCTTTTAGGAACCTCTACCTTAACCAAAGAACCTCTCGGTATTGCCTTCACTATCACTTCCCTCACACGAGTGAAGTATAGGACCGGCCAACCACCGTTGGATGGGTACCAAGCCGTAGCAAAGTACGCTCCCCATACAGATACACCCCATGTCTGTCACCCGAGTATCGGAGGAAAGATATCGAACCCTAGTCAACTAGGTCATCCCATATCGACATGTGGTTGTACGGGTGACTCGGATCAAAGGCTTGCAAGGTGAAGTCCTTAAGCGGCCAAGGCAAGACTTCCAACACTCAACAATGGCACACTGACCCATTGTGGCACACAGACTCACAACACTCATCAACCCTTTGCCCACAGGCCCACGAGCACACTGACCTCTTGCCACTTGCCCCAGTCTAAATCATTTCCCACCCGATTGATTATCGTGCAACACATGCGGCAATAACTCAACATCGATGCGGAACCACACAGTCATCTGTACCTCAATCTCATCATGTGGCATCATCACACCACTTTTCAAAATACATTCAATATTCCATTAGTCAATTTTGTAGCATTTTTACGAAAGATCATTCATGACTCGATGCAAGGCTAAGCATCTACTCACGGTCTAGCCTCCCGTGTTCGCACAATATTAGCATCCAACTAATATAATCAAACTTAGGGTGACAATGATTTAGGGCATACGATTAATAATTCAAGGTGGCATAACAAAATGGGTTGATTAACTACATTGTCCCAAATCAATTTAAATTTATTTTAAATAAATAAGCATGCATAGATTCAAAGCATAAACTACATTTTAAAAACCTGGGATCAAAATGATCAAAGCATCACTTGCCTTCAAAGAGTTGCTGGTCGTGTTCAAGCTTGGTCTTGAGCGACAATTCTTCCTCGAAACTTTCCAAGCAAATTTGCGTCTACGCGAACAAACAAAATATACAATAAAAATCTAATACAGAGGACTAAATGGCCTCAAAAATTCAAATAAAATTCATCATTAAATAGATCATAATTTTATGAATTTTTAGAAATTTGAGTCACCCAAATCCTAGTTAAAATGCAAAAGTTATAGTCATTTGAAATTTGAATAAAATCAAAAAATCTGAAATTAAGAAATCCGATTTTTCCCAATTATTTTTATCTTGAAAAATTCGCATTTATGACGTCGACATTGCATCATGATGACGTCAGACATAAAAAATTTCGGCCAAAATATTTTTATATATAACATATTTATGGCGTCCGATAGCGTCGGCCGACGACACGTGCACGCCTGCAGGCCGCCACGTCGCTCTGTCTATGGCGGGTTCACGGCTCGGCACGGTCTACCGTGGACTCGGTTCACGAAGCGAAAGAACGCGACAAGATCCGAGCCGTTCGTTGAATCAACGGCGAGATCTCCTCACGCGCACCGCGGCGCCCGAGATCGTGCGACACGCGTCGCGCATCCGGCCGATCGACCACGCATCCAACGCGGCGGCGCCTCGGCTCCACACCTCCACGCGTCGCACATCCAAGCGGCGCTCAGATCAACGGCCAAAGACACCGTGCCGTCACTACGGCGTCTCGGTTCATGCGGCGACACGCGGCGCAATCGCGACGGTGCACCGAAATCGGCGGTGGATCGGTCTCGCCCGGTCAAAACGCCCGCGCGTCAAGACGCGATTTGGCGAGGGTGCGGTGCCATCCCGCCGCACGTTCAAATCGAGCAGCGCAGATCCTTAGGGCAAAACCAGATCCAATCTCTCTGTTTAGATCTAATCTAACGGCCCACGGTACCGGCGGTTTATTGTTCAAGGCGCGGCGTGGCTCAATCCTACGCGTCCAAAAAAGATCCAAGGGTTCGCATTAGATCTAGCCGCAGAATCTAGATCTAATCCCTACCGTTCAAACCAGATCTAGCAGTGCAGATCTACTCTAGAAGAACACAAAGACAAGAGACGTGGGCGAACCGAGCGCGCGATGAAGATCGGACGGACGACGAAGCTTCGGTGAAGGCGGCGGCGCGAAGAAAAGGTGCCGGAGTTGAGGAAGATGGCGCACCCACGGCGCTACGGGGCTTCTCGGCGTGATGAAGTGGCTCGTTCGACGCGACTTGGCGGAAGGATTACTCCGGTGACCTTGGCGACGGCGAGAGAAACGCGGCGAAGAAAACGACGAAAAACCACGGCGGCACAAAGACGCCTTCGGCGAGCTCGCTCAGGCGCTAGAGAGGGTCTCGGCGTGCGTGCGAGGAGTCAAAAGACACGGCGCGAAGGCCTCGCACGGCGACTTCAACGGGAGTTAAGGACGCCTCGGCGTCGCGAAAATCGCCGGCGGAAATCACGGCCATCAAAGCCCACGTCTCCGGCGATCTCGCGGGGGCGAAGTGGCGTGGCGCGATCTCGTGCGTTCGGCGGCGATGATCCGAAGGCTCAGCGCGACGGGCGGCGTGGCACACTGACACGCTGCAGCGTGCGATCCGGATCGGACGGCTTAGGCGAAGGCGCTAGGGTTTTTGGGCGGGCGGGCTGCGACGCACAAGAATGGGCTCGGCCCATTATTATTCAACTGATTTAAAATCATTTCACATTTAAAATAATTCTAGAAATTCAATTAAATCATTTGGATCTTTTAAAATAGCAGAAAAATTCTAGAAAAATTCAGAAATTACTTTGAGATATTTGGAACTCAATTAAAATATTTGCAATAAAACTTTGCAAAAACTTTTCCATTATTCAATTGTTTTCAAGAAAAGCCCTATTTGAATAAATCCAAATAAATTTAAATAAATTCCCAAAAAAATTCCCAAAAATAAAAATACTCCAAAATTTAAGTTAGAGCAAAAATTAGGGTGTTACATACTCCCACTTTCAGCCTCCTACGATGCAAAGTTATAAACATAGTGACAAATTCACTAACAATTATAATACCGATACTTACCATGCGTTGCTCTAGGCCAATGTGTGCATCTCATGCAGTACTTGTGCTTCCCCAATCTACTTCTTCATTCCCTCGATTTCTAATTGATTTTCTTGAAAATCCTCAGACCCCGATCTGAGCACATCCACCTCCAAGCCTCCATGTCCTTCATTATCCAATCGTAGAGCTCTGGAGATACTCTTATTCATCAGTGTATCCTCCTCGCCTCTGGTCCTCTTCTCATGTTCACTTTCTTCACATTCTTGTAAAAATTGATGACAGCTTGAATCCGTGCATTCCTGAATGAATCTCAGACAACCTTTTGTGCCGCTGTTGAAGACGCTTTTGGCCTTCTTCAAAGCGTTATGTCGTCTTCGTTCTCAAGCGGAACCTCTCCCGCATATAATCACACCTTTGTCAAATTGTATTTATATTTAAAGCAATACTCAAATAGAGTAAATACATAACGCAAACTCACCCAGAAGCCAGCCCACACTGCGCCCTGACATGTTTGGTTGTCTTCGCCTCCTTCCACGTTCTCCTTCAACACCCAGTGCTTCCAGTTGTGGGCCGCGAATCTATCCCTGCCTGACTCAACCATGCCAGGGTAGTAGTACCGACCAAGGGCTCCCAACACGGCGTTAACCTTTGTAATGTGGCCCATCCCAGTCCAACCCGGCTCTTTCCAGTGCCTACAACAAAATACAAGACAAAGATGCATCAAAACAATAAGTTGTCACTTAGCTAATGCTAAAAGAAAAGACATGAAAGATATAACTGTTACCTGCTCCCATGTACCTCTATCAACCTCCTATCGGCCAGGTTGCATCTCGGACGAACTAAGACGGTTTTACGAAACCTAAAATGCAAATCATTAGTTAATAGACATTACAATGTAAATATGGAGATTAAATGATAATCCAATACTACACATATACCTGATGGTACCCGAAGAAGACCCACCTTTAAACCCATCACAACGTAGGTTATCTAATTGCTTAGTTGTGGGTTGTCGAGTTGACTTCCAATTTTCTTTGTCAAATACTCTGCGTCATTTATTCTCGGGTTAAAAAGGACACTACACTGAAATGTTGAAAACATAATTCAGAAAGTCACTTACTAAAAATATTTTTCAAGTTCTACCATGTTAGTGAACATGTAAAGCATGGCCAGGTTCCACTCCTCAAACTCAACATAGTGTGCAGTGTACGACCCAATAGGTTGACCCTTGCATTGAAAAAGCTTAAGTTCGCTCAACGGTTCTTCTTCCGCGGCACGGTACCGATTCCTAGGGGCATTCACGTTGTGCTTGAGTGTGAAATACTTTGTTGAGAAGTTTGTGATCTCTTTACTTGCATAAGCCTCTGCGATACACCCCTCTACCCTTGCCTTGTTGCGCACTGTAGCTCTAAGCTTTTTCAACTCCCTTTCCTAACTATACATCCATCTAAACTGCGCAGGACCTCCAACCTTCGCTTCCCAAGGTAGATGCACCAGTAGATGTTGCATCACATTCAAAAACCAGGTGGGAAAGTTTTTTCCAACTTGCATACAAGCAATGGAATTCCCTTCTCTAACTTCTGCATCAACGTCTTCGAGATTTCCTTAGCGCATATCTGCCTATAGAAGTAACTGAGCTCGGTTAACATCCTCCACAACTCATTATCAAAATAGCCACCAAACATTATCGGAACAAGTCTTTCCATGATAATATGGTAATCATGACTCTTTAGCCCGTTTAGCTTACCGGTGCTGACATTCACAGCCCGTTTTATGTTAGATGCATAGCGATTAGGAAACTTTAGAGTTTTCAACCACCTCAAAATATGTTTACGGTCTTTTGGCTTCACACAGTATGAAGCTCATGGCCGGCTCTCATTTCCATTTAAACCAACTTTAACCTCGAGCCACGGCCTAGCACAATGATCACCCATGTGTTTCCTAGCACTCACGTTATCCTTTGTTTTGTCGGTTACATCAAACACCATGCTTATGATGCTTTCCGCCACATTGCGCTCTTGGTGCATCAAATCTATGTTATGCAGCAAAATCAAAGCTTTCGCGTAAGGCAGCTCCCAAAGAAAAGAAATATGAGTCCAGTTGTGCTCCTTTCCATAGCCATGAAACCCACTTCAGTAGATCGTAGAAGCCGACTATGCCATTCAGCTATCTCCTCTCCTGTGAGTCGCTTCGGTGGCCTTTTTTTAACTTTCTGTCCTTTTCGAAATGCTTTGGCGTAGTTCGTAAAAGGGTGCCTCGCCGGAAGCCATCGTCGATGGCAATCGAAGAATGTGATCTTTTTACCGTGCGTGAGCCTGAATGCATCAGAGTCAGCCATACAAATTGGACAACACAGGCGACCATGAACACACCAGCCGGCCCAAATGCCATAAGCCAACAAATCATGGACCGACCACAGGTATGCGGCTCGTAAGGTAAATTCTCTACCACCAACGCTGTCGTATGCCTTTTCCCCTAGCCACAACTTCTTCAGCTCATCAATTAAGGGCCGCATGAACACATTGAGATCCTTCCCAGGATGCTTAGGACATGGAATGACAAGAGCAATGAATATGAACCCCTCTTTCAAGCAAATCTCAGGAGGAAGATTGTATGGCATGATGAAGACCGACCAACAAGAGTAGGGGCTAGCGCTTGTGCTGAAAGGTGTGAAACCGTCCGTGGACAAACCAAGACGGACACTCCTAGGGTCGCTTGCAAATGCAGGATCGAATCGGTCCAATGCCTGCCATGCCTCGCCATAAGACGGATGCACCATCATATCCGGGTCTTGGTCCTCACGTTTACCTTCTTTGTGCCACCGCATATGTTTCGCTGTTTCTTTTGACATGTACAGCCGTTTAAGCCTACCCGTGATCGGCATGTACCGAAGCTGTTTAGTCGCGACCTTTGTAGTCACTGATACCCCTTCCTCATCTACCACCTCAATGAATCTACACTTACCGCAATGCATACAATGAGTATCCTTGTCATGATCCTTCCAGAACAGCATGCAATTATTCTCGCACACATCAATCTTCTGGTAATTCATCCCGAGGCCGGCCATCAACTTTTTCGATTGGTACAAATCCTTTAGCATCTTGTGGTTAGGCAGAAGGACATCATTCATAAGTTCAAGCAAAGCGTTGAAGCATTTGTTCGAAAAGTTGAACTTCGACTTCATCGACATAAGCCGTGTAACCGCCTGCAGGATGGTTACATTGGTCAAGTCATGCAACTTCTCGTCCGAGGCATCAAGAAGCCTATAGAATTCCTTAACCTCCTCCGGCTGTGACCCCTCCCCGAAGTTAAATTCAGTCCCCCTGCCAAGATCATCCAGCATCTCTTCCATCTGGTCGTGATCCTCCCCATGGTCCAGCATCTCTTCCATCTCAATGGCCTACCCTGCGGCCTCTCCATGACAGTGCCACACCAAATAGTTAGGCATGAACCCGTTTTTGCAAATGTGATACTGCACTATATCCTTGCTGTAGTAGTTGGTATTCTCGCAGAGGGTACACGGGCAATACACATATTCACTCCTCCAACGAATGCTTGCTTCAAGAAAGCATCCGTGATCTCGCCCCATTCCTTGAGTGTCCCCATCACTCCTCCATCCGTCATACATCGCCCTTCGATCGTCACCCATTATCAAAGCTAAACAAATGAAACGATGTCAACGTACGACCGTGGCTTAGGTGACAAAGACAACCCTATTAGGAAAGATGTGTTATAAACCCACCCAAGAATGGAGGCTATTGCATGCGACTTGTGACGTGCGTTACGAACCGAACGAAATTTTGGTGGCATAACCCCGCTGTTCTCCAAACGCACGCCTGATGCTGGTGCGTCGGAGAACAATAGGGTTATGTGGCCGAAATCACGTTCGGATCGCTCGCACGTCACAGGCCCTATGCAACAACCAACATTTTCGGGCTGTCCAAAATACGCTGGACAATTTCGGAACCGCGCACCTCACAAGCAAATGTGAGATGCGCCGTTCCCAAACGGGTGACGCCTAGGCTCTCTACTACTCGACACAAACCCTAAACTCTAACGTTATATACAACGGCAGCGAGAAAATAAAAATATATATACCATATGCAGCGAATATAAAATGAGATAAAATAACTTCAAACGAATATAAAAAGAGATGAAATATACCTTCTCCAACGCCGGCGGGGGCGTCGTGGAGGATCCGGGGAGGGCGGGGTGGCGCCAGCGAAGGCGAGCGGCGTCGGCGATGGCACGGGCGCGGCGGCGGGTGGGGCGCTGCTCGGCCGGCCGGCCGGGCGAGGGGCGGGCAGCGGCGGCGGCAGACGGCGGATGGCGTCTCTGGCGGCCGAAGCGGCGGCGGCGTGGGGAAGGCGGCGGGGCTGCGGCGGCGAAAGCGAAGCGGCGCGGCGTGGGTGGCCCGGCGGCGGGCGGCGGCGCGGCGGCGGCCGGCCGAATCGATGCGTATTTAACGATCGTGCTTCATTCATGCAAGCACATTTCTGATTCTGCACTAATCGGTTGTAGTGGCATCTGTATGTTGATATGCACAAGAATATGCTAAGAAGAAAAACCCATTTAAATCGAGGTTTGGATCGCGAGATACCACAGAGATAACTTCGAGATTGGTTGCTTAGACACATGATGCATACGCAAAGCGAGTGTGCTTTCGATTGAGAGCGCTGCTCGAGGGTATCATGTACAATCGACATTTGAAGGATCGACACAAATGGATATACATTCTATCACGAGCACAAGATAACAAGAGCACCAAGCGAGCAATGAAGTCCGTATAGATGCCTCGATAGCAATGGTAATATGCAGACCTACTACGGATTCATAGAAGAGATTTGGGAGCTTGATTATGGGCCTTTGAAGGTTCCTCTCTTTCGGTGCCAGTGGGTCAGGCTCCCTGGAGGCGTGAACATCGACAAGTACGGTATCACTACCGTGGACTTCAAGCACATCGGATATAGAGAAGAACCATTCGTACTTGCTAATGTCGTTACACAAATCTTTTTTGTTCGGGACCCGGCTGACAAAGAACGCCACGTAGTTCTTCAAGGAAAAAGAAGAATTGTCAAAGTTGACAATGTAGTCGATGAGGAAGACTACAACCAATTCGATGAGCTTCCTCCTTTTGGTGAGAACGTCGACCTAGGTCTCATGGAAGACAGTGAGGAAGCTACATACATACGCTGTGATCATAACAAAGGTCGAATCGTTGCTTAGTTGTAATAATATACGGATATGTCTTATGTTGTATGAAGGATATACTTCAATTTGTAATATATGGATATACTTTATTTTGTATGGAGAACATGCTTCCAGTTGTAATATACGGATATACTTTATTTTGTATGGAGAACATGCTTCCATTTGTAATGTACGGATATACTTTATTTTGTATGGAGAACATGCTTCCATTTGTATTATACGGATATGCTTTATCTTCAGTTATCAATTTTTATTTACTTAAGATTTCTTTTGCATAATTCATGTATTTTTTAAAAAGATTCATGCATATTTATTAAAAAGATTCAAATTAATGTTCATGGTGTTATAGTATTTATGTAAAGTCCATGTAGGGTTCTTAGCAAATTTGTATTTCACTTAATTTTTCAGTGAATAAAAAAATCAATGTTTGGTATATTCTAAAACGTCATGATTTTATACAAATTTATAAATTTATTTCATCCTTTTTGGAGCTATATATCAAAAGTTATGCTAGTTTGAATTTGAGCTTGGCTTTAGCCACTAACTGGGGTCCACCCGCATCACTGCTGGCTCTAGAGAAAAATCCGGCAGTGATGTTGTGGTATCACTGCCAGTTGAAATTAGAACCGGCAGTAATACCTCCATATCACTGCCGGTTCTAGAGAGAAATCCGGCAGTGATGTTTAGGTATCACTGCCGGGTGAAATTAGAACCGGCAGTAATACCTCCACATCACTGCCGGCTCTAATTAGAACCGGCAGTGATGTGGAGGTATTACTGCCGGTTCTAATTTCAACCAGTAGTGACAGCTATATCACTGTCGGATTTTATTCGTGAACCGACAGTGATTGTTATCTCTATATAAACGAAGCGCGGCCTTCTTCCCACACTTCGCCGATTTTCCCACACTCTGTGCCCTAGCCACCGCGACAAGTCGTCCTCCCCGTGCCGGCCCTCCAGAAAAATATAATTAGGTCGCTTGTGCTGTAAATCATTTCTTCATTGCTTGTGTACTGAATTCTTAGATGACCTTATTACCATTTCATTCTATTTTCTGAGTGTCATTTTGCAACCTTATTACCATGACAGGCTGATGATTATTCTTCCTAGTTACTTGGTTTCTTCCTCTTATATTGTTTAATATCATGATTCAGTATCTTAGCTCTTGTTCTCTTGAAAATGTTACAAAAATTGTGATTAGCTTTTATGTTACATTTTTAATGTCTACTTTATTTTGCTCTTGCTATGATATGGCAAGGCTACACGGAGATACGGAGGCGTGACGCTAAAGACAATTTGATGACTTGTTTCTAGGAGCATCATGAGATTTTATTATGTTGTATTTATTATATTCATGTAATAAATACCTTATATTGTATTTATTATATTCATGTAAAGAGATTTTTGTTGTTTTAACAATACATTGTAAGTCTGAGTTATTGTTTTAACTATATTAGTGCAATGTATGTTAGTATGTGTCGGTTTGTTCTCTATACTAGTGCAATGCATGCATGAAATGAGTTAAACGTGAAACTAGGCGTAATATTACCATTCCTATGTTTAATTATGTACCGAGTAGTGTAGTTTCGCATGGAAATAATATCACTAGATTTATGAAAGTAATGGCCAAATGTGTGTAATATTGTACGTATAATTAGTCCATTTCGGTCCACAACTTCGTGCGTGACCAATTTATACGTATACCATCACATTCATCTCATGTCTTTGTTAATTTTAAATTTTAGATAAATTAGCTGCACATGGCCGCTAACCAGGAACAAGTGCCGGATGGCGCTGAGCATTTGAACCAAAGCCCGGAACAAAGCCCGACATGGTTCCTCAACCTGCAACAAACCGAGGCAACAGACGTACACGAGGTAATTATTTCAGACCAAATCTTCACGTATACCGATTAGACGAGTAATGAAATAGTCAAAATGCAGGGCCAGACATCACGTGAACAGAGGCAGCATCGTCGCCGAGGTCCTAACAAGTTGCGGACGGGTGAACGAAAGGTGATCGTAGAGCTTAATGCAGTGGGCGAACCAGTTATACCAGCATCACTGCTTGGGCCATATCGAACAGCATGCGGGGTCCTAGCTAGAGATAACGTGCCCATCACCTACAAATCATGGACACGTCGTGGCGATTGCAGGTCATATGTTCCCGATGAAATCAAGGAAGCATTGTGGATGATTTGACATCAAGTTTGATTTCGAAGATCGGTTGGAGCATGCGAAGAAACGTGCACTAGCCATCATGGGAAGCTCTGGAAGAATTGGAAGACAAAGTGAATAAGGAGTATGTGAAGAAGGATGAAACGCCGAACTTTGATACGTGCAGAGGTTGAGGCAATTTTGGGATGAATTAGTGCAATATAAGAAGTCTGATGAAGCCCAAGCTATCAGTGAAAAGGACAAAGCAAACTCGGACAAGAACATTTACCCCCATACGCTATGCACCGATGGCTACGTGAAGAAAGTACCCAAGTGGGATGCAAGGGAAGAAGAGCTAATTCTTAGTGGAGTTGTTCCTGCGACATCCGAGATGGCCCCAAGATCAAAGTACTGGATGCTTGCGAGGGGCGCTACTCTGTCGGATGATGGCAGCTTAAGCTTCAAAAGCGAGAAAGAAGAGAAAATTTCAAAGAAGATCGTAGATGCCCATGCCCAAGCTACCCAGGGCTGCTTCCAACCAAGAAGAGAGAACGACGAGCTAACACGCATACAGGTAACAAAGAGCACCACAGTCGCACTAGAGGTTAGGCTTGGTGCCTCGAAAGCGGCGTTCGGAGGACGCTTCTATCTATAAGCGTCCGAAGCTAACTAGACAAGAACAGTTGGATGCACGTGTATGAGTAATAGAAGAAAGGATGCAGGTAAAGGAAATGCAATTTCAAGAACAGATACAAAAGATGCAAGAAATGCTAGCGAGCGTCCTCAGCGAACGTCAGGCACATGACCTCCAGAGTCCCGCCGTTGCTCGTAAAAGCAGCCAAGCATCCGCGTGCCCTCCCGAAGAGGACTCGGCCTGTAGTTTTCCCGTGGACAAAATCGTAGAGCCGACACGTTGCAGTCTGCACCTGCCTCTAGCGAACATAACCATTAAGGTGGCTGAAGGGATGGCTTGGCCATGCGGCGAGGGGCAGATGTTGCATAACCACCCAATTCCTGAGGGATACGCCAGAGTATCAGTAGATAGGGTGGTTGACAATTACCGTGAAGTTGAGGTACAGATCCCCAGCGAGGAGGGAAGAAATACTCTTGGACAAAGCCTGGGCACATTCATCGCGTGGCGCAAGCGCTACATAATGTTTTTATCCGATGACGACAATGGCGATGATGATACTAATGATGACGGCGCGGCCTATCCAGGTAGTAAAAGTCCTCCTCCGTCACCTAAAAAAAGTCCGCCTCCTGCTCCAGCGCCACGGAAAAATAATGAAAGAGCACCGCGATCTCAAAATTCATCACGGTCAGCAGGGAAAAGTGCCACATCTGTGAAGCCAGTGCAATCTGGAAAGAAACGAGCATATGACATGACCGAAGAAGAAACTAGAAAGGAAGTAGGCGCCGGTAATAAACTCACTTCAAAAAGACGCAAGACTGATAAAGTTGAAATCGAAGCGCCAAAGAGATTTCTTCCTAGACATAGCGACGGTTAAGCAAGATGGGCAACAGCGAATCTCCTTAACCTAGCCAACGATCGGACTACGAGCGCATCTCTGGCGAAATCTAAAGGACGAGTTGGTAAAAGAGCTACTGCTGCGGACTGTAAGGGTGCTAAAGGCGAGGCCCCTCTAAGGTGGAAGTTCGTTAACGGGAAGCATTGGTGGATCCAAAGCGAAGCGAGAGCGACACGATTCTGGCGTCTACATCAATGGTATCGGCAGTTTGTCCAAGAGACAAAAAACGACGCGTTCCCGTCAAATACAAAGAAACGGATTTTCACAATATGGACGGAGTTTTCTGGGTAGAAACCTCCGAATTATACCAGTTGTACCAACGAGATGCTCTGGACGTGTCTGTATTAAGAATGTGGACTCTGTAAGTCTCTTGTATAATTCGTACTGTACATTCACGTACCCTTAAACTTAGTGTCTAACTTCTTTCTTATGTAGAATGGAGACAATGACACTCAGAGCGGACTTAAATGAAAGGGTAGGATTCCTCGATCCCGGCCTTGTCAACTGCAAACTTATTAAAGATCCATTGACGGAGAGAGAGATCGAGGAGTACGTACTAAAGGTGCTGCTAAAGTTACAAGACAAGACCTACGTACTTTTACCCTACAACTTTCAGTACGTGTTTCCCTGCCTACTAGTCAGTTTTATCATGTGCAACACCATGTCATGACTAATGGGCTTCTGTAACTTTCACTGGATCTTTCTCGTCATTACATTAGACGATAGCACGATCACTGTGTTGGACTCAATGAGGAAACCGACAAACGATTACAAAGAAGTAATAGAATTGCTAGACAGGTAAACTCGGTCATTGCGTTATTGCTCCTGTAATCTTTCATTCCATTGCACTTAATTGCACCTAATTAAGTTTAATGAGTATTCATAACCATACACAGGGCGTACACAAAATACCGCAAGAATAGCACGCGGTACCGTCCATTCACGAAGAAGTTCAGAATAAAAACCGATTTTCCATGCCTAAGACAACCGCAAGGGAACAATTTATGTGCATACTACGTAATGACACACATACACACGTTAAACGACAAGATCTGACTACAACGGCGAGATGGTATATCATTACATGTTGGCGCCTACTTTTCTTTATAAAAACTACGATACTAATTAATGCATTATTTTCTTCAATGACAGTAGCGTGAAGCTCGGCACCAACCTACTTACTTGATGAATGGGTTGAAGCCCTTCGAGAGCGGATGGTGGGTTCATCGTTCGAGAAGTGATCAACCGAAGGCGAGTTTACGAGCCACACGCTACAATTAATCAAACGTGAACAATTGTCAATGAACAATGTAATAATTAGATATTACGATGATTTCTTGTATTTCAATTATGCTTTACAAATACTTCATTAATATTGTCATGATTAAATGAGTATTGATATTCAATGTTAAATATTATGATGATTTAATATATTTGAATTATTCTTTACCAATACTTCATTAATATTGCGCATAACATATATCGTACAGAATACATGTACTGTACAATATATATATAGTACAGCGTTACATCATACATATAATACAAAAAAATTATGTAACCGATTTTGGAGGATAATATGGCACTGTACTTATCACTGCCGGTTTTAGAGAAATAACTGGCAGTGATAACACCTTATCACTGCCGGTTGGAAAATATTAAGTGGCAGTGATATGGATTATCATTGCCGGTTGAAAAATAACAACCGGTAGTGATAATGTGTTATCACTGCCAGTTGAAAAATAACAATCGGCAGTGAAAAGTTGTTAGCACTGCCGGTTATGGATAAAAATCCAGCAGTGATAAGCCTTATCACTGCCGGTTGTATAATATAAACCGGCAGTGATATTATTATCACTGTCGGTTGAAAAACCAGCAGTGATAGTCCCGACTATCACTGCCAGTTAGGGAGTGCCGGGTCAACATCCGGCAGTGATGTCCTTTTCTGTAGTGGTGTGTGATAATGTCACTGACGGTTTCAATATAAAACCGTCAGTGATATTATTCGTCACAGACGGTTTTGAGGAACCGTCTGTAATGAGACGTCTAATATAATCCTTTCTGTAGTAGTGAGAGGTGCTTAAGCTCGGCAGTGATGGGGGAATGTATCAGGGTGCTCCTCAGCAGTTGAGGTGCACTAGGGAACTCTACCACCGATCGTCGGCCCACATTCTCAGGCATCCGGACCTACGATCGAGAGGAAGAGCGTGTTCAGGGGACCCTAATGGTGCTTTAGCCCGATTGAATTGGAAGGTGGCCAACAGAAAAGCTCAACTGGCTCAGTGGCTCACGGAGCTTGCTTTGTGGTAATGACGAGCTACAGTGGTGCTATTGGTCTAATGCTCGGGCAGGGGGAAGCTATGGGGTGTGACAAGGCTCGGCGAGGTTTGGCCAGTACATATAGGTGATGTGGGAAAGCATTGCGGCGTGGCGTCGCATTTCAGCCGTGGGATAGAAGTGATGGCGATGTAATTTTTTTGCTGCCATATGATGGGCGCAGGACATGGTGAAGCTCTGTTGTGATATGGTACGGCTGGGATAGAAGTGATGGCGATGTAGTTTTTTTGCTGCCATGATGGGCGCAGGACATGGTGAAGCTCTGTTGTGGTATGGTATGGGGCACGGTTGTCATATACGGTAGTCACTTGGTCGCGCGCGACTCGGTTTGACCCGAGGCAGAGAGAGGAGGGAAGGTGGCGCTGAGCTGAGGAGAACAAGGAGCTAGGGTTTAGGGGCAGTAATGGCGGCGCTAGAGCAGGGTCGGGTTCATACGGCGTGGGCGAGCTCGGCACTAAAGCCTTGCGCACAAACAAGACACGGTGACGATTCTCTTACCGTGGCAGCGAATTCGCTGGAATTAGCTTGCCGCAACAAGGATATGGCAAGGGTGGAGTAGCGTCTAGCTAAGGAGAAGGCTGGGTGTCCAGGGTTGGGTGACGCTGTCAAGTGGGCCAGGATAGGGGTGGTACCACATGGTAGTGAAACAAGAGAGAAGAAACTGGAATTCTCTAGTTGGATAGATAAGGGTCTCGAATTTCATTGAACTATTATGATTGGTAAAAAAAAATTGAAACTTTTTTGTATGATCCCAATACAGTACTTATACTCCAATAAAAAATTTCAGAAAATGATCAAACATATATATTTTTATAAAACTCTGATATTGTTATTGTTGTTTTTAAATTGCTATGATTTTTTATTTTCGAGAAGCATCAGATAAGGTTCAATATTTTTGAAACTTTTTTTGTAAGGTTCTTTAGTGCTGTATATTATACCATTAAAATTTTAGAGCATGATCGTGCTGTACATTTTTTAAAAAAATCTGACAGTGTCTCTGTCCCTTATTATTAAATCCCGTTTTTTTATTTTATTAAGGAAATAAATGATTTTAAATTTTCCTAAGACTTTTTGGGGACATTTTGGGGTTATCCTTGGATTTAAATAAATTTTCTCTAGATTTTTTTCTTACATGTTTTTGAACTTCCAATTTCAGAAAACACACTTTAGAAATAAAAGAATTATTTCTTAATGACCCAAAATCCTAGAAAAAGAGGGAAATGTTGGAAGTTCAGAATAAAATCATGATTAATTCCAACTAAATTTTACATTTTATTCATTTTTTATTTTTTAGGCTGTTACAAGAATGATGTAGGCGGACATCAGAAAATGCGTTTGACATGGCTCCAAAAGCACTGTTCTTCATCCTTGCAAAAAAAAGCATTGTTCTTCATAACTTCCCGTTAGCTAATTCAGAACCATATCGACATACTTTGCTACAGGGAACTCAGAATAGTTAAACTCTTCTCATCATTTTTGTTCAACCAAACTGCGATCTCCTTTTTGAACCTCTCCATTGCTAGGCTTGGCAATAGCATTGACACCACAGTCGAGACCTGACCATCTTCATTCCTGCACCTCATGTGGTCGCTTCCCAACTTTGAAGTGAGGTCCCCAGCCAATGGAATGCCACCACCGACCAGCTCAGCCCACCCAAACTTCAACACATTTGCTGCAGTCCATTTCATGTCAGAAACTTCATATATTCTGTCCATTGTGGAAGTTGGCCACTCACGCAACAATGCCATCGTCTCCACCATTGATTTCATGTACTCCTTTGTCATGTTGAGCTTGGTTTTTCGCACGAGCTCAAGTGTTTGGCCAAGTGGCTGTCGACAGAGCTCATCGACGGTGGTTTCTACTATGGGAGAGATGTGCGCATTGCCATAGTATCCCCGCGGGATAGGGGTGTGACTATTCCACCTTCCACGTGCATTCATGGTAATCATGAGGCGCACTCGCTGACAAGCGTTATATCCCAAAGCTGTTGTACGACACCGCCACATAACAGCAGTTAGCAACTCGAAGATTGTGGTAGATTGGGCCAGGTATCCCGGGATGTGACTTCGTAGTGTTGATATCTCTCTTGGCCCGAAGAGGAAGTACTGGACTACCATGCTCTCGGGTGGAGTTGACAGCATCAGGTCATCAGTTGTGCTGCCTAAGCCACTCAGCACTGATTCATATACTGGGTACAAGTGTGTGACTGGAGGTAAGTTACTTGCTGTTAGTAATTCCCTTCTCCACACGGGCAAAATGGTCGGGACTGCTTCTCCACGTGCTAAGTCAGCTATAGCTTTGATAAACAGAGCCATGCCAAAGCCATCAGCAATGTTATGACACATGTGGAAACTGAGAACAAATCCTCCACATTTTAGTCGCGTCACCTACAATGTACACACACCAAGGAACAGAGTCAACAGTCGAAGCAAGCTATCGCAAGAAAATCCTGTGCAATTTCCAAAATTCTCCGAGTAAATCCATATAAGACGCTAACGCTATAGTGTTTTGCCATCTAGGTACGTAGATCCGTTCTCTTCCCCAATACTAGGTAAGGATTAAATTATAGTAAGATGGCAAGCTAGGCGGGCAGCAGGACGTGTGACTCAAGAAAGAACGAGCTCAAGGCCATCAGCGTTGCCACTTGAATATCATCTATATATGTCTCCTAAAATATACATTAAACTAGTATTAAGAGGTATCAAAAGTTAGTACTACAATCCGTTAATTTTTTTATACCTCTTAGTGTTACATTAATATAAATTTTGGTATCTCCTACGAATGCTAAAAATCTATTTACATGCGTTGCTTAACTAGAGCAATGTATGTATATGCCATGCCCATTAATCTAAAAGGAAACGAAAATTGCGTTACAGATCCCACTAAAAAATCACATATGTAGTACCTGCATGAGGAGCAATGGCTTGCCAACGACGGCTCTCGTGTCGCCCACGTCGCAAAGCAGCTCGTCGACGCACGGGTACGGCGGCAACAGCGGCTGGCCGAACTCCTCCAGCCGCACGTCTGCACAGGCCTCCACAAACACCACCCCTTCCGCCGTGCAGTCCACCACGAGCTTCCCTCCGGCAGCCTCCCGAAGCCGGCCGGCGAGGGGGTAGTAGTACACCAGCGCCTCCGCGAGGGCCGCCTTGATGGCCTTAGCCGGGTCATCTGGTCTGCTGCTGCCGCTGCTGCGGAAGAACCCGACGACGGTCTCATAGTACCGGAGCATCCGCTGGTCGTCGAGGTCGGAGAGGGCCTTGGTCTCACGCGGCGTCGGCCGTGCCGGCGACACCAGCTCTGGCTCGCTCCGACGTGCGGTGAAGTTCACCATGGTATTAGTGATATAGTGAGACTGCAAGCGTATGTGTTCCAGATGGTATATAAGAATTTGATGAGAAGTCGTTGGATGGGTGCCTGGTTATATACCTGGCTTCGGTTCCACAAATAAAAAATTTACAGGCGTGCAATGATGAACCCGAGCCCCTTTTCCGCGAAATGGACATAAGTTACTCCTTCGCTCTTTTATAAATGGCATGTTAGACTTTTGTATACTTAATTAAGAAAACGCACAAGAAACAAACCGTACCTCTATTAAATTTGTACATCTTGCTACTTTTACTCAATTTTTTTATCCTAAACTACCCACTTCTAGTCCGTACTAACCAATGAAAAGAGAGTATGAGGCTAGCTTTTATCATGGAAAAATGGACTGAATAAAATATGGCAAATTTTGGGGGAAATGGTTATGTTCCATCCGTAAAACGTACAACGCCATTTATCAAAAAAAATTTGCTCAACTAGGAGTCTAAGAGTACAATTTCAAAAAATCGTGTTGGTGAAGTACGTAGATGCGTAGAGCAACTACTATGAATCACTTTTAGGAGATAGTATTGCCTTGTCCCATGCATGCACGACAGCAGGTGTTAAAACATGATAGTACCAGTGTTGCCAGTTGTGAAAGATATATATCAATGCTGAACAAATCGGGCGTACACCCATGATTCAAATTTCGTTTTCCGATAAAATATCGCCTGGAACCGGAATCCATTTTATCGCCTGGGACTGGAATCCGAAATTTCGTTGAAATATGGGTATTTCGGACAAATCTCACCCAAATTTAAAAACCAAAATTCAAATCCGATTCATTTTGTAATGACCCCTATTTTCACATAAATACAAAAATGGAAATCCCATGTGCATACAGTGCTAGTCCCATGATCAGTGGCTAGCACGCACATATACAACAATTGATATCACATCCATACTCTTTATTACAAGTGATAATGGTAATTTATACAATAAGGTCTTACAATACAGAGTAAAATGCAGCGGAAAGGATTAAAATTCTTGTAGTGTGCCCATCCAACCCTCAGGCAACTAACAAAGAATAATCCCTAGAAAAACTCATCATTAATATCCCGAATCCTGCGACAAATATGTTTCCTCGAGCTAATCTGATTCTTCACCTAAAAACAACAATTAAGCAAGGGTGAGTACTTTCGTACTCCACAAGACTTTTGCAAAACCTATAATATATGCAAGCCATTTCAAAACAAAGGCTACTACGGTTAATTTGCATAAAGCCAATTTGGAATGTAAATACAGAATAGTAGTTTGTAAAACGGAATTTAAGTAAAAGCAATTTCATGTGTGGAATAACAGTATGTAAATACGAATAAGTGAAATCACGAACCTGGGTATACCATGACCATATCCACGAACCATTTTTCCACCAACACATGGAAGAAATCACTGACACACGGTGGAAACCAGATTTTATGAAAATAAAAACGTCTAACTAGTGCTAGCGCACCAAGACTACCATAACTGCGGGTACGGCTAATCGATTAGTTTTACACTCTGCAGAGGTGTACAGCTTTACCCACAAGACATGACTGACTCTTTGTGCAATCGATATTAGCACACTTCCTTTGATGTGCCGTAGAGAGTCATGATATAACCGTTACATTACTTAACCCTAACTTTGCACCAGCTCAGTGACGTTAAACCCATACTATGGTATAAATGTTTGTACAGTCACTGCACAGTAAATGATTAAGCATATCCATAGTATATCGTTCACCGTTGTATTAGCAAACGTGACTCCCAACACCTCGGTGTGGGCACCCCTCCGAGCAACCAGTCACTGAAGAAGCTCGTACTATTCTAGCCTACCAATGTGCAAAGCCAGTTTTAAGTAACTTAATAGGTTAAGACTGTCCCAACCCAGCACTTGTGGTTGTACGGTAATTCTTGGGTTTAACGAACACGTAGTTCGGTCCTTAATCCGACACGGGCAACAATCTCCCCCTACACTACGTACAAGTCCCTTGTACACCCGGCTATTGCCAATAATTGCCCGCATCAAAACCATAGTTTTATTTTCATTTTTGATCAAAATACCGACTATAAAAAAGGTCATACCCATTATATGTCATATCCAACATTTTTAATTATGTCCAAATTTTATATTTCTTTAAGCATGGCTGAGTATGTCACTAGGTGTGAGTAACCCGAATTGACATCAAGTACTGTCTATGTTATTCTAGGGTTATCAAGGTTCACAAATTCATACTTATCAAGGAAGTTCTATGAAACTACAGGTACAACTACCAATACCCATAAAATAGTAGACTTTAATAAAAGTAACGTGTGTAGTAAAACATTTAATGAAAACATTTATAAATCTGGAATCAATATGATCAAAGGGGGTGCTTGCCTTGCTTATTTATTGCTTACGACGAAGACGAAGCCATGGCCGACTGAGGCAACGACGGAGGTAGCGACGTCGGATTCTACACATCGTTCAATCGGGAATATAGCAAATATCCAACTTTAATAAGGGCAAAAAGAAAACAGACAGAAAACCAAATGAAGATTCACTAAAGAAAACAGGAATATTTTAGGGTTAGAATTATGATTTCAAGACCTCATGATTTAGTTAATTATACTTTCATATTGTTAATGATTTTTTATGATGAACAAACAGGGTTTCTTTTATAGATTATCTATTATTGAATTAAGAATTTAAGAGGCTAAAATTATGAATTTTTATATTTATAACTTCGAATTCTAGATGCTAAAATTATTTGGATTAAAAAGATTAAGATATTATACAACATGTTGCATGCTATGCATGAATAGTTCTTGACTACAAGGATTTGCATGAGAAGGTTTGGTATAAGTGATCTTTGAGTTAGGCTACTGATTATGTACTCAAGTTTTTTAAGAAGGTTATGGCGATACAAATATCTTAATTGCATATTTTTTTCATTATTACAAAGTTTGCTTATTCATATAATCGAGTCCATAAAACATAATACTTAAGGTTATTTGGCTAGTAGGATTTATATGCAAAACATAATGAAATAAGATTATTTCTTTAGAATAGCGTAGTCTATACTTTGAATAAAATTCTTAAACTGATTTCATACATTTTAGTGCTTAGACGAGATATTATATTCATTACCGAAATAGCTTATATGATATTAAGGGTTACAATGACCATAATACTTAAGGGTGTTCAACTAGCAAGATTTAGTTGAAAAGCAAGTTGTAATAAGAATATTTTTTCGGCTTATGGTAGTACATATCCTAAATATTATTTCTAAACTGATCTCTATAATATTTGCATTTAGACGAGATGTTTTACAGGCTACTGAAAAGGCTTAAGTGTTTCTAACTTTTATGCGATAAAGGTTCAGTTTTAGTTCTTAGTTTGCGACTGTACTTTATAAGATTATTTAACCATTTTTCTAGCATTAGCAAGGGATGACCCTAAGAGTGTTTTAAAGTTGATTTCACAATACTTTGCTTTTATCCGAGATGTTTTTCATACAAGTAGAAATTAAGATCTAATATGTACTTAATTAAAATCTGCACAATCATGAGATATTCTTGCATAACAGGGGTATTATGCTTTTATTAAAGACCTAAGAATCATTTTACCATTATTTGAACTTGTATGCTTTAAGTTAGATTTATTTTGATTCCTATGCATTGGAAAGTAATCTATTTTCAAATTAATTCAAACTAAATTAAACTATAAATGTTTTTGCACATCTAGGTAGTTTACTAACTTTTAAAAACATAGAAACTGGTTTGGCATGAATTGAATCATTTTTGCAAAAGATATTCATATTTGAATATTCAATACATTGAAACAACTTACTTTAGAAAATGATGTAAATCAATTCAAAATATAAGTAATTTTGCATATTTAGGTTCCTGAGGAGTTAATGTTTATAACAAAATTGGTTTCATTCAAATTGGAGTTCATTTCCAAAATTTCCATATATGACATATTTTTTATCCCTACCTTTAAAATTAAATTTAAAATTTAAAAAGAGTTCATTTTCACAATATTTTTCTATATTCTAAATCTTCATGATTTATCATTAATTTATAAATTTACTTCATTTCATCTGGAGCTGAAATGCAAAAGATATAAGTAAATGAATGTGCTAGGTTTAGGAGAATGTGGAAGATTGAAAATATACCAAAATAGGAAAGTGCGTCTTCGGGTTTCAAATACGCTTTCCTTTTTTGGACTTGGCTGGGCTGAGAAGCTGGCGAGATTGGCCATGATGGAGAGAGGCATGAGATCTTGCTGATCGACGCTGTGGCCCGCGAACGAACAGCGTCGCGCAAGACTAACCAGCGGGGCCCGCTAGACAGTGGAGCAAGACACAACACATGGCTTAGAGGCTGACGCGGGGACCCGGCTGTCGGCAACCTAAGGCAGGGGAGACAACACCGAAGATCACCGCCGGCGAAGGAAGACCGGAGGCGCGGAATGGGTTCCACCATGAGCACCAGGTCATCCATGCGCACATAGGGGTGGTGCTGGTTCGGCCAGAGATGGCGCACCACCGTGAGGGGGCGGCGGCGGACATGGCCGACGACGACGGAGCTCAGGCGCACTTTTTTGCAGCGCATTTTCACCACCATGAGAATCAGTGAGTCTATAGGATTCTGTTTTGCTACTTTTTCATGAAAATGAGTGAAGGAATCGGGCTCTCACCATGCGGGTGTGGCGGCAGAAGAGGATGCACGGTGCGATGGTTCACCGGGGAAGTTCAGCTCCAATTGAGGGTGGTGATAGACTGTAGGGACCATGAGGTAGCTGTCGGTTGGATTAATTGAACAAAGGTTTACCAGGGAAGACCAATTTGGGATTCCCCTTTTACTGGTTTTTGTTCGGCTTTGAAGAAGACGATGGGAGTTCAGTGGTGTGGCTATGCAATTTGATCAGGTGATGGCTTATGATACTATCGTGTTGCTCTGAAGGAGTTGGGTGACTTTTATAAGCGGTGATGGCGGTGCGGTACAGCGTTTGGACACGGGAAGCAAATGGCGGCGCCGCACTTCCTGTTTGGTCTTGACACAAGCGAGTTCCTCGTTGGCAAGATGGTGGCAGCTGGGTGTCAAAAGGGTGTCAAGTTGGCAGCTCGGGCGATGAGTTGCGACGCCGACTGGAGGGACGCGACAAGAAGAGGGCGGCGAAGCTGGCTGCATGCGTGCGAGAGAAAAATCAGAGAAGAGCAGAAGAGGGGAGAAGGATTGGGAGTCTGGTTGACCGGTGGGGACAGTGCGTCAGGGAAGAAGTCGGCAAAGGCCAGCTGGTTGCCAGGCTCACAAGTCAGTGAGTAAAAATGGGACACTTCAAATGAAATTTCTGGATAACACGCGATCACCCACTGGATTGGGGTATGAAACCGACTCAATATTTTATGAGAATTTTTTTAAAGGTCGGAAAGAAAGAGATAAAGGTCTAGTAAAATATTTAGGTAAAAATTATGGGTAAAAATATTTCTAAAAATCAGACAATTCATAGTTATTAATTTCTACTAATTCTGGTTTATATTTAATTGGGGTTCAAGATCAGATTATTATTTTATAAAACTTTTTATGAAGATCTAAAATGAAATTATTTACGTGATATAAAGTTTTCAGATTTTTATATTTTATATTTTAATTTTAATAATTCTGAAATTTCCATTTTCAGAATTATTTACTTTCTGTTTTTTGAATTTTTAAAGGATTCAAATTTAACTTTTAATTTCTGATATTTTTACCAGGGGTAAATATAGAGTTGATGTCATCATGGTAAAAATCTTGGCTTCAGATAAGCTACAAAAGATTTCTAGAAACATCTGACATGCTCTTTCATTGATATCATTTCTCATGATTGCAATATCTAATGTTTTATTCCATGTATTCAGATTATCTTTGACATCATGACAAGGGTTATGACGGTTTATAATATTTTAATATTATTTTTGCAGATTTTTATTGCTATTGTGTTTTTATCTTTTACTTTTACCATTTCAATATATTTGACTTTTCTTTTAGAGCAAAAACACAAGGAAAATCAATAATTCAGAAAACTCAGGAAATTAAAATTTAAATTAAATATCACATCTCAAATTCATTTTTATAGTTTGTTTGTTTTGGAAGAAATAGTTTTAATAAAGGAAATCTTTCTTTTCTTAAGATTAGAATGTAAGAAAAGAGGAAAAGATATTGTTTAAAATCAAAATATTGATTCCAATTGAAACTTTTATTCAATTCCATTTTTAAATTTCAAAATTTTCATTTTTCATATTTGTTTTGAATTTTTCGGGATGTTACACATTTGCTATCGAGAAAAAAATAAATTCGGCGAAAAATCCCGAAATTTCGGGCGACATACCCGAAATATCGGTGGTTTTGCACTGGCCAAAAAGTGGGTCAAATGATGACAACAAAATTTTGAAATCAGTGATGTTCCCATAAAAGTTTCAAGAGATTATCAAATCTGAGGAATTTTTAAAAATTCAAATATTACTACTATAGTGATAAAACGCTGGCCGTCAAGTTTGAACCGAATGAAAATTAGAACAAACGAAGTTAGAAAATTTTGAAATTTTTTTTGGATGGTCCTAACACATCCATAATATTTTCATAAAATTTTTAGATGATGATAAAATATTGCGAATGTTTAAAAATTCAAAAAGTGCTACTTTCCTGTTAAAAGCCTTGCTCGCAAAATTATACAAAATGAAAAATAGTTCAAACCATGTTAGAAAATTTTAACAACTTTTGGGGATGGTCCTAATGTATCATTAATGTTTTATTAAATTTTTTAGATGATGATCAAGCTTCAAGACTGTTCAAACATTCTGAGAGTGCTACGTCCTCATAAAAGCGTGATGATCAATACCTAGATTTGTTTTAGCAAGAAAAAAAGGTTTAGAATTTTTGAACATTTTACAGAAGGGTGATAAGAAAATTCTTAAGATCTCATAAATTTTTTGAATCATGATCATACTCCAGTGAATTTATAAAAGTCTTAGAAAGCACTGTACCATTTATGTTTCTCTTTTTGATTTTTGAAATATAACAAATGAAGTTGAATGCTTACATAGATTTGATTGAGCAAACAAAAAAAGTTTAAATTTTTTGAAAATTTTATATAATGGTACTGAAGAAATTATTAAGCTCTCATAAAATTTTGGATCATGATCACACCTGAGCAAATTTATAAAATTATGAAAAGGTTACAGTCCCAATTATGTTCATTCGGTTTTTAATTTTTTTAAAGATAACATATAAAGTTCAATTATTTTGAAACTTTTTTTGCACAATTCTACACTACTATAGATATTACCCTAAATTTTTCAGCTCATTATCAATCATGTAAAATTTTATAAAAATCTAAGAGTGTTTCTACTGAAATTTTAAAATTTCTCAAAAATTCAGTATTTCTACAAAATTTCATAGAAGATGGCTTTCTAGGAGTTATTGGACCAAATCCGGTGAAATCCGACCATGAAACATCAAAATCCAGTTTCCAATAACGAAATTTTGCCAAAAAAAATTTTACTGTAGCAATTTAAAAATTTTCAATTATTTAAATATGGGTTGTGGTGGCTCGAAATTCGAGATTACCGGCCATTTTTTAAAAGAATTTAAAATTTTGATCCTTGGGCACACCCAACTGAGCTCTCACCTGTGCTAGCTTAATTATCTGCATTTACTTTTTTTTGGAATCTCTGATCTGTGCACATTCACGCAGCTAGCTCAGAGATATATACAGTACTACATGGCACATTGAATGACCGCCGGCCAAGAGACATCAATGGCATGAACGGAACAACCACCACGTTATGTTTGCTTGCTGTACACTTCAGGACAATCAATGTGCCCTTTTCCTTTTGTGAATTTCTTCATTTCTCACGTAGGAATGCATGCACCTACAGCTTGGCGCCGGACAACTGATGTCACGCTCAGTCGTTCTTTCATCTCATCACGTCGTAGCTTATCAATTTCCTTGTGATGTCCCCAACATATGGTACAACTCGGCGGCCAATGCACACCCAAAGTCCGATGCATCCTCCCTAAAAAATCTTATTTCGGCTTCCATATGTCAACCTCCCAAAAATTTGATGTCTTGTTCAGTTCCTCATTGATATCGTACCCACTGGCCGTTTAATAAAAGTTTCAGCTGTAGGGTAGTGTCCCGCACAGCTTGTCGACGACGGTGCGCAAATGCAGTGTTGGATCGCGCGATGTGCACTGGGAGAAGGCTTCGTATAGCATCTACTAGGTGAGTTACCGCGGCATGCTATGTCACGACCGTCGCTCCCCACATAAAAAATGAATAAAATGATTTAAACTTTTTTTTTTGAAAAATAATCTAAATTTATTGTTTTTTAAAAAAGGACTTAAACGTATTTTTTTCGAAAAAAAGACAAAAAAAGGATGTAAACGTAATGTTTAAAAAGGCAAAATGGACATTAACGTAATATATCTTTTTTTTCCGAAAAAGGACCTAAATGTATCATTTTTTTTCCCGAAAAAGGACCTAAACATAATTATTTTTTTCCGAAAAAGGACCTAAACGTAATTTTTTTTCTTGGCTCGGCTCGAGCCGAGTCGGCGCCGAGCCGGCTCAAACGGACCAGAGGCCGGTATTCCTTCCATCTTTAATGAAGGTATGATTGGATTCAAATAAAAGGGTTATTTAGATACATGTAGAGGTGGGCATTGAATTGGGTTTTTTTGGACCGGCACATGACACGGTGGACACTGCTTGGTTCAAGGCATGGCGCAGTCCTCATTGGAATAGGCCGTGCCGACACGGTACAGTTGCCCGGGCCATGTCGGTCCTACCAACCGGGCACCATGAGATGCACAACACAGTATGGTGAAATGGGTCGTGCTCGGGCCAGCACGGCACGCCATAGTGGCAACCGTACCACGGCACGACCCGTCCTACACGTGGCACGCTGCATGTGCAGGGCACAGCCTACGTGGCAGCCAGCATGGCACGTGGTCGGCAGCATGACTCGTGGTAGGTCCCGTGGCACATGGTCTACGGGGGAGGGGGAAGGGGATCGTGTATTAAATAGCATCGTGTACTTACACAAGCACTACAATGTCACTCTGTACTTGTTGAAGAATGAATAAAATTTAGTTCTTTTTTCAATATTTGTGTCAACTGCCTCATTTATGTGGCATGCCACGATGGGCAGGTCAGGCCGTAGTGGCATGGCATGGTTTAGGCACGCGGCCCAACAAGCCCATGCCATACTGATCCGGCCCAACATTGACGCGCACCTCTAGATATGTGTTACCGTAAAGTTCTCACTTTTGAGATATATGGTGAAAAAGTTGCTTCTTCAAAAATATGCGACTCCTAAGCAGGGATACAAATTTCAGCAAAATTCAGTGAATTTTTGCCCAAATTTTGGATTTTGGGCCACCACGAAATGCAAATTACCGACCGGATGAAAAAATTTGAAATTGCTACAATAATTTCATTTTTTTGCGAACTTTTGCTCAAACCGACCGAAATTTCATGATTTTTTTATGGTTTCCAAACTTTTATGGCTATATTTGACCGGTTTTGGTCCAATAACCCTTAAGAAAGTCATATTTTGTGAAAATTTGTTGAAAAACAGAATTTTTGAGACATTTTAAAAATTTGGCAGAAACACTGTTAGATTTTTATAAAATTGTACATGCTTGACAGTGATCTAAAAAATTTATGGTACTATATATAGTAGTTTAGGATCGTACATAAAAATTTGAAAAATTATTGAACTTTATTTGTTATCATTAAAAAATCAAAAACATAATGAACATAATTGGGACACTAACCTTATCTGAATTTTATAACTTTTCTCGAGTATGATCATGATCCAAGATTTTTATGAGCTTAATAATTTCCTCAGTACCATTATATAAAATTTTCAAAGAAATTTAAATTTTTGGTTTGGTCAATCAAATCTATGTAAGCATTGAACTTCATTTGTTATATTTCAAAAATCAAAAAGAGAAAAAAACATAAATGGATAGTGCCTTGTACGAATTTTATAAATTCACTCGTGTGTAATCATGATTCAAAATTTTTATGACATATTAAACATTTCCTTATCAACCTTCTGTAAAATTTTAAAAAATTCCAAATCTTTTTTCGTTGCTAAAGCAAATCTATGTATTGATCATAAAGCTTTTATCAGGACGTAGCACTGTTAGAATTTTTACAAATTATTTATGTAAGATCATCATCTAAAAATTTTATAGAAACATTAGTGTTAGATTAGGACCATCCACAAAAATGTTCAAAAGTTTCTAATGTGGTTTGGACTATTTTTCATTTTGTTCAAGTTTGTTGGTAAGGCTGTTAACAGGACGGTAGTATTGTTCGAATTTTTAAACCTTCATGATGCTTGATCATCATCTAAAAATTTTATGAGAACATTAGTGATACATAATAACCATGCAAAAAATATTTAAAAATTATCTAGCATGGTTTGAACATTTTTTCATACGGTTCAAACTTGCTGGTTAGCGTTTTATCAGGACAATAGCAATGTTCAAATTTTTAAACATTCCTGAGACTTGATAATCATCTGAAATTTTTATGGGAACATCACTGATGTGTCAGAAAACTCCAAAATTTTTTAAAATTTTTCTACATCGTTTGAACCATTTTTTGTTCAGTTGAAATTTGCCAAAATTTCGGCAATTTCGCCCGAAAGTTCGGATATATTCTGGATTTGAATTTTTCTTTTTGAATTTCATCTGGATTTCGTCCGAAATAATGAGATTTCATCAAAATTTTGGATTTCGGTTGGGACCAAGATGCAACCCGAAAACAAAATTTGGAACCCTGCTCCTGAGTGCATAAAATTAGAGACATGCCATTATGGACCATAATGTCCCTGTCATCTTCCTCCCCACCTACTGCTCATCATCTCTTAATCTCTCCCAAATCTGCTGGTTTTCTTGGGCTGTAGGTCGGAGATGGCGCAAACGAGCTGGTCGTCGTGCCTGTCGGCAAGCACCTCAATGTCCATCCATTCAAAGCTCCTCTCCAGTGTTGTCGCCTACACTACTACAGAATTGTACATCAGAATCGGTTCTTTTTTGTCATTACAGTCGGCTCAAGTGGCGATACGAAGTCTTTAGATAGTGATGAGGTTTGGCCCGATTGTGATAAAGCCTCATTAGAATCGGTTCTTAGGTGAAACCGATTTTGATGATCACATTATCACAATCGGTTTTTTCGAATAACCGATTCTGATAAAGGGTCATCAAAATCGGTCCTTTGAAGGAAGCGATTGTGATGATCCCATCATTAGAATCGGTTCTTGTGTGGAACCGATTCTGATGACGTGGTCATCAGAATCGGTTCCACACAAAAACCGATTCTAATGAGGGGGTCATCACAACCGCTTCCTTCAAAAAACCGATTCTAATGATGGCTCATCATAATTGCTTGCTTCCAAGAACCGATTGTAATGGTATGGTTATCACAATCGCTTCTGTCAAAGAACCGATTCTACTTATGTGGTCATCACAATCGCTTTCTTAAAAGAACCGATTCTACTGATGAGGTCATCACAATCGCTTGCTTAAAAGAACAGATTCTGATGAGAAGTCATCAAAATTAGTTCCTCATGAGAACCGATTCTAATGATAGGGTCATCACAATCGCTTTCTTCAAAAAACCGATTCTGATGAGACGTCATCAGAATCGTATATATATATATAAGAACCGATTCCAATTATGTGGTTATCAGAATCGGTTCCACATAAGAACCAATCCTGATGACCCTCATGGGGGTGTGCCAATTTTTCATATTATCCAAAATAGCGCATATTAACAATATGCATATATCACATTCACAATACAGAACACAGAATGCACATATCACATTCACAGAACACGAACACTTAAATTACAATACATATAGCCCATTCGTTCACAATATACAAACACAAACATGCTTAACAATTAGTACACGTGCATTATATCATATTGACATATACAATTAATATTGTTTCCATATGGACTAGTAGGACGCTTCAGGATCTCTAAACCTACCATCCTCCAATATAACTTCTAACCAGTACCACTGGCATAAGTGGTCTCGTAAATTGTTCAGTGCTTTCTTGTCTAAGCTCTTCTGGGGGATATTGATCTTCTGCAAAACAGAAATGAGTGCACTAATTTAAGTTTCAAAATTTGTATATGAAAGACTAAGTATGCATGTACATATACCTTAGGAAAAAGGTGTGAGCCGCCGACCACAACCAACATGTGTTGCATGACATAGAAGCCGCACAGGTCATCGCTGCCCTGTTGATGACACTCTGAAGAGAGAAAAAGAAATTAACACACGAAGATTAGATGTCAGAAAAAATTAATTGTATATATGCTAGGAACTTGAACCTTGAATCGCTTATACTTCAGCGTCTTGCCCATTTTGTCATCGTGTGGCCCTCCTTCATCGACATAGTCCGAGAAACCCCTACATATATTGGAGAGATGCCATTGAGTAAAAAAATAGTTAAATTTAGAAAGTGTTAGGTTACGGTAATGTAATTACTTCTGCAAAGGACACTTGATCGCGTAGGCTATCAGTCTCTTCTCGATCGAGTTAAAAATGTAGACTGTGTTTTCACTCGGAACAAGGACGAGTAGAACCCAATGGTTGCTTATTAAATGGAATGTATTGCAAGGAAATAAGTTCACATACGGTATAAGTGAGTACAAGTAATTGAAGGGTTTGTTCTACTTACTCCTCGTGGTACTGTATTACAACGAAGTCCTTCTTCGACTCAGTATGCAATACCCCCTTGACGTAGCCAGCAATGAACACCGGATGAAGCCTAGCCGTGGTCACAGGCACAAGCTAGGGGTCGACGAACCCAACATGGTTTTGATTCATCACGGCTCGCTGTCTCATTGCCCTGCAACTCGTGTTGAATATTAGAAAATATAATGCAAAATCCTATAAAAGTCGTCAGCTCATGTTGTATGGTGCGATACTCACAGCGTCCAGGATCGTAAAGTAGAAATATCAACGGCTATCAATTGGTACACACGGAGCAGATCCTCAAAACTGACGGGGAATATCCCATTCTCGTCACTGTGGAAATTTACCCTTTTATACATCACATTGAAGTCGACTCGACGCTCTTCCTCATTCACCTTATCAATGTACCATCCATGGAGCATGCGAGTCCACCTGCCTAGATCATTTAGTTCGTTGGATGCAATAGGGGGTTTCCATGTACGTAGGCCTTAAAATCATAAGGGATGTCTGTGGCCTGTGCTGACTTTCCTTTCTGGGCCGAAGGAGTCTTCGAGGTGAGGGTAGTGGGATTTTCAGGTACCTCAAGGGGCGTTGTGGCCTTTATCAGCTTTGCCTTCTTGGCAGAAGGAGTCTCAGAGGCCTCTTGTGGTTCTGTTGGTGTCGTACTTGTCCTTTTACAGTGAGCTCTGCACTCTGTGTAGGACTCATCACGGTGGTGGGAAGAGAAGCAGAAGCAGGAGCAAGCACAGGTACGGTAGGAACCTACAAAGCATGCGCATATTTAACTTATTGCAGTACTACTGGAATGGTAGAGAAGACACAGGGGACTTTTACCTTGACCAGTACGACACCCGTCGTGGGCCACTTGAGGAACGACATGCGTGTTTGCCCAAGAGTGCTGATATCTTCATTGGGGGGAACTCGAGCACATGTGATAAGAAGTGTTCGTGGATGTAGTCCACTTGCAACCAAATGTAGCCCTTCCCCAAAGGCTGACCATGCGCAGTGTTGGTCTCCTTGCATGGAAATACAACCCCGCGTGCAGCCTCGACAGGAAATCCGTCCTCCGTTAGGGTGGTGAGCTGGCACTTAGCAGGGGCCTGCAAGATGTGCGCAACTTGAGGAGGAACATTGTGGGAGTTACACTTGTAGCTTTAGGTTAGGAAAAATTAATTATTACCTTCAGCTGGGCATCGGTCTTATCATTTTTCGAACCACAACTGCTAGGTCGGGGCACAAGCTTCTCTACAAGAGGCGAGGGCATCTGGCTCTGACTCTGGGAGATCATTGCCATCATCTCGGCCCTCAGGCGCTCCTCACGTGCCATCATCTCCCCCCTTATCTCATCTTCACGTGCCATCATCTGCCCCCTCATCTCCTTGATCTCCTCCCTCAGCTGCTCCCTGAGCGTGTCCTTGAGGCGCTCCGCATGTACCTCCCATGATCTTGATCTAGCAGTCGAAGCGTCATCTTGGAAGTAGGACTTCTTCGTATGCTCCGACCCTACGGCAAGCACCCGGCCCTTATGGTCGGGCTTCCCGATCGCAGACGACAGGATATCCTTCGACCCTTGGATCTGGAAGGTCCCCTGCTCTTTTTGCTGGCTTACCTCCTCCTGCAGTAAGCGAATACGAATTAGATCTGAAATACAACAAGCTGGGTCAACTGCAATGTACTAAGTTAGATGTCTTACGATGGCAGAGACGACGTGCGAAGTAGCGGGGTTTGCGACTACAAGCTGCCTGCCGGGGGTTTTCTTTGTCCTTGCTAATACCCAGTTGCGTGCCCGTTCCTCACATATGTGGGAGTAAGGCATCGTCATCCCGGAGTTCGCGCACTCCTCGGCTAGTCGCGCCCACTATGCCTTCTTCCCCTCATATCCGCCTGTACCGATGTGGTGCGGGTGTGTGTTATGCCTCTGGATAGCGGTGTTCCTCTCTCTCAGCTGCTCTACCTCGGGCGTACCCTTCGTCGTCGTGAACTCCTCCCAAACATCTGTAGTCATGAACAAATACCTCTCGAATGGTGTACGACCTTTCAGTACGTACTCACTATGCATGAGGACCCTGAAGTGTCTCAAGGCCACACCCATCCTATTCAAGGCGTACTGTCTCGCGTTACGTTCATCTTCCTCCTCTATAATCCATTTGCCCTTAACCTCGTCCCACAGCCGATTCTTCTGCTCAGCGCTGACTTCCTTCCTCCAATCCTTAATCGTTATGGGCACTCTCTCCCTCACGACTTGACCGAGGAATGACCGGTATCGCCCCTTGTACTTGGGAGGGCCTGTGCAGACCCCCGTGGCATTGAAGTGGAGAACGTGCGGTGTTCTCCCTGTGGCTCCTTTGTTCGGTCCTCAGGCCTTCCTCACCTTACTCGGCCTCTCAACATTTGGAACTTGGCTCGGCCCCTCGGGAGCACCTTCTACTCTTTCTGGCGAGGAGCCGATGCTCTCTAATTGTGACATTTTGAGTTTTCTTATCTGATAAGGTCATATATTTCACATAAGAGAAAGCAATTCGTACCTATTTTGTGAACTTGACAATAAATCATGTAAAGCAATAGCTGAATAGATAAGTAATAAGATGTAATTGTTCTAGCATATTTCAGTAGAGTAACAAATGAACGAATGATCTTCAAGAAAAGTCTATCTATTGACCACCTAAATACGTACCAACGATAACCTCTAATCTCTAAATAGGTTTGGTCCTAATCCCATTCGAGGATATGTGGTTCGAGGAAGTTCCTAAGCCGTTGTACAACTCCAGAGAAAATTTCAGCAGCATCTCCCCGCTGTTCTCCAGGTACACGTCTCAACAACAGGTCAAGAGGGGTGTATACCCAGAGAAAACCGTAGGGAGATGCTACCGAAATCTACTCTAGAGTTGTACAACAGCTCAGGAACTTGCCCGAACCACATATCCTCGAACTCTCCAAAAAACGTGGACAATTTGAGACTACTTGCTTATGAATGTGCCGAAATGGCATATTCATAAATAAGTACTCTCGAACGGGAAACGTAGGTTACGCATTGTGAACTCTAACGTAGATCATATTACAGTAACATTAATATCATGTAGGTAAAAATTAATTACTGTATTTGCAGTAGATGATGAAAGCATGCATTCTGAAATTCTAACTCAGAAATGTTTGTAAAAGAATCACAAGCAAGTAGATGTAAAGTGAGCATGATAATTGAAGAATTATGGAACATATATCCATGTCTTACTTTAGTATTGCCAGAAGATCACCAATGGCACGTACACAAAGAATAGAAACAGGTTTCTTCAGTTCCTTAGCAAAAGTTTGAGCTGTCGCTGGAACACTTCAACCTGTGATATACATTGGCAATGCAGTTTACAAAGTAAACCCCAAACATGTCGAAACAGTTAATACTAGTAACTCAAAAAGATAAAAACAGCAGTTTTCAGCACCACCGTTCCAACCAAAAACTATATGAATGGAGAGGTGTTCAATACTTCAATTGTTTGCCAAGAATTCATAATAGAACTGCCTGACACACAACTTTCGAATGCTAAGATCTGCAGTGGCAAACCCATTTCACAACAGAGTACCAGAACAGGTCTGCAACAAACGCTGGAAGCAGGAGAGAAGGAACAACATTGCTGGAAAAACATGAGAGCATTTCTACATACTGCACAGCAACAGTTAGATAAACAACATTGCTGGAAAAACATGAGAGCATTTCTACATACTGCACGGCAACAGTTAGATAACTAACACGATAAAGAACATTCTAGCAAGCAGTAACTATACATCATTGGAGTGGTAGAATTGCTGGGCATCTAATAGAGTTCAAGTGAATCACATTTTCATATAAAGAAAAAACTCTGAAACTAAGTGTTATCATCAACATCCCAGGCCAAACTTCAGGTTTATTTGTTTTACTTATTTTTTTATCTAGTATTTCTGCAATTGGTGATTGCTTTATGTAGCTAAATAATTCAACATACACTAATTTTTTTATCTAGTATTTCTACATCTGGCTGATGAACTCGTCTCTGCAACAACCAAGGCAGGCGCATGGATGATTCAGTGGCTACAACAAAATTATCCTATAGAAAAGCATTCTAAAGCACAGCAACAAGGCACTAGACAAAGTTCATCCTACTCACATCTCACTTGACAATCAGAAATTGCAAGCTACAGTCATATATATGGTCTCAGTTTTGTGTCACCGAAATGGTACTCAAGTTTCGATATTTGTTCATGACCACTAGCTTGTACCTAAAATATTGAGTCTTGATGTATCAAATTAACAAAGATGTATACCTAATACAATACATGGTACAAATTATAAAAAATACGATTTGCAAATTTTAAAACTGAAAGGTGCACTATACAGCCTATATTTTCAGTTTTGGCATACTCATATTTGTTCTTTAAAATATACATGTTGATTAACACTTAGGACTTCGCAAATTATGTAGATAAATTATAATCTAATAACTGATCAAATGTCAAGTTCCATCTTTTTGGAGCATAAGTGATTTGAAGCACAAAAGACCTTGCAAGCTCAACAAGGCACTAATTTGTTTCAGATTTTTACCTCGAGGATGACGGCACACGGGGATGATGATCTCGCGGGGAGGAGGCCGCCGCGGGGGGAGCAGGCAGGAGGAGGCCAGCGCGGGGGAGGAGGTTGCCGGAGGCTGAAGGTCGCCGGGAGAGGAGGTTGCTAGGGGAGGAGGTCAGCGCAGGTAGAGGACCCACCGCCTCGGGCGTCGGGATGGGGCGGCGGCGCGAGGCGGGCGTGGCGGCGGGGCGGGGAGGCGGCGGGCGGCCTACGCTAGGGTTAACGAGATTGCTGCGCGCCCGAATAGGCTGCCCGTGGGAATAAAATGGGGCTATTAGTCATCAGTATCGCTTTTTGTAAGAAAACCGACACTGATAAGCTCAATATCCGTATCGCTTTTTCAAAGAAAACCGACACAGATGTGTATAGTCATTAGTATCGCTTTTTGTAAGAAAACCGACACTGATAAGCTCAATATTCGTATCGCTTTTTCAAAGAAAACCGACACAGATGAGTATAGTCATCAGTATCGCTTTTTGTAAGAAAACCGACACTGATAAGCTCAATATCCGTATCGTTTTTTCAAAGAAAACCAACACAGATGTGTATAGTCACCAGTATCGCTTTTACATATAAAACCGACATTGATAAGGGCATATATCCGTATCGCTTTTTTAAAGAAAACCGATACTGATGTGCCTAATCCGTATCGCTTTTTCAAAGAAAACCAACACAGATGTGTATCAATATCCGTATCGCTTGTTTAAATAAAACCGACACTGATGTGTCTCAATATCTGTATCACTTTTTTAAAGAAAATCGACACAGATGTGTCTCAATATATCTGTATCGCTTTTATAAATAAAACCGACATCGATCATGCTTCAATATCCATATCGCTTTTGTAAATAAATCCGACACTGATACATAATTATCTCTATTGGTTCTCAGAAAAAACCGACACAAATATAGTTCATTGCACTATTCCCTTTCCAGACAAACCATGAAATCTAAATTTTCAGAATTAGAGCAAAGAGTGAAAAACTTTTGAAAATGTCGTTGGAATTATTTGAAATTTTCCAGAAATATACTTTGAGATACTACAAATCTTTTCCAAAAAAAATTTTGCAAAAGAGAGTTAGCATTGAAGAAAGATGCCAAAATTCACTTTCTAGGCATGAATTTTCCTTAAATAGTTGTAAAGTCAAAACTTTCTCAAATGAAGTTCAAGTTTTTTGAAAATTTCCAAAAATGATTTCATATAGCTTAGCCTCATTTCTGTGTCTCAGAATTATATAGATTGTACATCACATCGAGACTACACTATATGTAATTGCTGGACAATAGCTCCATATATGGTCCAGTACACTTTCCTCATTGTGGCATTGCTTACTAATAATAAACTTTATCACCCATCTGCAAGTTCTGAATTTTTAGCATTTCATCAGAGAGAGAAAATACCATAACTTTTTCATACATTATTGAAATTATTAGGAATTTTGCAGAAACATATTTCAAGATATTGCAAATCTTTTCATAAAAGAATTTTTGGAAAAAGCGACCTCATTCAAGAAATATGCCAAAATTCATTTTGTAGACATGATTTGTGCGTAAAGTGTAGAAAAGTCAAAAAATTTTCAAATTAATCCGGAATTGCACGATAATTTCCATAAATGATGATTCGACTATTTACAAGCTTTCCCAACAATAATTTCATCAAATAGAATTTTCTTTCACAACATATGACATGGACATCACATGGCTCAATGACCAACGTGACACAAACTTAAGTGTGATAAAACAAGATGATCACTCCAAAGTTCAAGATGGTCACATACCGACACCATGTTTCAAGGACCAATAACTCGAGCACGAGCTAAACAAATTCATGATCAGGTGAACGCTAACTTAAGTCTCATTCCAAATTTTAACAACTTAATGGTGCTTCCAACTTCGACTTCTTTTGTTGAACTTAGGTGCATTGCAAGGGACGATGAAGATTGGTCGCATGAACAAGCAACGTGTATAGCACACGCTGACCGCCTACTTGGAAGCAATACTGGAGATAATCTGAGCATGTAACATGGCCATGGTACACATGGATGGAAAGCTTGTCAAATCTACTTTCACCTCCAACAAACGGCTCGTCATTTGCGCTTCCGAGGAGGGAGAAATGGCCATTTTACTGAAGACTGTGCAGGCTGATAATTGCTACGCGAGAAGCTGAAGAGTCCCTCTACTTTACAGCTCGTGTTAGCCTTGGAACCTCCAATTAGACTCTTTAAAATCTTGATTGGTTTCACACCTAAACCAGGGGGGTTGTCCCTAGTATAAATACTCTAGTACTCCATCTATTTTAGGACTTTTTTGGATCAAAAACCATTTTAGCTATATGCTAGAATATTGCAGCATGTCTGCTTGAGTGTTCTCCTCAACCTTTGCTCTTGTGAGTTCTCTTGGATTCGCGAGAAGGATTCTCACGGGTTCCCCCTAGTTCGTGCTCTACGGTCTCGGCCGTTTTGTGTGGATTAGTTCCGGATTGTGGTTCTGCGATTCACGGACAGCGGGTTGAAGTTCTTGTGGCTTCGAATTGCCTTCCCAATCGTACGGGTTACATCCAACCTTGACAGGTATAAAGCTATTTACCCTTGTTCTATCCTATGACGTGAAGATCGGGCCACCATCTTCCACACCATTTGGTATCAGAGCCAAGTTGACACGGTAGGATCTGTTATCTTGTTATCATCCCTCTTACCGTTCTTGTTATCCCCATCCCTTGTGTTCATCTTTTATTAATCGTGTTCTTTTTCTCGTCCAAGAGTACCAAAACCATACAAAAAAAACCAAACCTTTGTTGTGGTGCTGAAATTCTTGTGTTGCATATTGCAAAGTGTTTGTTTTGGCTCACATCGATTTGTTTTAGGGCTGCATCCTTTTTATCTCCAATCTGTTCTTAAAGTTGTAAAAAAAAAGAAAAAACAGTGTATGAAAAGAACAAAAAAAAATCAGCATCAAAGGAGAGTATTGCAGCTAGTATATGGTGTGATGATCTATCAATTTTACTTTCTTTGCTGCATATCAATCACTTGATTTCAGTACTACAAAGCCTTTCATTTGTTTTGCCGACCAAACTCCACCTTAAATCGAAGTCTGTTCCGTGTTGATCCCTGTTGTTAATCGCTTGATCACATCCGGTTGATCCCACATTGCACACTCGTGGTCTAACGAGAACGCATAAGAACATTGGTGAGTAGGAGGTGAGGTTTTGTGATTCCATAAATTCCACCGTATTGTTTTGCTAACATGACAGGTTCAGAGTCAAGTGTGGACGGGGAAAACAATGGTGGAGATGTGGCTCCTGTGAGCCGAGCTGAGTTGCGGCGTAGGGAGCGCAACATACTTGAAGCAGTATCACGGTTGCTTGAAGAACTTTTTGCTGAAAATGGAGGAGGGGTACAACTGCCAGCAAATGGTCATGAAAACAATGATGAAGTGCAAGATGAACACTCTGTTGGAGGACAGGCCAATGGAGAATATGACCAACAACCAAGGGCTGATCATGGAAGGAATGAAAGGCCTTGGAATGCTGCCCGTGGTCGTGGAGTTGCTGCTCAACGAGTGCAGCAAGGAGAAGCTCGTCAGCGAGGTTTTGGACCTCATGTGCACTTTAATAATGCTCATATGGCTGGCCATAATCTCAATGGTGAACATGATGCTTCTGAAGATGAATATGGTGAGAACGATGAGTATGGACAGCCACCATTACCTCGCCATGGTGCTGCTCATCGAGAAGATGCTCGTCGACGTGGCTGTCATGATCGACATGGCCCTGATGCGGCTGCCCGAATTAAGATAACCATCCCAAAGTTCAATGGAAAGGAAGACCCCGATGCCTATCTTGAGTGGGTAGAGCAATGTGATCAAATTTTCTGTATACACAACTTCTCCGATGCAAAGAGGGTAAATCTTGCTTGTGTTGAATTCTCTGGTTATGCACTAACATGGTAGAACCAAATGCAGCAAAATCAGCAGCAAATAGGCTTGGAACCCATCAATACTTGGGAGGCTATGAAGCGTATGATGAGACGTCGCTTTGTTCCATCACAATATCAGCGAGAACTCTGCAATAGACTGCAGCGTCTTACCCAAGGATCACTCACCATGGATTATTATTATAAAGAGATGGAAACTCTCTTAATTCGTGCAAGGGTACAGGAAGATGAAGAATAAAAAATGGCGAGATTTTTGCATGGTCTTAATGCTGAAATTTTAGATTTTGTTGAGATGTTTCCTTATAACAATCTCCAGGATCAAGTGGATCAAGCAAAGCAAATCGAGAGGAAGCTTCGACCGTCCGGCATCTCTCGTTTTTCATCAAGTCGTTCAGCTGCAACACCTTGGCGCCGTTCTCAGGCAAATCAATCCCATAGAGGCTTCCAATTCCAAAGCAACAACAATGGCCTTTCAGCCCATCCTTGTAGTAGCAGGCCATCAGCTTCCTCGGCGTCATCTCCCATTGATCGCAAGAGTGACAAGCGCCCCGCTGCATCCACGGTAGCATCATCTTCTACCCCAGCCCCCACGAGGAACCGAGATATCGAATGTTTCAAGTGCAAAGGGCGAGGGCATGTTGCTAGAGAATGCCCTAGCCAAAAGGTCATGATTGTGAATGAGAAAGGAGAATGGGAATCTGCAAGTGATGAAGAGGAGCAAAAGGAGAAAGAAAATGATACAGAGGATGTATGTGATATTCGAGCTGATCATGGAGATAATAATTGCTTTGTTTCTCATCATGTGCTCAGTGTTAGCGCTGCAAAGGAGGACAAAGGACAGCGGCATAACATCTTCCACACACGTGGCACTATTAAGGAGAAAGTATGCCGTATCATTGTTGATAATGGTAGCTGCAACAACATTGCTAGCTCAGAATTGGTGGAAAGATTAAATCTGAAGCAAAGGCGACATCCTAGTCCCTACAAAATGCAATGGTTAAATGATTGTGGTGTTCTAAAAGTTAGCAGCATTGTGACAATCTCATTCTCCTTTGGAAAATTCCAAGATCAAGTAGAGTGTGACGTTGTTCCAATGCAAGCTTGTCAATTGTTGTTGGGACGACCATGGCTGTTTGATCGTGATGTTCAGATCAGCGGTCGATCCAATCTACTCTCATTCATGTACAAAGGCAAGTGCATCTCTTTGCTCCCTTTAACACCAGAAGAAATTTTGGCAGATGATCAGGAAAAGAAGAAGAGAGAGAGCGAGAAACACTTGAGAGAAAACCACGAACATAGTGAGTGAGTGACTCCAAAGCCAAACAAAACTCCACAGCTAAAATTATCCGAGCCACATGGAAAAGAGGGCTTAGCAATGATGGCTAAGCAAAGGGATTTGAGGGAATTAAGGGAAATCGATTGCACTTTCTTTGTACTTTTGTACAAAGAAAATTTTTTATCAACTAACGACTTACCCTCTTCTTTGCCAAGTGTTGTTTTTGATCTTTTGCAGAGATATAAAGATGTGTTCCCCGATGAAGTACCACTCGGGCTGCCACCAAAGAGAGGCATTGAGCACCAAATTGACTTAGTACCAGGAGCTCCATTGCCTAATCGACCACCATACCGCACCAATCCGGAGGAAACTAAAGAAATACAACGTCAAGTTCAAGACCTTCTCGACAAAGATTATGTAAAGGAAAGTCTTTCCCCTTGTGTTGTCCCTGTTTTACTTGTTCCAAACAAAGATGGATCTTGGAGAATGTGTGTTGATTGTAGAGCCATTAACAACATAACCGTCAGGTATAGGCATCCCATACATAGACTTGATGATATGCTTGATGAACTAAATGGCTCTGTTATTTTCTCCAAAATTGATTTGCGCAGTGGCTGTCACCAAATAAGAATGAAAGAAGGAGATGAGTGGAAAACAGCTTTCAAAACAAAATTTGGTTTGTATGAATGGGTTGTCATGCCTTTTGGCTTAACAAATGCACCAAGTACTTTCATGAGATTAATGAATCATGTGCTTAGAGCTTTCATTGGCAAGTTTGTGGTTGTTTACTTCGATGACATCTTAATCTATAGCAAATCACTTGATGAACACATCGAACATATAGATATGGTGCTTGCTGTCCTAAGGGAGGAAAAGTTGTTCGCTAACCTTGCCAAGTGCACTTTTTGCACCGACAAGGTTATCCTTCTTGGCTTTGTTGTTTCAGCTCACGGAGTGGAGGTTGATGAAGAAAAGGTGAAGGCTATTCGTGAATGGTTGCCTCCACAAAATGCAAGTCAAGTGAAGAGCTTTCTTGGGCTTGTGGGTTTGTACCGAAGATTTGTGAAAGACTTCAGCACCATTACTGCTCCAATGAACGAATTAACCAAAAATGATGTGCCCTTCCATTGGAGAGAAGCGCAAGAAGACGCCTTCGAAAGGCTAAAAACTGAGTTAACATCTGCTCCTCTATTGGCACTTCCGGACTTCGGTAAGACTTTTGAAATCGAATGTGATGCTAGTGGTATTGGGATTGGAGGAGTACTCATGCAAGAACATAGGCCAATTGCATATTTTAGTGAGAAATTAAGAGGTCCAACTCTGAATTATTCTATTTATGATAAAGAGTTGTATGCACTTGTGAGATCTTTAGAAACATGGCAACACTACTTATGGCCTAAGGAATTTGTCATCCACTCCGACCATGAATCATTAAAACATCTTAAAAGACAACCCAAACTGAACCGTAGGCATGCCAAATGAGTGAATTCATAGAGTCTTTTCCTTATGTTGTCTAATATAAAAAGGGAAAGGAAAATGTTGTTGCTGATGCTTTGTCTAGACGCCATGCTTTGCTTTTCCAACTTGATGTTAAGATTCTTGGCTTAGAAAGTATCAAAGATTTGTACTCCAAGGACTCATATTTCGCTGAAGCACGTTCAAAATGTGGTGAAGGAAAGGGTTGGGAAAAATTCTATTTGCATGATGGGTTCTTATTTCGAGCTAACAAATTATGCATTCCAGATTGCTCTGCTCGGTTGCTACTCTTGCAGGAAGCTCATGCAGGTGAACTAATGGGTCATTTTGGCACCAAGAAAACTGAGAGTGTGCTGGTTGATCATTTCTTTTGGCCAAAGATGCGACGGGATGTGGAGCGCTATGTGTCACGGTGTGAGACATGGCACAAAGTTAAGTCACGATTGAACCGTCATGGTTTATACATGCCTTTACCTATTCCAAATGCACCATGGGAAGACATCTCTATGGATTTTATTCTTAGTTTACCTCGAACAAAGAGGGGGAGTGATTCGGTTTTTGTGGTAGTGGATAGGTTTAGCAAAATGGCACATTTCATTCCATTTCACAAAAGTGATGATGCTTCACATGTTGCTGATTTATTTTTTAGGGATGTTGTAAAGTTGCATGGTATACCCCACACTATAGTTTCAGATCGAGATACCAAGTTTTTAAGCTACTTTTGGAAAACATTTTGGGGAAAACTTGGGACAAAATTATTGTTTTCTACAACTTGTCATCCTCAAACAGATGGACAAACTGAAGTTGTGAATTGAACTCTATCCATGATGTTGTGTGCTACCTTGCAGAAAAACTTGAAATCATGGGAGGCTTGCTTACCTCATGTAGAATTTGCATACAATAGGGCAACACATTCAACAACAAATTTTGTCCTTTTGAAATTATGTATGGTTTCAAACCCATTGCTCCCATAGATCTTTTGGCTTTGCCTTCGCAGGAACGAACTAATCTTGATGCAAGCAAACGAGCTGATTTTGTAAAACAACTACACTTGAAGACTAGGGCGAATATTGAGAAGATGACAAGGCAATATGAGAAACGAGCAAACAAGGGCAGAAAGAAGATGTTATTTGAACCTGGCGATTTGGTGTGGGTACATTTTCGCAAGGAAAGGTTTCCAGAACAATGCAAAAACAAGTTGCAGCCAAGGGCAGATGGTCCATTCAAAGTTCTCAACAAGGTCAATGACAATGCATACAAGATTGATCTTCCTGCGGAGTATGGTGTTAGTCCAACATTCAATGTCTCCGACCTTTCTCCCTACATTGGACAATTAGAGTCGAGGATGACTCCTTTTCAAGAGGGGGAGGATGATATGGACATCACATGGCTCAATGACCAATGTGACACAAAATCAAGTGTGATAAAACAAGATGATCACTCCAAAGTTCAAGATGGTCACATACCGACAACCATGTTTCAAGGACCAATAACTCGAGCACGAGCTAAACAAATTCATGATCAGGTGAATGCTAAATTAAGTCTCTTTCCAAATTTTAACAACTTAATGGTGCTTCCAACTTCGACTGCTTTTGTTGAACATAGGAGCATTGCAAGGGACGATGAAGATTGGTCGCATGAACAAGCAACACATATAGCACACGCTGACCGCCTACTTGGAAGCAATACTGGAGATACTCTGAGCATGTAACATGGCCATGGTCCACATGGATGGAAAGCCTATCAAGTGTACTTTCACCTCCAACAAACAGCTCGTCATTTGCACTTCCGAGGAGGGAGAAATGGCCATTTTACTGAAGACTATGCGGGCTGATAATTGTTACGCGAGAAGCTGAAGAGTCCCTCTACTTTACAGATCGTGTTAGCCTTGGAACTTCCAATTAGACTCTTAAAAATCTTGATTGGTTTCACACCTAAACCAGGGGGGTTGTCCCTAGTATAAATACTCTAGTACTCCATCTATTTTAGGACTTTTTTGGATCAAAAACCATTTCAGCTATATGCTATAATATTGCAGCAAGTCTGCTTGAGTGTTCTCCTCAACCTTTGCTCTTGTGAGTTCTCTTGGATTCGCGAGAAAGATCCTCACAGGTTCCCCCTAGTTTGTGCTCTACGGTCTCGGCCGTTTTGTGTGGATTAGTTCCGGATTGTGGTTCTGCGATTCACGGACAGCGGGTTGAAGTTCTTGTGGCTTCGAATTGCCTTCCCTATCATACGGGTTACATCCAACCTTGGCAGGTATAAAGCTATTTACCCTTGTTCTATCCTACGACGTGAAGATCGGGCCACCCTCTTCCACACCAACATATGGCACAAAGTGCAGACATAAAGAGAAATTGCATTTCCATCAAAGCCTCCAACAGCAATTCACCATGGATTTTTACTTTGAAAGCATTGCAAACTATTTTACATACATAATACAACAATGAGATTAACGACAAACATTATAATAGTCGATTTATTTACAATACTGCCCTTCATGATAATGTACTCGCATGTAATTGGCTCCATGTATGTCGTCATCCCCGCTAAGACAGGCCCCATCTGCAAATGAAGGTATCTCATCGAATTGGTTGTACTCTTCTTCATCTACAACATCTTCGACTCCTACGATCAGTCTTTTGACATGAAAAATGACGTGCAACCTCGGATTGGCCGGATCACGCACGTAGAAGACTTGAGTTGTTTGCTTCGCAAGGACGAACGGGTCATCTTTGTAAGCGAGTCTACTGAGATCCACAATAGTAAAGCCTCTCTTGTCGACCTTCACTCCATGTGGAAGTCCTACCCACTTGCATCGGAACAATGAAACTTGATATATTCCGTAATCGAGCTCCTAAATTTCTTCGATCAACCCATAGTAGGAGTTCATTGTGGTTGGGGAGACTCTTTTCGAGTGATGATAATCAGAGAAAACATTTATGCTCACACCACTATTTTGGACAGTACTCTTGGCATCTTGACTCTCAGTGTAAAAGGTGTAACCATTAATATCGTATCCTGCCATGTTTGTACATTAAATCTTAGTCCGTCAGCCAACCATTTTACATTCTCACTAAAGGAGACCTCTGCTTTTTCTTTGAACCATGTGAGGAATCGATCGTTGTGTTCTTGTGCGATGGAAAGCTCATCCATTTGTGGATTCTCTTCCCGTGATATCAACTTATGCTGCTCGATGTATGGACAAACTTCTGCGTTGTTCTGCAAGACTGTCAAATGCGCCTTGTAATACATATCAAACCTCGGACTCATTAGTTTGGACCCAACGGTTCCTTTACCAGCAAGTCTGCCCTCGTGACGAGATACAAGAACACCGATTACTTGTCTTTTACCTAGGTAGCCACGGAGAACTCAATAACCTCTTCAGTCCCATAACCTTCAACAATACTACCCGCAGGCTTCGACCGATTCCTCACGTAGGACTTTAATATACACATGTACCTCTCGAACGGATACATGTAATGTAGGAAAGTGGGTCCACATATCTTAATCTCTCTGACAAGGTGAACAACAAGGTGGACCATTACGTCGAATAATGACGGTGGGAAATGCATCTCAAGCTGACACAGAGTCTGCACAACCTCACTCTGTAAGTTGTCTAGCACATCAGGGCCAATAACTTTGTAGGAGATCGCATTGAAGAAATAACAGAGCTTCGTGATTGCCAACCTGACATCCTCTAGCAGAATATTTCGGATTGCAACTGGGAGCATTTGGGTCATCAAGACATGGCAGTCGTGGGACTTCATGCCCAACAACTTCAAATCCTCCATGGACACAAGCTTCTTAATGTTTGCGGAGTAGCCAGATGGAACTTTAATACCTTGTAGACATTTGCAGAGATCTTCTTTCTCCTTCTTGGACAAGGTGTAGCATGAAGCGGGGATGTACGGACCTTTTCCATCCTCCTCTATCACTGCAAGGCTGGGCCTGATTCCCATGTAGGCCATGTCACGACGAGCATTAACACCATTCTTGGTCTTCCCAGGTATGTTCAGCAGGATTCCAACCAAATTATCGCAGACATTCTTCTCAACATGCATGACATCAATACAATGTCGGACACCTAACTCCTTCTAGTACGGTAAGTCCCAAAATATTGACCTCTTCTTCCAAATGGTCCTAGGATGAACAGATTTATGGTTCTTTCCGTACTAAACATCGATATCCTCTACACGTGAATATACTTGCCTTCCACTCATAGGCCGCGGTGCCGAACGGACTTCCCTCTTCCCATCAAATTTGTTATCCATCTTACGGTATCGATGACTTCGAGGTAGAAACCTACGGTAACCCATATACACAGTTTTCTTGGAATTCGGCAGCCATAGACTCTCAGTCTGCTGTTCACAAATAGGACACACTTTGGCTACTTTCGTACTGTAACCCGCCAAATTATCAAGGGCCAGGAAATCATTTATGGTGCAAAATACCATATCCCGCAGGGTGAACTGCTCTCTTTTGTACGCATCCCACACCATGACCCCCTCATTCCACAATTTTATCAAATCCTCGATCAGTGGTGCAAGGTACACATCAATATCATTTCCCGGCTGTTTGGGTCCCGAGATTAGTAATGACATCATGATATACTTCCGCTTCATGCACAACCAAGGAGGGAGGTTGTAGATACACAACAGAACTGGCCAGGTGCTGTGACGACTGCTCATGTTACCAAACGGATTCATTCCGTCGGTACTCAACCCAAATCTTATATTCCTCATTTCAGCACCAAACTCCTCATGTTTCCAATCGATGTTTCTCCATTGAGCCGAATCAACAGGGTGTCTCAGCTTGCCATCTTCCTTTCGAGACTCATAATACAAACGCAACAATTTTGCCTCTCTGGGATTTGCAGACAACCGCTCCAGACAGAGAATGATGGGCAAGTACCTCAATACCTTGGCCGGTGCACCTTTAGTGATCTCTTCACCATCGTTGCCCTGACTCTTATGCTTCTTGTCGTTACGCTTCTCCTTTTATTTGTACCAGGGCACACCACAAACTGGACAAACGTGCAGCTCCTAATGTGCGTTACGGTACAAGATTCAATCATTCGGACATGCATGTATCCATTCTATTTCCATTCCCATGGGACATAGTAGCTTCTTCACTTCATAAATGCTTGTTGGCAACTCGTTTTCCTCTGGAAGCAGATCAGATAGAAGAACTAGAAGTGCATTGAAACTTGTATCTGTCCAACGGTGGTTCAAACAATGCAAGGACCGAACCCAACTTGGTTTATTCCGCTTTGCAACCTGTGAACAGCGGTTTCGCATCGTCTTCCATTAAGCTTTTAAACTTTTCAAACTCTCTTTCCGTGTAATTACCCTCCACATCCCGCAACATTTGCTCCAAATTATCCCCCTCAAACATATCAAGCTGCAACTCGTCGTCCGGTTCCACCGTGTCTTCGTTGCATACCGGAAGGGTACTACCTGCCTCCTCATGATGGATCCAACATGTGTAATTCCTCACGAAGCCACGTCGAATCAGGTGGTCGTCAATTTGAGCTGAGTTGTTAAATCTTCTCAGATTGGTGCAATCAATGCAAGAACAATATATGAAGTTTGTACCCTCCTCACCATGTCCTCTTCTGCAATTTTTTTGAACTCCTTAACACCACTCTGAAATTCAGTACTCACACGGCTTTTTTGATACATCCATCTGCAATTAAATTTCACATAATAAATTAAGAAAAAACTGGAGCGACAACTAGCTAGCTATTTTAAATATTGAGACATCATTTCAATTAATATTACCTTTGCAAAATAGAGGATAGGTTCCAAGATATATAAATGTACTCCCGATCGATACCTAGCTTCTTTCCTGGTTTAGAGCTTCCAATTCCCTATATAGGAGACATAAATTTTTAAAATCAACAATGATAACAAATAATCTAATTATATAGCTAGTGCTGTAGATTGCAAATCTTTTTACTACAATGAAACAAAACAAGGGTACCAACGATGACTCCTAGGGCCTGTTTGGTAGAGCTCCAAACCCTAGCTTCACCTGAGATCTGAAACTTGTAGGCTAAAATAAAGTGAATTAAGTTTATATTTTTGGTCTAAAATTTGAAAAGGTGATCCATCTAAACACTCTTAATATACTCACAAATCCAGCTCCACGGATCTGGTGGAGCTAGAAATACCTAGCTCCACCAGATCCGTGCCAAACACACCCCTAATCTCTAAATAGGTTAGGTCTTAATCCCATTCAAGGATATGTGGTTCGGACAAGTTCCTAAGCCGTTGTACAACTCACAAGAAAATTTCGGCAGCATCTCCCTGCTATTCTCCATATATACGTCTTGACAACAGGTCAAGAGGGGTGTGCATATGGAGAACACCAGGGAGACGCTACCGAAATCTACTCTAAAGTTGTACAACACAGGTCAGGAACTTGCCCGAACCACATATCCTCGAACTGTCTAAAAAACATGGACAATTCGAGACTGCTCGCTTATAAATATGCCATTTCGTTCGGCATATATATAAACAAGCATCCTCGAACGGGAGATGTAGGTTCCGTAGCCTAAACTCTAACATTTATCACATGATAGCAACAATAATTCTATATTAACACGAGATCACTACAATAATTAAATAGATGTGTGCTTGTCAAATAAAGAGTGTGAAATCTAAAAGCACGTATACAATTCCAGTGCAAGCTAAACTTTATTCACGACATATCGAAATTATTTTGTGCAAAATTGAACGGGTTTAAAGAATTACTCACATTTTGAAGAAAAACGCAAATGAGAGCAAAAAAAAGGGGAATCTCCTTAAGATAGGGTTTCAAATTTGCCCTCTAAATACCCACCCATGAGGACTTCAAATTTTCTCACCCAAGTATTGCTTCCAACCACACAATATGAGCTGTTTTCTCGGGTGGCGGCGGAGAAATCTCCTCTGGAGCAACAACAGAGAAGAGTTCAGCGTGAGTGGTATATATGACCTAGCGAGGCACATCAGAATCGGTTCTTTTCCAGAAGCGATAGTGATGTGCAAGGTCATCACTATCGCTTCTTTTTATAGAAGCGATAGTGATGAGCATGTGGACATCAGAATCGATTCTTTTCGAGAAGCGATAGTGATGTGCACGGTCATCACTATCAATTCTTTTTATAGAAGCGATAGTGATGAGCACGTACACATCAGAATCGGTTCTCAACTAAAAAGCGATAGTGATGTGCATGGATCACTATCGGTTCTTCGCTTCTTTTCTTAGAACCCATAGTGATGTATATTCACATCACTATCGCTTCTATCAAAAGAACCGATAGTGATGTGGACGTGACCATCACCATCACTTCTTTTGTTGAAACCGATAGTGATGACCGTGCACATCACTATCGCGTTTTAGTTGAGAACCGATTGTGATATGCCCTGTGCTACATCACAATCACTTATAATCTCAGAACCGATAGTGATTATTACTAACACCCCTCCGAAGTTATTTATCACAATCATTTTTTCCTAAAAACTTAAGAACCGACACAGATAAAGCGATAGTGATATGCCATTCTGTAGTAGTGCTAGGTTGTAGGCTCTAGCACCACCGCCTCCATCACTATCGCCTAGGCCTCCGACTGACGCACCACCTCCTCCACACCCTCGCATGGCCGCCACCCCCATCCATTTACTACTTCCTCCCACACTTGTGCAAGTGCTTGTCTTCTTGGGCTGTGGCAATCACCTCGACAGTGATGAGGCCGAGTGGATCCGGCCCCGATGGTGGCAAAGATGAGGCGATGAAGGGGACGCCTGAATTTGGCGATGGTGACAACAGGACAAGCTAACAACGAAGGAGACAAGCTCCTGCTACAAGGCTTGGATACGGGATCTAGTAGTGGAAATGCAAGAGGTCACCACATCCGGTCTTAGATGAGCTAGTGGATGACTCCAACCATGGGGATCGATAGGATGGAGCTAGACAGTGTTGAAGTAATCTTGTAATAGAAAAGTTTTAGTTTGAAAAGTTTGTATTAAGAAAGTTTAGGATGAGGAGTTGAATTAGGACAGGGAAGTAGAATCCTATTCCGTTTCATAGAGCTGTAGTTTTGGGTATAAATACAGAGGTATGTTTGAGTTTTGTAAACGAACAGAGTGAGAAGTAATAAAGATAAAATTGTCCCAAAATATTTTGACGTTCTGTTCTAACAATTGGTATCAGAGCTCGGTGAGGTAGGAGACCAGATCGCGTCATCAAGTCGGCTGCTCGAGGAGCGAGCCTCGACATGCAAGACCAGGGCGAGGCAGCGCAGAGCAAGAACCGTGCGTAGTGAGTCTCGGAAGTGCAAGCGGAGCAAAAGCGAAAGCAGCAGCCGCTGCTCGGCGAAAGAAAAAAAGCGGGCACAGGAAACGGGCGAAGCAAAGGGCGCAGGCACTAGGCAAAGCGCACGTAGCGTGGCCGCGGTTGCGTGAGTTTTGAGTAGCGCAGAAGAAGGCTTGAGGCAGGCGAGACACATCACGTGGCATACAACTTCACGCTAGTGCTTAGACACATCACGTGGCATACAACTTCACGCTAGTGCTTTTTTTCTAGTCTTGTCACGTGTATGTGAGAACAGGCCCGGAATTTAAAGGAAAAGAAGAGAACGGGCATGACACGCAGCGGCAAAGCGCGACTTGCGAGCAAGGCGAAGCTTTTTTCGTCAAATCCGAGACACGAGTCGTGAGGCCACAGGACGCATCCGAGACGGAGCCGGAGTGCGTATGCTAATCTTCAGTACCTGAAGATCATGTGTGAGAAGACAAAGATTCAGAGTGGGTCTATATCCCTCCAGTACCTTCTCCTGACGGTCGACAATTATCCAGTATAGATAATGAAGATGAAGGCAAACTTGCGCGCCTAGGGTGTCTGGCTGTGTAATCGATTAGCGACTTCTAGGCTAGACGGGTAGTGGGAACCCATTCCCGTCCAACTATTCCACACAATATCCAAAATGTTGTGGCTGTCTTCCTATTTTTGGTAGAGGCCCCATCCTGCGTATTAGCCTTCGTGATGGTATATTAGTCCGTGGGCCTTTTATTTGCTTCTCTTGGACCGCGAGTCAGTTTTCCTTTCGTTAGCTCATCACATCCTTTCGGCGACGAGGAATTAGAGGAGATCATATTCTACTTGACTAGACTGTGTTAGGTATTCAAAGATCAGGCCAGTTGGCAAATCAATATTACAATAAGAAAGGAGATGAAAGTGCTACAAATGTTCATATTTTAAGATGGATGTGCTACAATAAGATGGGTATATCTTTACTCTTTAGAACAAGGAAAGAATGATCTGGAGCATTTCACAGCACCATGTTACCTTCTTGCACCCTAAGAGTACAACGTCACCTTCAGAAATGCCATGAAACAACAAAAACTATGACCAGCCAGCAGTAAAGAACACACCCGATTCATTCATTAGGTCCATGTATATGTATAGAAGTGCATATGTTACTAGAATTGAATTACAGAGTGCTCTCAGGTGTTAGACTACTAAAGGTTAGACCTTCAGTCTCCTCGCCACAAGGTATAGGGCTTCTAGAGATTAATCTTCTACCTCCACTCTACCTAGGGTCAAATAATCACAATTGAACTTAAACAATTAACCAAGCAAATAAGGCTTTGAACTCTTACATTCCTAAATTATGCACCATTGTGTATTTAGAGTCAATTTCACTATCAATCTGCATCACAATGAGTACTAAATAAATTGATCAAGCTAAAAGACAATGAAGCAATACTTTCTAGCATTAACAAGAAGCAATTAATACAATCAGTTCAAGGCTAGATTTACAACTTTATTTGTTTTAATTCATCAAGGACCCATTGCATCACAGAGCATTCAAAATGACAGCAAACATAGAACTGAGCACCAAAGCTACAATAGTCTTTTTTATAAAAATAGGAGCATAGAACTACCCCAAAAGAAACATATAAGTGACGTGAGCATATTGAAGACCATCGGCAAGATTAGACTGCCTAAACAAAATTCTATACATGTAAGTTCGAATTGAAAAATATCTATTTTGAAATGGAAGAAGTATTTTGTTAGGACCACCGTCTCTACATTCCTATTAATTTTACACTCCTCTTATGTCAATGAAATTATGTAAAACCTAGCAAACTTGAAGGTGAAAACCATGGCAGCAAGTAGAAAATACTAACAATTCACGATATTAACACTACTGTGCACAGGCCTATCATAGACGGTTCACAAACCACATCACAGATGGTTTTGTGAACCGTCTGTTTCAAACTATCAGTGATGACTATAGGTCATCACTGACGGTTTTCCAACCGTTAGGGAAAAAATTCATTATAGACGGTTCCAATTTGGAATCATCTGGGATGTTGATTTTACATTATTCAGTAATTTTGATTTATTGGCTAGTTTTAGGAAATGCTAGCCATGCCCTCTGAAACAAAAGATAGTACAGAGCATCACTAGCATATTTGACATACATTTCGAAAATGAACTCGGATCACATATTACAACACACAACGCATCCATTTAGAAATCAACTCTGATCGCACATTACAACGTACAGCGCATCCATTTCAGAAATCAACACATATATAAAAACCAATTGAATTCAGAACTACAACTCACAAATTCGCAACACAAGGTTCACAAATTAATCGAAATGGTAACTAACAAATTGACAACTCATCAGGTGATGCTTGAGTGGCTTCGCCTTTTGGATTTATGACCTCACGCATCAAGAAGGCACAGAGTTGTCCTCGAATACCTAGCAGGTCAGCTTGTTCCAACATAGATTTAGCATATTTCCAAGCCTGTCAATGGAAAGAGAAAAGTCTTGCATGTATTTAAATTAATAAGTGGAAATAATTATTGCAAGATTGACAAACCTCTTTGGCATTGGTCTTCTTTGAAATAATGAGGAGTTGCATGTTGTGGCAAATATAGAATCCACATAGGTTAGTACCCTTTAGATGCTGGTGGCACTGTAAAAATATAATAGTTTAATTAGTTCCAAAGATATTATTATGGAGTGTGAAGGATTATTACATACTAAGGGATACCAAAAACTTATAAATATGCTTCAGCTTCGCTGGGTCCTTTGTGTGTGACCCTCCACGAACTTTATGACATTGAACGACGTGTCAAGTAAATTTTTGATAAGCGCCAAGTCGTAAGTGTTACTCTTTTTGGAATCGACGTAAATTACTTGATTCTGTCTTGGTATAATTACGAGTAAAACCAGTGAAACCTACACAAGTGTGTCACCATGATCATTCAACCTAACTTCGAGTTACATTATATAGTACAAATCAACAACTATAGCAACTGGACGAAGCACTTACCCTGGGTTGTGGGGTAAAAGTATAAATTTTTGTGCCATTGAGCCAGCAGTACTTTTTCCACATACTCGTTGTCGACTTGTAAATTTTCGTCTATAGTTTGCTTGGACACCATATGTGGGTCAAGGAAACCAACTGGTTGTTCCCTTCCTTTTGCTTTCATGATCATGTATCTACATATACAAAATCAAGGATCATATATATATATGTCATTTATCGGTACGACACGAAAGTAGAACGTGATTGCATACACTTACAATGTCCAGCATCTCATGAGTGAGGTGTCGAGAGTGTTGAGGTTGTAGAGATCAAATAAGTCATTAAAGCCGACAACGAAGACGCCATCTAAAAATCGGTGTAAGAAATGCTACTCCTTACTCCTTGAAGCTTACCGAGATACTCGATGCTCATTGTGCCACCGGCTTGTTGTCTTGTTCCATGCATCAATCTTGTAATCTAATGCAGGCTAATGTAAGCGTCTGCTAGCACTCTTTCAGTACAAACGGCTGTCCAGCTCGAATTGCCGCACCAACGGGGCAAACGGAAAGTCATGGGCTAACATGGTCCCTTTAAATTTTCCCTTGTCGCCGTCTCGCCGTCTAGCAAATGTCGTCTTCACGGGAGACGACTGGGTCCGAACTACAGTAACGGCCTATGCCTAATGGGACACGGTAGATTTGATGGGTTCCTTAGGTGCAGCACATGGCTTTGGTAGTGTTGGTAGCTCCGGTGCATCACATGGCTCTGGTAGTGCTTGTAACTTTGGTGTTGCAAGGTGAGCATCGAAGAAGATGTCCTTCTTGGACCAATAGATGAATGTGCCGATGGCATCCCCTAGTATCATGATCTCATCGTTTGAGAGCATCTCCAGCGTGACGGCCTTGCAAATTTCGTGTACACCATTGACCTGGATCTTCGCGTATCCCAGATCTACCGTGCGACCGTGCACCACCAACCCTACACCGGATGGATATGCATGCTCCCAAGCAGCCTGCAGGGGAATGGAGCCGTTGGCAAGCCTAACTTGGAGATTGCATGGTATGACCACCTACAAAAGGGTACATAGTTAGCTAACACATCAAACAGGTCTATCTAAGGAGCACTGCAGACAAGTATATTACCAAGGTGTCAGCGGGAGGAAATCTGGCGTCATCCACGTCCATCTTAGGGGCAAACATGTAGCTGCTTCGACGGTTAGTTGGGCTGAACTACGCCTGTGTTTCTTAGGCTTGCACATTTCGTGCCTGCCTCTCCGCAGCCACCATTTGCTCCATCCTTTCCATAAAGCTTCTTAGCTGACAATCGAACTGTGCTCTCGGCCTTTCCTCAGTCAGGGCTGCTAGCCATTCCTTGTGATTGGCTTTGCTTCTCTACTTACTCCAGTACGTGTTGGAGTCTTGTGGGAATATTATTTTCCAGGGAACGAAAACATCTAAGCCTCGGGTGCGACCCGGGTGCCCCTTATTTCCTAAGGCCATGGAGAATATATCTCTCTCTGTTTGAAGTGAAAGAGACATGGGAAGCTTTCGTGCTCAACGATATTAGGCATTGGGACACTTCCTTGTCTCCGGGGTTGGCACAGGACACGCCACTCGAAGACGTGGGAAGTGACCTCGCTCTTACTTAGTTTCAGGCTCGCGGGTCCAAGATCGAGGCAAACGGTGGCGCGACCTCCTTTTGGATTGCCTCGTCATCCTCCATCATCCATTACGCGATCTTGCTCTCATACCTAGTGGGACCGAGTCTCTGCGGGTGGGTGTTTTTTGACTGGACGGTCTTATGCGCCGCACTTTGACGCACGAACTCTTTTGTTTTCTTCATCTCAACAAATCATTCCCACACGTCTTTAGTGATGAACCCGTACTTCTGGAACGGAGTCATTTCCTTATTCATGTAAATAGTGACGAGGATGCTCTTGAAGTTCTTCCATGCCTTTCCTGCCAGTAGCAACGCATACCATTGCAGTGCGTGCATGGCGTCTTGTGGGAGCTCAAACGACGTGAAAATTTCTGTCACCAGGTTGTTGCGCTCCTCATCTATTAGTGTCTTCCAAGATGGATATGTGATGGGGACCCTTTCAGGCCCAACGATCCCAAACAATGTCCATGATGTTGCTGTGGGCTTAGGAGGTGCGGTAGGGGGCCCATCCTGCGGATTAACCGCCGTGATGGTATATCGGCTCTAGGGCCTTTTACTAAGCCCTCTTGGACTGCACCTCTGTTTTTCCTACGTTGGGCACCTCATCAGATCCATTTGGCAGTGAGGAATGAGGGGATGCCATCTTGTAATGAAGATCATATAAGAGGCAAATTCGTAAATAAACAGCTCATACAGGGTCATAGAAGAGGAAAGAAACTAAATTTAAGCATTGTTTAGTACATTTGTAATTATATGATGCAAGGTTAAGAGAAGGTAAGTTAAGAGAAGCAATTTAAGAAAAGGTAAGTTACGAGAAGCAAAGTTTAATATTGCTTACAAGTGAAAATATACAAAACTGTTCATGTTATTTTAGTTATAAGTTTTTAGGGGAAGTAACAAACATTGAGAGCAAGAATATACTGCTAATTCCAAAAAAATAATATGATGAAAATTACATAATCCAAAGATAGCAACAATGACATAATCAACAAGATAAAGCATATTATGAAATTTATGTCATTCATGTAGTAAACCATGTCTAATACAACACATTGATGACGAATTTGTTTTATATTGCTCTCAGAAATAGGGCTCGATTGAATATTTTAAATCTTCAACCTAAATCACAAATGGGCTAAACAATTAATGAAGTGAATAAGGCCTCGAACCCTTACCACCTTAACATGCACATTAAAGAATTGATAATCAAGCTCACTGCTAACAGATTATATTCAGTTTAGCGTACATTCAGATCAGTAGATTGAATATTTGCTAAGCAAATCATCAAATGAAGTTCAAATTAATCAGCTAGCAATTTTACCAAGCAATTATTACTCAGATTAGCAGTATAAACAAAATGAAGTAACACTCACAGTGAGCAATGGCAGATATTTAATACTAATCAGACTAAGCAAAATAGTATAAAGAATCAATTCTTTCTAGAATGCAAGTCTATTGGTTCAAGGAATAGTTCATAAAACTAATTGTCATTATCATCAATTTACCCAATAACATCACAGAGCAATTCCCATAGGCAACAGAAGATTGAGAGAGCACTTCCCACATGCAACAGAACATACATTACCAAAATTTTTGAACATGTTAATCATAAAGTAGCTAGAATCTGGAGTAGAAATGGTGAAGTAATTAAGAAAAATTAGAGGTAAATAGAGTGATCAGTCGGCATGTTAACTTGTTAAGAATAATGCAAGCAAACTGAATCAGAACGTGTTAACTTGTAGTTTATGTTAACATGTTAAGAATAATGCAAACAGACTCAAACATCTTTTACTACTATTGTCAACCAATACACCTATTTAGTTCAATTATGAAAACACATCCAACAAATATGCTCAAACACATAACTACAACTTTGCTCTTTCTTGTAATGATGCAATACTTGAACAAAGCCTCAAACTCCAAGGGAGTTTAGGAATAGCTTATAAATGGACCACACATCCAATCTACCATGTGAACAACTACATTCCATCATAGTATACAAAAAGAAATCTAGTCACAATATATCACTACTACACAAATATACATCAAAATCGGTTCTTTTTCGTCATCACAGTCGGTTCTGGTGGTGACACAAAGTCATGAGACAGAGATGAGGCGGGCATTATTACAGTCGGTTCTTGCCCGATAGAGATGATATGGTCATCTCTATCGGTTCTTTATAAGAAGCGATAGAGATGATGGTATTATCTCTATCGGTTCTTTGTAAGAAGCGATAGAGATGATCTATCATCTCTATCGCTTCTTACAAAGAACCGATAGAGATAATACCATCATCTCTATCGTTTCTTATAAAGAACCGATAGAGATGATCATACCATCTCTATCGCTTTTTTTAAAAAACCGATAGAGATAATAGCATCATCTCTATCGCTTCTTATAAAGAACCGATAGAGATAACTGTATCATCTCTATCGCTTCTTAAAAAGAACCAATAGAGATAATATAATCATCTCTATCACTTCTTTGAAAGAACCGATAGAGATGAATATCCTCATCTCTATCACTTCTTATAAAGAACCGTTAGAGATGAGTTCATCATCCCTATCGCTTCTTTCAAAGAACCGATAGAGATGACCGTCACATCTCTATCATTTTCTTGTGAGAACCGATAGAGATGAAGGGGTGTGGTGTGCTATCACATTCTAATCAGCACATATTCCACACAATATGCACATATCACATTCACACAGAAATTACAGACAACATATCACATTCAAAGAACATAAACACTTTGTTACAACAAACACATATCACATTCGTTAACAAAATAGAACGTAAACATGCTTAACCATAAGTACACATGCAATCGCATTCAGATATGTAATATTTGTTCACATCTGGTCTAGTAGGAGCTTTTGGGATCTCTAAACCGTCAGTCCTCAGACAAGCATTCTATCCATTACCACTTGGCATAAGTGGTCTCGTATCTTGTTGAGTGCAAGGTCTTGTCTACACTCTTACGGGGATAACGGTATTCGCAAGATAGAAACGAGTGCTCTAATTTGAGTTTTCAAATTTCCATGTGAAAGACTAATTGTATATGCATGTACTACCTCGGGAAGCGGTGCGAGCCGACAATCAAGACCACCATGTGTTGCATGACATACAAACCACAGCGTCGTTCTTTGCCCTGTTGATGACACTCGTGAAGAAAGAAAAATAAATTAAAAGACAAAGAAAATATGTCAGAAAATCTAAATCTTATATATGATAGCCACTTGTACCTTGAAGCGGACATACTCCAGCTTGGAGCCCTTTTTGTCGTCGTGTGTCCCTCCGCTTGACGTATTCCTTGAAACCCTATATACATTGGAAAGATGTCGTTGAGTAAAAAATTAATGAATGTAGTTAAATACAGAAAATGTTAGATAAGAGTGGTGCACTTACTACTCCAAAGGAGGCTTGATCGCGTAGGCCATCGGTCTCTTATCAACCGAATTAAAAGTGTACACTTTGTTGTCGCTCGGAAGGAGCACGAGTAGAACCCAATGGTTGCTTATTAAATGGTATGCACGTGAAGAAAATAAGTTCACATACGGTTTCGAGTGTGTGAAGTAATTGAACAGTGAAGTAGTACTTACTCCTCGTGGTACGGGAATAGAATGAAGTCCTTCTTCGACTCAGCTTGCAATGCCCTCTTGATGTAGCCGGCAACCCATTCCGGTTGAAGCCTAGCCATCGTCGCGGACACAAGCTCAGGGTCGACGAACCCAACTAGTTGTCGATTCGTCACGACCCGCTGCCTCATCGCCCTGCAACTCGCATTGAATGTTAAAAAGCGTAATGCAAAATCCTATGGAAGTCATAACGTCGTGCAGCGTGATGCGATACTCACGGCGTCGAGGATCGCGAAATAGAAATATCGATGGCTATCGGTTGAGTACAGACGGAGCAGATCCTCAAAACTAGCTCGAATGTCCCATCCTCCTCGCGGTGGAAATGTCCCTTTCGTATCTAACATTGAAGTCGACACGCCGCTATCTTTCGCTTTGTCAATGTACCATTCATGGAGTATCGAGTCCATATGCCTAGAGCGTTCAATTTCTTTGGGAGGCGAAGGGCTTTCCATGTACGTAGGCCTTAAATTCATAAGGCTTCACCGTGGTGCATGCGGCTCTCCTTTACGGGCGAAGGAGTCTCCGAGGCCGGGCGATGGGCTTTTCATGTACCGAGGGGCGCTGTGGCTTTGTGAGCCTAGCCTTTTAGCAGAGGCCTCGGTGGTTCATTGGTTGTCGTGCTAGTCCTTTTATACACCAGCTCGACTTTGTGCGGGGCTCACGCGATCGTGGGGAGCAGCGCAGTACGGTAGGAACCTACAAAGCACGCGCATAATTAAGGAACTTGTTGCAATACTCTTGGAATGGTACGAGAAGGCGTGAGGATGTTTACCTTGACCAAGATCGACGCTGTCGTGGGCCACTTGATGAGCGACATCCGCGCTGGCGAGAGTGGTGATGTCTTCGTTAGGGGGAACTCGAGTACATGTGATAAGAAGGCTTCGTGGGCGTAGTCCACAGACCCTCATGTAGCCCTTCCCCAAAGGATGACCATGCACCGTGTCGGTCTCCTTGCATGGAAATGCAACACCGCGTGCGACCTCAACAGGAAATCCGTCTTCCGTCGTGGTGAGTCGCAACTTGGTAGGCGCCGCAAAAGTGCGCAACTTGAGAGAAAACATATGAAGAGTTACCCTCGCACCATTAAGTAAGGCAAAATTAATTATTACCTTTAGCTTGGGACCGGACTTATCATTTTTGGAACCGCAGCTACTTGGTGGGGGCACAGGTTTCTCTGATGGCGGGGCATCCGCTCGACTGGAGATCATCGCCATCATCTCGGCCCTTAGGCACTTCTCACGTGCCATCATCTCCACCCTCATCTCCTCCTCACGTGCCATCATCTGCACCCTCATCTCCTCCCTCATCTCCTCCGAGATCTCCTCCTCATTGCTCCTAAGCGTGTCCTTGAGCGCCCGCACGTGCCTCCCATGTTCTTGATCACGGTACTCGAGCGGCATCTTGGAAGTAGGACTTCTTCAGTATGCCCGACCTGCGGCAAGCACCCGGCCCTTATGGTGAGCTTCCGATCGCGATGGATAGGATGTCATTTGACCCTTGGCTAAGAAAGGTCCCTGCTCTTTCCTCCGCTTACCTCCTCCCGCAATAAGCGAGTACAATTAGATCTGAAATCTGATGAGGAATGGTCTAAAACAATGTAGTAAGTTTGATATCTTACGATGGCGGAGACGACTTGCGGTAGTGGGGTTTGGTACTACCAATTGCCCGTCCGCGGTTTTCTTTGTCCTCGCTAATACCGATCCACGTGCCGCGCCTCACATATGTGCGAGTAAGGCATCGCTGTCCCGGAGTTGGCGCACTCCTCGGCTAGTCGTGCCCATTCTGCTTTCTTCCCTTCGTAGCCACCTGAACCGAGGTGGTGCGCGTGCGTGTTCAGCCTTTGGGTAGCAACGTTCCTCTGTCTCAGCTCCTCTGCCTCGGGCGTACTCTTGATCCTCGTGAACTCCTCCCAAACATCGGTAGTCACGAACGGATACCTCTCGAATGGTGCACGGCCTTTCAGCACGTACTCACTGTGCATGTAGACCCTGAAGTGCCTCAGAGCCACACCCATCCTCTTCAAGGCGTACCGCCTGGCATTGTTTTCATCCTCCTCTTCTATAATCCATTTTCCCTTAACCTCGTCCCACAGCCGGTTCTTACGCCGCCGACGACCTCCTTTCTCCAATCCTTAACCGTTATGGGAACTCTCTCCCTCACCAGTTGCCCGAGGAATGAGCGGTATCGCCCCTTACACTTGGGAGGACCCGTGCAAACGCCCGTCGCATTGAAGTGGAGAATTTGCGGCGTTCTCCCCGTGGCCCCTTTGCTTGGTCCTCGGGCCTTCCTCACCTTACTCGGCCCCTCGACATTTCGAACCTGGGTCGGCTCGACACTAGGAAGTTGGCTGCGCCCCTCAGGAGCACCTTCTACTCTTTCTGGCGATGAGCCGATGCTCTCTAATTGCGACATTTTGAGTTTTCCTATCTACCATGGACAAATATTTGACATGAGAGAAAGCAATTCGTAGCTATTATTTGAACTTGATAATAAATCATTGTTCTAATATATTGCAGTACATTAACAGAGGAAAGAATGATCTTCAAGAAAAGTTCGGCAGAGAAAATTCCGTAGCTATTATGTGAACTTGATAATAAATCATTGTTCTAAATACGTACGAACGATAACTCCTAATCTCTACATAGGTTTGGTCCTAATCCCATTCGAGGATATGTGGTTCGGGCAAGTTCCTGAGGCGTTGTACAACTCCAGAGAAAATTTGGCGACATCTCATTGTTCTCGGATACACGCCTCGACAAGCTGGTCAAGAGGGTGTGCATCCGGAGAACACCAGGAGACGCTACGAAATCTACTCGTGAGTTGTACAACGCTCAGAACTTGCCCAACCACATATCTCGAACTGTATCAAAAACGTGGACAATTCGAGACTGCTTGCTTATAAATATGTCATTACGGCATATTTATAAATAAGCACTCTCGAACGGGAGACGTAGGTTACGCAACCTAAACTCTTAACATATGCTGAGTACAGAAGCACATATGAGAAAGTAATGAAAAAAGCATCGTAACATTCATGGAAACAGGATGAGGGAACATGTATATCATGAATAATTGAATGTAGAGGGCAACCCATCAATTGAATATATAATGGAAACAGGATGATGAGATTTCTATGTGATAAATAGATCAATCTATAATTCTTGTTATTTGGGTTTAGATATGAGGGCAACCCATCAAAAGCAAGCACTGGATGCAACATGCATATCATGAAAAATTGAATACAGAAAGCATGTACGAATAGGCAAAGTTATATGCATATCATGAAAAATTATGTACTGCTGGTTTTGTTTGTACTCTATGTAAATTATTACATGTGTAACTATTATTAAGAATATCTCAAGAGTACAATAACAGCTTTAGTGTCATGAAGAAAAGTTCATGACAGAGAGCGGTCATTCGAGAGTCATGCAACTACATACATCTTTACTTTGAAAATGTAGAGCTTGGTGAAAGAAGCTTGCATGATTGTCATACCAAGGGCCATGAGTCTCAATTGCCGACAAAGTGTATAGTGTTTCGTTTCACTAACCAAAGCTACTGAATTCACAAACAGGTGGACTTAGCCAATCAAACAGTTCACATCGAAATATTAACATCATGTTGTCAATATTTCACTATAATGTGCACACAACTGACAATCTAGTCCACTTCAATTCCAATACACTATTGCAGTTTGCACCATTTGCATTGCAACGATGTCCCATTGCACACACCCATACCAAATTTGCATTTGGCAGTTCACAGTTCACAGTTCACAGTTCACAGTTCAATATAAATGCAACTAATAAACCACCCCGATACCGACCAAGGCAGCGCCTTTTCTTCACCGCAATGACAAGCTCAAACTGGCAATCATTGTAGCATGGGCAGAACACTCACCTGGCGGAGCGGGCGTAAGCGGAGCCGGGCGTGAAGGAGGCGCGGCCGTGAAGTGGGGGCGAGGGGCGCAGTGGGTGGAGGCGTCGCGAAGTGGGGCGGAGGCGGCGAGATGGAGTCGGGCGAGCGCCGGAGGCGGCGGGTAGGGGGTGCGGGTGGAGTAGAGGCGGGGGTGGAGTAGGGGAGGCGGCGGGGTGGGCGGGGTGGAGTCGGGCGCGAGGCCGAGGCGGTAGGGGAGGGCGCGGGTGGAGTAGGGACAGAGCCGGGCGTGGGGCGAGGCGGCGCCGCGGCGGGGCGCGGGCGTCAGGGGGTGGAGGGGCAGCGCAAGTGGGGCGGCGGGGGCGAGGTGGAGTCGGTGGAGGCGGAGGGGGGCGGGTAGGGGGCGGGGTGGAGTAGAGGGCGGGGGTGGAGTAGGGGTGGCGGGGTGGAGTAGGGAGGAGGCGGGGTGGGCGGGTGAGTCGGGCGCAGCCGAGGAGGCGGCGGTGGGGGCGTGAGGTGGAGTAGGGGCGGAGGGGCGGCAGGGGAGGAGGGGCGGGGTGGGCGTGGTGGAGTCGGGCGCAGCCGGGGGCGCAGTAGGGGCGCGGGGTGGAGTAGGGGTGGAGGGGCGGCGGGTGGCGTCGTGTGCGGAGGTTAGGCGCCGGGTCGCGTCGGGCGAGGCCGAGGGGCGGCGGGGTTGGGGGCGAAACCGTCGGGAGTGGGGAGTTAGGGGTGTGGAGTTGGAGGCTTAGTGAGAGCCGGCCAAATACACTGACCTATAATATTTCTATCGGTTTTCTTGGAAAACCGGCACAAAAATTTTATTCTTCCTATCGGTTTTTCTAAAAAACCGACACAAAAAAACATCTTACTATCGTTTTTTTGAAAAAAACCGACACAATAACTTTCGTTTACTATCGGTTTTTTAAAAAACCGACACAAAAAAGATTGTAATACTATCGGTTTTTTAAAAAACCGACACAAAAAAGATCATAATACTATCGGTTTTTTGAAAAACCGACACGAAAAAATAAATATCACTACAGTTTTGGATCAACCTCACAAAAAAAATATATATTACTATCGGTTTTTTGAAAAAACCGACACAAATAAATCCATATTACTATCGGTTTTTTAAAAAACCGACACAAATTGAGAACATTACTATCGGTTTTTTTAAAAACCCGACACAAAAAAACTTAATTTACTATCGGTTTTTTAAAAAACGACACAAAAATTCAATTATACTATCGGTGTTTTGAAAAGCCGACACAAAAAATTAAAAATCACTACAGTTTTTGGATCAAAACTGACAAAAAAAATATATTTATTACTATCGGTTTTCTAAAAAACCGACACAAATTGAATATATTACTATCGGTTTTTTTAAAAAACCGACAGAAAAAAGATAATTATACTATCGGTTCTTTGAAAAACCGACACAAAAAAATAAAGTTTTTGGATCAAAACGGACAAAAAAAGTATATCTATTACTATCGGTTTTTTAAAAAACCGACACAAACCGAGTACATTACTATCGGTTCTTTTAAAAACCCGACACAAAAAAACTTTCTTTACTATCGGTTTTTTTAAAAAACCGACACAATAAAGATAATTATACTATCGGTTTTTTGAAAAACCGACACAAAAAAATAACCATCACTACAGTTTTTGGATCAAAACGGACAAAAAAAGTATATATATTACTATCGGTTTTTTAAAAAACCGACACAAACCGAGTACATTACTATCGGTTCTTTTAAAAACCCAACACAAAAAAACTTTCTTTACTATCGGTTTTTTTAAAAAACCGACACAACAAAGATAATTATACTATCGGTTTTTTGAAAAACCGACACAAAAAAATAAACATTCACTACAGTTTTTGGATCAAAACGGACAAAAAAAGTATATATATTACTATCGGTTTTTTATAAAACCGACACAAATTGCGAATATTACTATCGGTTTTTTTGAAAAAACCGACACAAATAACTTACATTACTATCGGTTTTTTAAAAAAAAACCGACACAAAAAAGCTAATTATACTATCGGTTTTTTTAAAAAACCGACACAAAAAAGTAATATTACTATCGGTTTTGGAAAAAAACCGATACAAAAAAAATACATCACTATTTACTTTCCTGACAAACCATGAATTCTGAACTTGAAAAAAAATCTGATCAAAGAGTGAAAAGGCCATAACTTTTGCAAACATAGTTGGAATTTTTTGAAATTTTGCAGGAACGTACTTTGTGATACTACAAAACTATTCCAAAAAGGATTCTGGAAAAAAGAGTTAGCATTGAAAAAAAGAAGCCCAAAGTCACTTTGTAGGCTAGATTTTTGTTCAAGCAGATCTCAAAGTCAAATCTTTCTCAAATGAAGTCCGAGTATTTTGAAAATTGCGAGAAATGATTTGGTGTGGAGTGCCTTCTTTTTCTTGCTTCAAGTAGATGATACATACCACAATCCATTGAAAATTTTTTGCAAAAGTTTCATACGTACACGTAACCTTTGCAAACACGAAACTACAGTTATGTACAATACAAACATTTCAAACACATAGCAACTGATACAATGATGTACTCCTTTTATTTGCAATACAACCCTTCCTGATGATCTACACGCATGTAATTTCTTCCATGTGTGTCATCGTCGCCACTAAGACAGGCCCCATCCGCAAACGGAGGTATTTCATCAAATTGGTCGTATTCTTCTTCATCTATGACATTTTCGACTCCAACGATCCGCGCTTGCCATGAAGGACGACGTGCAACCTCAGATTGGCGGATCACGCACATAGAAGACTGATTTGCTTGCTTCGCAAGAAATGAATGGGTCATCTTTATAGGCAAGTCTGTTTAGATCCACAAGAGTAAAACCTCTCTTGTCGACCTTCACTCCATGTAGGAGTCCCACCCACTTACATCGAACAATGGAATTTGGTATATTCCGTGTCGAGCTCCCAAATTTCTTGATCACCCGAAGTAAGAGTTCATTGCCATTGAGGATCCTCCTTTCGAGTGATGTTCATCGGAAAAAGCATCTATGCTTACACCACTGTTTTGAGCAGTACTCTTCGCATCGACTTTCGATTGTAAAAGGTGTACCCATTAATATCATTACCCTGCCATATGCGTACATTAAATCTAGGTCCGTCGACCAACCATTTGATAGTCTCACTAACGAGACCTCCGCCCTTTGTTTGAACCATGAGAAATCTATCGTTGTGTTTCGCATGATGGAAAGCTCATCCATTTGTGGATTCTCTTCCCGTAATATCGACTTGTCTTTGCTCGATGTACCCGCAACTTCGCTCTGCGCAAGGCATCGGATGCGCTTTGCAATACATATCAAACCGTGGCCTCGTTAGTTTCGATCCAACGGTTCCTTTGCCGACAAGTCGCCCTCATGGCGAGATAGAGGAACACCGATTGCTTGTCTTTTCCGAGATAGTCCACGCAGAACTCAATAACCTATTCAGTACCAAAACCTTCCACAATACTACCCTCAGGCTTCGACCGATTCCTCACGTAGGATTTTAATATACCCATGTACCTCTCGAACGGGTACATATAACGTAGGAATGCCGGTCCACATATCTTAATCTCTCTAACGAGGTGAACAACAAGGTGGACCATGACATCGAAGAACGGCGGTGGAAATGCATCTCAAGTTGACATAGAGTGCGCACCACCTCACTCGCAAGTTGTCTAGCACGTCGGGGTCAATAACTGCAGGAGATCGCATTGAAGAAGTAACACGACCGTGATTGCAAACTGACATCCTCTGGCGTAATATTTCTTTTTGCAGCCCGGGAGCATTTGGGTCATCAAGACATGGCAATCGTGGGACTTCATGCCCAACAACTTCAAATCATCCAAGGACACAAGCTTCTTAATGTTCGCGGAGTAGCCAGATGGAACTTTAATACCATGGAGACATTTGCAAAGGTCCTCTTTCTCCTTCTTGGACAGGGTGTAGCATGCAGCGGGGATATACGGACCTTTTCCATCCTCCTCTATCACTGCAAGCCTGGGCCTGATTCCCATGTAGGCCATGTCGCGACGAGCATTCACACCATCCTTTGTCTTTCCAAGTATGTTCAGCAGGATACCAACCAAATTGTCACAGACATTCTTCTCAACGTGCATGACATCAATACAATGCCGAACATCTAACTGGTCCGAGAACGAACATATTTACGGCTCTTTCCGTACTGAACATCGATATCCTCTACACGTGAATATACTTGTGTAAGGACCCGAATCCACTGATTCGAACCCGCGTGTTTCTTGCACTATTCCGGGATCAGCGCTAGTGCACACGACTTAACATTGGTACATATCACATCATACACAGCGATAATAGAATAATAGTTCATTTATTGATATAACTAAATGTATGATCTTATGACCAACTTACATTATTAAGCCACGCAGGCAAGGCTGAAAATATAAACTAATAATTAAGCGGCGGAAAGTAGAAGCGTAGGTAGCTCATCGGTCACCACAGAACCGCAACAAGGCTCGGACCCTAATGACTCGTGTCTTCTTGGACTTCATCTTCCAACACGGTGTAGATTCTTCAAGCTGTTGATTATTGTTGTTTGGCAAGGGTGAGTACTTAAAGCACTCAACAAGTTGTGCCTGAATGCAATTCCATGTATCTATATGCAAGGCTTATTCCAATGGATAGGCTATCATGGCTATTTTGCAATAAGCGGCATTTATGAACGAATCTGATATATAGATTGTAAAGGATGTAAAACAAATAACGATAATAAATAAATTCAGTATTTCTCAAGTAAACCAAGTTTCCAATCCTAAGTTAAATTCCATCTTCCACATGGCATTCCGCCATCCCAACCAAGTTGTCCAATTAATTAAGCTAACCCTTAAGCTGTAATTCGAGCATTGCTCAATACCATGAACACGGCTATCAGAATAGTTTCACACTCTGCAGAGGTTATGCACTTTACCCACGATGATACAACCAAACACCACCAAGGCGAGTGATTATAACAAAGCCTTTACAATGCTCTATCTTAACCCGATACTACCGCTAAGGTTTCAACATCTGGCGGTGCATAAACCACATCCGGGCCCCCTCTTGCGCCATGTGAATTACACTGACCGGGAACTCACACCGACCACGATAGTATCAAAATTAAGACTTTGCAAATTACTCGGCTAGGTGGCCCATACGGACATGTGGTTGCATGATTGACTCAGTCAAAGGCTTGCAAGGTTAAGTCCTTAGTGTGATCAAGGCAAGACTTCCACATACCATCGCCCATCGGCCCACCTTGGCCTCCTCGCCCCTTGCCACTTGCCCCAATCTAAGTTATCATCACCCGGTTGATTACCAAGCACCACGTGCCATCAACAATTCAACATCGTTGCGTGACATGACTCGCCACAACAACTCAATCTCGTCGTGTGATCCACATGACACACAAGTTCATAACATTGTTCCATATTCCGTTAATCAAGATTAATTAACAATGATTACGACACATGTGATGGCGTGGCATGGCTAAGCAACTAATACGGTCTAACCTCCAATGTTGATCATAATTATTAATCAACTATATTAAACCAATCTAGGGTGACAATGGTTCATGGCATATAATGACAAGGTAGGGTATAGATCAATCTGGTATTTTAGCTAAACCCAATCTAATTTGAAACAATTGTATATTTGAAATATATGCAATATTGTAAAACAAACATAGCAATTTTATAAACATGGGTTCAACATGATCAAAGCACAACTTGCCTTGGAATAGGTCCTGATCTTGATCTGAAGCTTGCTCTTGGGTTGCTTGATCTTCCTCCGAAGCGTCGCACAATTCAACGTCTACGCGTACCGAAAGAGAAAAGCAAATAAATGCCAAAACAGAGAGCAATTGAACTCCAAAAATCAATTAAAATTCACCATTAAATAGATCTCAATTTTACAAATTTTTAGAAACTGGAATCACTCAATTCCGAGTTACAATGCAAAAGATATAGCCTTTTGAAGTTTGAAATAAATACTGAAATCAGAAAATCAGAAAATACGAATTAACAGATTTATTTTATACTGAAAAATCGATTTATGACGTCAGCGTGACCTCATGATGACGTCATCATCACGGAATTTCAATCGGAATATTTTCCAATTGAAAAATGTAATTATGGCGCAAGCATGGCGTCGATGGTCTCGGCCAATCCCATGCCGACACGTGTCCTCGGCGCATGGGTGAGTCACGAACTCGTCTTTGGCTTACGGTGACTCGGCTCCACGGCGCCTCGGCACCAGCGCCGACACGTGGCCGTCTGCGATTAGCTCAACCAGCGGTTCGATCGATCCGCGAAACCCGATCGGACGGTCATCAATCGCGGCGGCGTGGCGCGCATCGACCATCAATCTAGATCCAAGCGGCTTCCGAGCTCTGGTCAGCGATGGCGGCGCGGCGGTGAGTCTTACCGGACTTGAAGGCGAAGACCAAGGCGGCGGCGTTTGGCGCGTCTCCGCGAGGTGAGGTAGAGTAGTCGGGCGCGCGCCGGTGAGTCGGATCTCGAGTCCACGGCGAAAACCGGCGAACCGGCGGCGTGCTTGAGCAAAAACCGGCGGTGCGGACTTCAACTCCGCGAGCTTGCGGCGGCGTTCTCTGGTTGCTCTCGCGAAACTTTCCACCCAAAAGATGTGGCGGCTTGCGAACCTCGGGCGCTACCCCTCCTTTATAGCCTCGGCGTCCGCGCTCCACGGCGAAAGAGTCCGTGGCGTCACGGCGATGAACTCCGAGTCGGATCGGAGCGACAAGCGGCGTTGCGGCAGCGTGTCCAAATCCGACGGCTAAAGCGCGCACACACACGCGGCCCTCTGCGGGCCGGCTGGATCGCGATGAGCGATCGCCGATCTAGGGTTTCCTCGCGACGGCCAGCGGGTGGACCGGGCCGCACCGACAGCGGGTTTACAGCGCACGATGTTGGGCTCGGCCCAACAACATTCAAATTTTTAACAGTTTTCCAATTAAACTAATTCCAAAAATTCCTTTAATTTGTTTTAGGCAATAAAATAATCGGGAAAATTCAAGAAAAATCTCAAAAATACTTTGAGACATTCGGACTTAAATAAAATATTTTTGACAAAACTTTATTTTGACTTTGCACAGATTTAAATACTTTTGAATAAAAGCAATAAACCCAAAATAACATTTAATTCAAATAAATCGAGAAAAATCCAAATAAATTCAGAAAATCACAAATGCACTTTTAAACAACAAAAACTTAATTAAGCCAAATTTTGGGATGTTACAAACCTCCCCCTTAACAGAATCTCGGCAGAGATTGGGGCTAACTAGAGAATAGGTTAGGAATTCGACTTCAATTCTTCTTCTCGCTCCCAAGTGGCTTCACTTTGAATGATTGCTCCTTGAACTCTGCAAAGCGAATAGACTTGTTTACGGTCTTGCGCTCCACAACATCAAAATTACATTGGTTGCTCTTTATAAGTCAAATCTTCTTGCGACTCTATTGCCTCCAGCGGGCTTGCTCTGTTGGCACTCTGAGACACTTCTTAGGCTGCGATACATGGAATACATCATGCACTCCACGCCAATGGTGAGGCAACTCTAAGCGATAAGCTACCTCTCCTCGGCGGCTCGGAATCTTGAGCGGACCGACATATCTTGGTGCAAGCTTCCCTTTAACGTGAAATCTCTTAACGCCCTTAAGAGGGTAACCACGAGGTACACATGATCTTACGGTTCAAAACTCAAATCTCGGCGGCGATTATCGGCGTAGCTTTCTGTCTTGGTGTGCTATCTTTAATCTCTCTCGATCATTGCTACTTGACTTTACGCCTCTTGAGGATATCGGCCCAAACACCAAGCGTTCTCTGTCTCGTTCCAATTCAATGGAGTACGACAAGCACGTCCATACAATGCCTCGAGCGGTGACATTTGTAGGCTAGCTTGATAACTATTATTATAATGAACTCTACATATGGCAAACATTTATCCCATGTCGTAGCGTAAGCTAAGGCACAAGCTCTCAACATATCCTCTAAGATCGATTTACTCTTTCGGTCGACCATGCATCTGCGGGTGATATCTTTATCTTGAAATTGAGACGGGTTCCCATTGCTTCATGCAACTTATTCCAAAACCTTGAGGTAAATTGGGTACCTCATGCGACACAATCTTCTTTGGCACTCCATGCAAACATACAATCCTGGACATGTACGATTACGCCAAGCGATCTCGGAGTAAGTGGTCTTTCTTGGGATGAAATGGCGACCTTGGTTAGGCGATCCACGATAACCCAAATGGAATCGTAACCTTTACGAGTCTTAGGTAAACGGTGATAAAATCCATCCCGATTTCCTCCACTTCCATTCAGAAATTTTCAGCGGTTGCAACAAACCGGTGGTCTTTGGTGCATAGCCTTTACTCTCGACACCGTCGCATAATGCAACATGCTCGGCCACTTCACGCTTCATTTTGGCCACGAATCTCTCCTTCAAATCTGGTACATTTAGCACTTCTGGATGAATTGAGTACTTTGAATCATGCGCTTCCTCAAGAATCAATTGTTTTAATTCCTTTTTATCAAGCACACAAATTCGGCCTTTGAAGAACATAGTTCCTTGTTCGTCAGTGAAATCTATGGCTAGGCCTTCTTCCTTTTAGCCTTGATTTTTGAAATTTTATCGTCATCTTGTTGACCTTCTCTAATCGATCCTCTAATGTTGGTTTTACTTCTAGCGCAGCTATCATTTCCTTAGAACGACCTCCAATCTTAACCTCTGAAATTCCTTGCATAATTCGGTTGATCCTCCATTGACAATGCATTTGCGCTATGGCTTTTTCGACTCGGGCATACGCCACCACATTGGCTTTTCGGGATGATAATGGATTCCCACATTATAATCCTTAATTAGCTCAAGCCATCTTATTTGTCTCATATTAGTCAGATTGAGTGAATATGTATTTGAGACTCTTATGGTCGTATATATCTCACATCTATTTCCTATGAGATAATGGCGCCATATCTTTAAAGCATGCACTCTGACTAACTCCAAATCATCGTTGGGTAATTCACTTCATGTGGTCTTAATTGTCTCGGCGCATAAGCAACGACTTTGCCTTCTTGCATTAACACGCATCCCAAGCCACGCTTGAAGCATCGCGATAAATGTCAAATCCATTACGCACATCGGCAACACTAATACGAGGGCTGTTGTTAAGCGCTTCTTTAATTCCATGAAACTTTCTCGCACTCGGCGTCCATGCAAACTTCTTCTCTTTCTTTAACAAGCTGCGTAAGGGGTTTAGCAATTGTCGAGAATCCTTCTATGAACCGGCGGTAATATCCGCCATTCCCGAGAAAACTACGAATCGAGTAGCAGACTTGGTGGCTCCCAATGCAACACTGCGTCCACTTCTTTGGGATCAAGCTGCGACTCCTTTGGTAGTCATTACATGACCGAGAAATTCAACTTTCTCCTTCCAAAATTCACACTTGCTAAACTTAGCATATAGTTGATGCTCTCGCGACTGTCTAAAACCATTCTCGGATATTACGCATGCTCTTCCTCTGTCTTGAGTAAACCAAGATATCGTCTATGAAGACTACAACAAACTTGTCCAAGTAATCCATGAAGACTTTATTCATCATGTTCATGAAATATCTTTGGGGCATTAGTCAATCCGAATGACATGGTGTGAACTCGTAATGTCCATATCGCGTAAGCGCAGTCTTAGGTACATCCTCCGCTCGGATCTTCAGCGATGGTATCACGAGCGAAGATCTATCTTGGAAAACTCCGGCTCCTCTTAAGCGATCAAATAAGTCGTCGATCACGGGCAGCGGATACTTATTCTTGATCGTTACTTCATTAAGTGCGCGGTAGTCGATGCACATTCTAAGACTTCCATCCTTCTTGCGAACAAACAAAACCGGGGCTCCCACGGCGATGAACTTGGTCTAATGAAACCTTTCTCTTGCGGTTCCTCAATCGCTTCTTCATTTCTACTAACTCGTCGGTAGGCATCCGATATGGTCTCTTTGATATCGGTCTTTGTACACGGTGCTAACTTCGATGACAAACTCGATATCACGATCGGTGGCAATCTGGCAAATCTTACGGAAATACCTCGGGTATTCTCGCTCTTGGCACATCTTCCATCTTGATGGCTTTCTGCTGTTGACCGTTAGCGCCCGTCGAACTGCGGTCGCTTGAAACTCCACTTTCTTGCCACTAGGGCCTTCCAAGGTCACGATCCTTGGCCACAATCTAAAACGACCTTATGCTTGGACAGCCAATCCATTCCAAGGATGGCGTCTAGGGATTGCGCATCTATCAAGATAAGATTCGCGAGAAATTCTATCCCATCCATAAACAACAGCTCCCAAACACCCAAGGCTAGATCTAAGCTCGGATCACGGGGCTTGGACTAAAACACACACTTAAGATTCACCACTTTAAATCCATTCTTGGTTGCAAAACTTTGAGAAACAAGCGAATCGAAGCTCGAGAATCAAACAAAGCATGGCAGTCTCGAGTTGACCAGAACTTACCCGTCGACGTCGTAGCTTCACGAGCTCCATCGGCGGTGATGTGGTTGATTCTTCCACGCCTTTGATTGCGGCGTTGCTCGGCTTGGCTTGGTGCACGATTTCCTCGATGTTGGTGCTTTAGCGGGTGTTGTTCCCAGGTTGAAGCAGCTGGTGTGATGCCTCCTTACGTGGACACCTATTTGAAAAGTGCCACGGCTCATTGCAAGTATAGCATCTCTTCACTGCATGATGCTTGATTTCCTCTGGTGCATTGTTGCCTTGCGCTGGAGTGCGAAATTCGATTGGCGGGCGAGGTGTAGGGGTTGATGTCTTGTTCCCGGTGGTGGTTGAAATCTAGCAAATTCTTTGGGGTGACATCCTCAAGCGTAGATGGTTTGGCGTCCACCACGATTGTTCATCAAGCGCTTACGGTTTCACCTAGCTCTTTGCGCTTGTCCTCTAGGATTAAAGCCTTATTTACGGCTCACGAAAATCCGGAAAATTGTGGGTGTCGGTCCCACTGCGATCCTGAATTCAGTCCCTTCATGAAGCGAGGCGCCTAGCTTTATCCGTCGCTCGTCCTCGGGGCATAACGAGCTAAGCGAGTGAATTTATTGGTATTGACCCTTTGGTTGGCCTCCTTGCTTCAAAGCTCTGAACTCCTCCTTCTTAAGATCCATCATTCCCTGCGGGACATGATCTTGGCGGAAAGCATTAGTGAACTCCTCGGGTTATCTCTTGCGGGGCTCCATGGCGCACGATAATTCTCCCACCATTCTGCGGCGGTTCCTTCAAGTTGATGAGGCGTAGAGCACCTTCTCATTGCCCTCACACTGAGTGATGTGCGACTTCTTCTCAATGGTCCTAAGCCAATCGCCGGCTTCCAAAGGGTTCACGTTTCGGAGAAAGTTGGTGGCCTAGTCCTCATAAAATCCGATAGCTTGGACATAGGTCGAGGTCCACCATGATTGTTACGAGTTGCGGGATTGTTGTGGTTTCTTCTTGCATTGGTCATCTTTGCATCTTTGCATCATTATCTGCATCGGTTGAGTCTGTCTTTGCAAGGAATGCTCCCAGTTCTGCATGTCCTTTGGCGGTGGTTGAGGCTGCCTCCATCATTGGGATTGTCATTCAGCGTGATCCACTTCTGAAGCACCGTTGTTTCCTCGAGTATTCACCATCGATGATTGCCTCTTAGGTTAGGAAAGGTAGATGTAGCATAGATGAGAAGTAAGAATTTCTAAAGCGGGAGATAGGTTATACCCAAATGAACAATTCTTTATTTAACTTGGTATGGTGCTTATTTAAGCCTACAAGCTCTGCAACACATCTTGCACACTCGGCAATACAAAGAAGCAAACTAAACACGCAACCTTAACGTCCACTAGAAAGGTAAAGACTAACTTAAAGCGCGACTCACACTCGAGTCTCAACACGGCTCAAGGTGACACTCACTCATCCACCACCACAGTGAGGCCGATCCGGCGCATACACGGCGGGTGGGTGGCATCGGAGCAAACCTATCACGATGACCTATTCTGGGTCCTCTGCAACAGCGAGTCTGCACTCCCCTCGGCTCCCACTCTCGCTCCTCTGGATCCTCCTCGGACTCCTCGGTGGCTCTGAACTCTACGAGTCACGCGCGCCGGCTCGTCCTCAAGCGCCTCGGGGCCTCTCCCGGCTCGGTGATCATCCCGATGGTGCTGCACGGGTCACCTCGAGCTCTGCTCTGCTACTCTGAGTGCCTCGTACAGTCTCGGCTCTGGGTAGTCTCTCTCATATGATCCTCTGGGCAAGGCGAACTCGCAAGGTGCGTCGTTTGTAGCACACTCGCTCCCCTCGATCCGTCGTCTTGGCATGCTTGAGCGTCAGGTGAAGTCGGAACACGAGTCGTGAAGCTCGTCGGCGTAGTCGCGGCGGACGCGGCGAAGAGCAAGTCGGCGACCTCTGAATTGCAACCTCGTGCGAGAATCTTGGCGGAGATGTTGATTGGCTGCTAGCTTCCTCGTTCTCCGGCGTAGATGATCAACTTGCAAATAAATCCTCGGTGTACACCATTCAGCGACCGGTGCCTCCTCGGTAAAGTGGACGATAGAAACCTCAAGCGTCGAAGTACTCTCCACGGCTCCATGGCGTAGCCGCGGTTTGTCTCCTCAAAGGTCGAACGATCGGCATCGCTCCACAAGAACTTGGAATAAGTTCTCCACCAAAGCAACAAGTAAAGCAGGTAAATTTAGCAAAGCGAAGTAGAGAATGAGATGAGTCGAGAGGGTTTTATTAGTCAAGCTTAGATTTTCTTTTAGAAAATAATTTTGGACACCTCAAGACACCTCCAAACTATCTAGGGCCAAGACCTACGGTCGGTATGCTCGATACCACCTCTGTAAGGACCGAATCGCGATTCGAACCCCTTTGTGTTCTTGCACTATTCCGGGATCAGCGCTAGTGCACACGACTTAACATTGGTACATATCACATCATACACAGCGATAATAGAATAATAGTTCATTTATTGATATAACTAAATGTATGATCTTATGACCAACTTACATTATTAAGCCACGCAGGCAAGACTGAAAATATAAACTAATAATTAAGCGTGGAAAGTAGAAGCGTAGGTAGCTCATCGGTCACCACAGGCAACCGACAAGGCTCGGACCCTAATGACTCGTGTCTTCTTGGACTTCATCTTCCAACACAGTGTAGATTCTTCAAGCTGTTGATTATTGTTGTTTGGCAAGGGTGAGTACTTAAAGCACTCAACAAGTTGTGCCTGAGAATGCAATTCCATGTATCTATATGCAAGGCTTATTCAATGGATAGGCTATCATGGCTATTTTGCAATAAGCGGCATTTATGAACGAATCTGATATATAGATTGTAAAGGATGTAAAACAAATAACGATAATAAATAAATTCAGTATTTCTCAAGTAAACCAAGTTTCCAATCCTAAGTTAAATTCCATCTTCCACATGGCATTCCGCCATCCCAACCAAGTTGTCCAATTAATTAAGCTAACCCTTAGCGTAATTCCGAGCATTGCTCAATACATGAACACGGCTATCAGAATAGTTTCACACTCTGCGAGAGGTTATGCACTTTACCCACGATGATACAACCAAACACCACCAAGGCGAGTGATTATAACAAAGCCTTTACAATGCTCTATCTTAACCCGATACTACCGCTAAGGTTTCAACAACTTTGGCGGTGCATAAACTCACATCCGGGGCCCCCTCTTGCGCCATGTGAATTACACACGACCGGGAACTCACACCGACCACGATAGTATCAAAATTAAGACTTTGCAAATTACTCGGCTAGGTGGCCCATACGGACATGTGGTTGCATGATTGACTCGGTCAAAGGCTTGCAAGGTTAAGTCCTTAGTGTGATCAAGGCAAGACTTCCACATACCATCGCCCATCGGGCCCACCTTAGCCTCCTCGCCCTTGCCACTTGCCCCAATCTAAGTTATCATCACCCGATTGATTACCAAGCACCACGTGCCATCAACAATTCAACATCGTTGCGTGACATGACTTCGCCACAACAACTCAATCTCGTCGTGTGATCCCACATGACACACAAGTTCATAACATTGTTCCATATTCCGTTAATCAAGATTAATTAACAATGATTACGACACATGTGATGGCGTGGCATGGCTAAGCAACTAATACGGTCTAACCTCAATGTTGATCATAATTATTAATCAACTATATTAAACCAATCTAGGGTGACAATGGTTCATGGCATATAATGACAAGGTAGGGTATAGATCAATCTGGTATTTTAGCTAAACCCAATCTAATTTGAAACAATTGTATATTTGAAATATATGCAATATTGTAAAACAAACATAGCAATTTTATAAACATGGGTTCAACATGATCAAAGCACAACTTGCCTTGGAATAGGTCCTGATCTTGATCTGAAGCTTGCTCTTGGGTTGCTTGATCTTCCTCGAGCGTCGCACAATTCAACGTCTCACAGCGTCAGAAAGAGAAAAGCAAATAAATGCCAAAACAGAGAGCAATTGAACTCCAAAAATCAATTAAAATTCACCATTAAATAGATCTCAATTTTACAAATTTTTAGAAACTGGAATCACTCAATTCCGAGTTACAATGCAAAAGATATAGCCTTTTGAAGTTTGAAATAAATACTGAAATCAGAAAATCAGAAAATACGAATTAACAGATTTATTTTTATACTGAAAAATCGATTTATGACGTCAGCGTGACCTCATGATGACGTCATCATCACGGAATTTCCAATCGGAATATTTTTCCAATTGAAAAATGTAATTATGACGCAAGCATGACGTCAGCACTGGTCTCGGCCAATCCCACGCCGACACGTGTCCTCGGCGCATGGAGTGAGTCACGAACTCGTCTTTGGCTTACGGTAGACTCGGCTCCACGGCGCCTCGGCACCAGCGCCCGACACGTGGCCGTCTGCGATTAGCTCAACCAGCGGTTCGATCGATCCGACGAAACCCGATCGGACGGTCATCAATCGCGGCGGCGTGGCAGCGCATCGACCATCAATCTAGATCAAGCGGCTTCAGAGCTCTGGTCCGGCGATGGCGGCGCGGCGGTGAGTCTTCCGGACTTGAAGAGCGAAGACCAAAGCGGCGGCGTTTGGCGCGTCTCGGCGAGTGAGGTAGAGTAGTCGGCGCGCGCGCCGGTGAGTCGGATCTCGAGTCCACACGGCGAAAACCGGCGAGCCGGCGGCGTGCTTTAGCAAAAACCGGCGGTGCGGACTTCAACTCCGGCGAGCTTGCGGCGGCGTTCTCTGGTTGCTCTCGCGAAACTTTCCACCCAAAAGATGCGGCGGCTTGCGAACCTCGGGCGCTACCCCTCCTTTATAGCCTCGGCGTCCGCGCTCCCTGCGGCGAAAGAGTCCGCGGCGTCACGGCGATGAACTCGAGTCGGATCGGAGGCGACAAGCGGCGTTGCGGCGCGTGTCGGATCCGGCGGCTAAAAGCGCACACACACGCGACCCTCTGCGGACCATTGGATCGCGATGAGCGATCGCCGATCTAGGGTTTCCTCGCGGCGGCCGCTGGGTGGTTGGGCCGCACAAGCGCGGGTTTCTGAGCGCCTGATGTTGGGCTCGGCCCAACACATTCAAAAAATTTTTAACAGTTTTCCAATTAAACTAATTCCAAAAATTCCTTTAATTTGTTTTAGGCAATAAAATAATCGGGAAAATTCCAAGAAAAATCTCAAAATACTTTGAGACATTCTGGACTTAAATAAAATATTTTTGACAAAACTTTATTTTGACTTTGCACAGATTTAAATACTTTTGAATAAAAAGCAATAAACCCAAAATAACATTTAATTCAAATAAATCCAGAAAAATCCAAATAAATTCCAGAAAATCACAAATGCACTTTTAAACAACAAAAACTTAATTAAGCCAAATTTTGGGATGTTACAACTTGCCTTCCACTCATAGGCTGCGGTGCTGAACGGACTTCCCTCTTCCCATCAAATTTGTCATCCATCTTACGGTATCGATGACTTCGAGGTAGAAACCTACGGTGACCCATATACAGTTTTCTTGGAATTGGCGACCATAGGCTCTCGGTCTCCTCTTCACAAATAGGACACGCTTTTGCTCCTTTTAAATCTTGTAGCCCGCCAAATTACCAATAGCGGAAATCATTTATGGTGCAAAATACCATAGCAGTAGGGTGAAATGCTCTCTTTCATGCGCATCCCACACAATGACCCGTCATTCCACAATTTTACCAAATCCTCGATCAATGGGCGAGGTACACATCAATATCATTTCCCGTCTGTTTGGGTCCGAGATTATAGCGACATCATGATATACTTCCGCTTCATGCACAACAAAGGAGGAGGTTGTAGATACACAGCGGGCGGCCACGTCTTTGTGACGATTGCTCATGTTACCAAGCGGATTCATTCCATCGGTACTCAATCCAAATCTTATGTTCCTCATTTGGCACCAAACTCCTCATGTTTCCAATCGATGTTTCTCCATTGAGCGAATCGTGGGTGTCTCGGCTTGCCATCTTCCTTTCGAGACTCATAATGCCAGCGCAACAATTTTGCTTCTCTAGGATTTGCAAACAACCTTTCTAGGCGGAATGATGGGCAAGTACCACAATACCTTGGCGGTGCACCTTTAGTGACCTCTTCACCCTCGTTGCCTCGGCTCTTACGCTTCTTGTCGTTACGCTTCTTCTTTTGTTTGTGCAGAGGCACACATAACTGGACAAATGTGCAGCTCGATGTGCGTTACGGTACAAGATGCAATTATTTGGACATGCATGTATCCTTTCTATTTCCATTCCCATGGGACATAGTAGCTTCTTCGCTTCATAAATGCTTGTTGGCAACTCGTTTCCCTCCGGAAGCAGGTCCAATAGAAGAACTAGAAGTGCATTAAAACTTGTATCTGTCCAACGGTGTTTTGCCTTCAGTTCGAACAATGCAAGGACCGAACCTAACTTAGTGTATTCTGCTTTGCAACTTTGTGAGCAGTGGTTTCGCATCGTCTTCCATCAGGCTTTTAAACTTTCCAAACTCTCTTTCTGTGTAATTACCCTCCACATCCCGCAACATTTGCTCCAAATTCTCCTCCTCAAACATATCAAATTGCAACTCATCATCCGGTTCCACCGTGTCTTCATTGCATACTGGCGGTACTACTGTCTCCCCGTGATGGATCCAACACGTGTAATTCCTCACGAAGCCACGTCGAATCAGGTGGTCCTCAATTTGAGCTGAGTTGTTGAATCTTCTCAGATTGGTGCAATCAATGCAGGACAATATATGAAGTTTACACCCCTCCTCACCATGTCCTCTTCGGCAATTTTTTTGAACTCCTTAACACCCTCTGAAATTCAGCACTCACACGACTTTTTGCATACATCCATTCCTTACGGTTCATCTGCAATTAAACTTCACCCAATAAATTATGCACAAACTGGAGCGACGGCAAGCTAGTTATTTGAAATATTGAGACATCATTTCAGTTAATATTACCTTTGCAAAATAGATGATAATTTCCTGCAACATATATGAAATATGTACTCCCGATCGATACCTAGATTCTTCCCTGGTTTAGAGCTTCCAATTTCCTAGATAAGAGACATACATTTTTAACATGAACAATGATATCAAACAATCTAATTATATAGTGCAGTAGCCTACAGATCTTTTGACTACAACGAAACAATACAAGGGTACCAACGATGACTCCTAATCTCTAAATAGGTTTGGTCCTAATCCCATTCGAGAATATGTGGTTCCGACAGGTTCCTAAGCCGTTGTACAACTCCAGAGAAAATTTCGGCAGCATCTCCCCGCTATTCTCCATATACACGTCTCGACAACAGGTCAAGAGGGGTGTGTATCTGGAGAATACCAGGGAGACGCTACCGAAATCTCTACTCTGCAGTTGTACAACACACTTCGAGAACTTGCCCGGCACATATCCTCGAACTATCAAACGTGGACAATTCGAGGCTGCCAAACATAAATATACCATTTAGTTCGGTATATTTATAAACAAGCATCCTCGAGCAGGAGATGTAGGTTCCGCACCTAAACTCTAGCATTCATCGGTGTGACAATAATAATTCCATATTAACATCAAAGCACTACAAATTAAGATAATTAAATACATGTGTACATGCTTGTGAAATAAAGGGTGTGAAATCGATAGGATATACACAATACCAGTGCAATCTAAACTTTCTTTGCGACATATCAAAATTACATAGTACAAAATTAAAGGGGTTTGAAGGAATGCTCACATTTTGAAGAAAACCACAAATTATGCAAAATGAGGAAATCTCCTCAAGTTAGGGCTTCAAATTTACCCTCTTAACACCCACCCTTGAGGATTTCAAATTTTCTCACCCAAGTATTGCTTCCAACCACGAATATGAGCTATTTTTTTACGGTGGCGGCGGAGAAACCTCCTTTGGAACAATAGCGAGAGAAGAGTTCAGCTCGAGTGGTATAAATAACCTAACGAGGTACATCACTATCGGTTCTCATATAAAAGCGATAGTGATGTGATCATAATTTATCACGATCGGTTCTTACAAGACAAGCGATAGTGATTATAATAGTCATCACTATCGGTTTTCATATAAGGCGATAGTGATGAGCTGCGTACACATCACTATCGGTTCTTATTTAGAAGCGATAGTGATGATAATGAACATCACTATCGCTTCTCACAAAAGAACCGATAGTGATGAGAGTCTCATCACTATCGGTTCTTTTGTGAGAAGCGATAGTGATGTCCATTATCATCACTATCGCACGAAATAGAACCGATAGTGATGTGTGCGTGCTCATCACTATCGCTTCTTATATGAAAACCGATAGTGATGATAATGCATATCACTATCACTTCTCGTAAGAACCGATTGTAATGTTCGATGCTACATCACTATCACTTCTAACACGAGAACCGATAGTGATTATGATTAATGCCTCTCCTAAGTCATCTATCACAATCGTTTCTTCCTAAAAACTTAAGAACCGACACAGATGAAGCGATAGTGATGTACCATTCTGTAGTATATGCATGCTACAAAGGCCACAAAGAATGCTGGTTTCTTGCAAGAAAATAAAAGAAATAAGCCTAATAGGGGTAAAGATAAGTAACTTTCATATGTGAATGGGTAGATAAGGTTGGCATATCGAAACTCGACAGGTGTCACCATGCATGAAACATGATAGCTAAAATGAATAGAGTTTAGTGATGTTGCCCACCCTTAGCTCGACTTAACCTCTTTTTTTTCTCATTTACAACCAGTACAACAACAATAGTAGAAATTGAGCATGCATAGCCTTCACAATATAAATGTTGCTTTAAAACCACACACCATAGAGAGACAGGTATTACTTTGTATAACATCTAAGTCAGCCTTTTTTCTACATAGGAATAAAACTTATAATGGTCCTTTTCAGTCCTACCACATTTGCAAATCATTCTTGCATCTTGCTAGTCTAATTCGATGAAATATGGATGCTAAACAGAGGAAAGTTGAACTATCAATCGGTGTTACTGCAATTTACATATAACTTTTCATTGGAGATCATATTTCTTCACTAAGCATTGGACTTCATTCATAAGGCAACTGCAAAATACTCTTCAAGATATAATTGCTCTCCTAGAAAGCAAGTACCCGATTGCATTCAAGTCAGACCAAGGTGGTAAACACAGATATTTCTCTAGTATGACTATTGATTTGATCTAGAATTATGTGTTTGCGTGCAAATCTTTTTCATACAAAATACTTTCTTGTCATTAAGCCTTATACTTTTGGTAAGCAACCAATTTGTTTTTCATATCAAACTGTAGGCACAAACCTCAAAATCGATCACATACACATATCAAATTGTAGGCATTATACTTTTGTATACTTTGATGGGATGTAGGGTTCAATAATTCTCATCTACAATCGATCACATACACAAATCAATAAAAAAAATTATCAGTATGGATACCCAATTACTTCAAGCAATAAGAGGAAAGAGCATCTACATGCTTTGATTTTAAAAAGCACATCGGTTCCAATGAGTTTGTTAACATCTTGCAGCTATACGATTCAGAAGAGAAGAGGAAGACACTAATTGTGTGCTGTTGAGATCTTGTATCTAATTATTGAGCATAGACAAAAAATGTTTACACTAGATCCACTATAATACATCCAGCGGATGAACCCAAAAGCAAAATTAACTAGCATCCATCATATTATCAAATGAAGCGAAACCCTAAAGCATCACAGTATCAAATGAAGCGAAATTAACTAGCATCCATCACAGTATCATAGGAGGGGGCGTGGGGGAGGACTCACTGGAGGGGCAGCCGACGTGGGGGAGACGGAGGAGGAGGGGGTGCGGGGGAGGACTTACCAGGAGGGTGAGTCGACGTGGCTGACACGGCGAGATGGAGGGTGACATGGAGGGGAGGGGGCCGCAGAGGCTGGTGGGGGTGCCGAGGTGAGTGAGACGGCGAGGGGGCAGTCGCCACGGAGGGAGGATAGGCGCTGCCAAGGCGAAGGACTCACCGTGAAGGGGAGTCGACGTGGGGGAGACGGTGAGGGGGAGGTCACCACGGAGGGTATGTGCGCCACCGGGGGAGCCGCCATGAGCTAGAGTTTGAGGCAAAGGAGCCGCGCAAGATGGTTTCGGGTAGAGAAAGGACAGAATGAGTGAACGACTGTGTACAGGGTAAAAGGCCCATCCCAAATGTTCTGGGCTTGAATCGTCTAGGATCAGCCAGTTTTCCTTTTTTTTCCTGTTATTCTTGTAGGCTATTTTTTTTCCAAAACTGCAGTTTGTTTTAAATGCAATTTTGTTCAAAGAAAGGCTCTGGTTTTTAAGATTTTTTAAAAAAGTTTGTTTTTTAAAAAGGATATTTTAAAAAAGGCTAGAGTTTTTTTAAAAAAGCTGATTTTTTATACTATTTTATAGTCCAACAAAAGTGCTAGAGTCTTTTAAAAAAACTAGTTTTTTTCATGCTATTCTTAGTCCAACAAAAGTTTATAATAGTACATCGCAATAATTCTAATAATTTATAATACATACATCTCAATAATTACATTACAGACATCTCATTATTTATAATACTTAAATCTCATTAATTGTAATACATACACCTTATTAATTATAATACAGGTACACTTGAACTAAGCATGATGACCTCATCATAACTCCACTTGCTTATTCTTCTGCATAAAAATTACCCCTTCACGATAATCGACACGGGTGTAGCTAGCTTCCTCAGGTTGATCTTCCTGGACCGTAACGCCAATACCGATAGGAAACAACTCATCAAATTGATTGTATTCTTCCTCATCTACTAAATTCTCAACTCCAACAATCGTCCTTTTTCCCAAAAGAACCACATGGCACTTCTTGTTGCACGGGTCGGTTACATCGAAGACTTGAACAACTTGATTAGTGAGTACAAATGGTTCGTCTTGGTATCTGATACGTTCGAGGTCCATATTAGTGACACTATACTTATCAACCTTCACGTGCTATGAGTGAACCCAACGGTACCAAAATAAGGGGATCTTGAATAGTATGTAGTCGAGCTCCCAAATTTCCTCAATGAACCCATAGTACAAGCTCCTTATTGACCCAGCGGTATTCAGCGAATCCATGCAAACATCATTGTTCTAGTTTGTGCTCTTCATATCCTGATCTCTCGTGTAAAATGTGTACCCATTTAAGTCATATCCTTTCCTTGTTACAACTGTAAATGCTGGCCCTTTTGCCAACCATGTCATCGTATCATCTGACGAGCTTCCAGTGATGGGTTGTCACTCCGTCAACCATTTGTTGAACTGAAGGTTATGCTTTTTGATGATCTAGGACTCCTATCGCGACGAATTCTATTGCTGTAGGTAGTTCTTGTGCTCGTCGATATACGGGACCACAACAGCTATGTGCTACAAAACCGTGAAATGGGCTTTACCGCACGCAGCTGGATCAGGCGTGATTGTCCTTCTGATGGTCCCGATACCCTGGAGCCTCCCCTCATGGCGGGATCGAGGCATACCTATCAGTTCGACCTGAGCCATGTAATCCACGCAGAATTCAATGACCTCTTCGGTTGCATAACCTTCGACAATGCTACCCTCAGGATGAGATCAATTCCATACATAGGACTTGAGAATTCCTATGTACCTCTCGAACAGGTACATGGTACGTAGGAACACGGGCCTGCACATCTTTATCTACTGTAAGGACCCGAATCCACTGATTCGAACCCACTGTGTTTACTGCACTAGTCCCAGGATCAACGCTAGTGCACACAGCTTAACATTGGTACATATCACATCATACTCAACGATAATAGAAATAATAGTTCATTTATTGATATAGCTAAATGTATGATCTTATGACCAACTTACATTATTAAACCACGCAGGCAAGATGGAAATATAAGCTAATAATTAAGCGGCGGAAAGTAGAAAAGCGTAGATAGCTCATCGAGTTCACCACAGCAAGCGACAAGGCTCGGACCCTAATGACTCGCGTCCTCTTGGAACTCTTCCTCCAACACAGGTGTAGATTCTTTGACTGTTGATTATTGTTGTTGGCAAGGATGAGTACTTAAAGCACTCAACAAGTTGTGCACAAAATGCAATTCTATGTAACTATATGTAAGGCTTATTCCAATGGATAGGTTATCATGGTTATTTTGCAATAAGCAGCATTTATGAACAAATACAATAAATAGATTTTAAAGACTGTAAAACAAATAACAATAAATAGATTCAGCATTTCTGAAGTAAACCAAGTTTCAAATTCTAAATCAAATTCCATGGCATTCCGCCATCCTAACCAAGTTGTCCATTTAATTAAGCTAACCCTTAACTGTAATTCCCGAGCATTGCTCAATACCGCGAGCACGGCTATCCGAATAGTTTCACACTCTGTAGAGGTTATGCACTTTACCCACGTGATACAACCAAACACCACCAAGGCGAGTGATTATAACAAAGCCTTTACAATGCGCTGGCTTAACCCGGTACGACCCGCTAAGGTTTCAGCACTGGTGGGACTGGTTACCACATCCAGGGCCCCCCTCTTGCGCCTTGTGAATTACTCCATAACTCAGGAACTCACACCGACCAAGATAGTACCAAAATTAAGACATTGCAAATTACTCAGCTAGGCTGGCCCATACCAGACATGTGGTTGCATGATTGACTCAGGTCAAAGGCTTGCAAGGTTAAGTCCTTAGAATGATCAAGGCAAGACATCCACATACCCTCTGCCCATCGGGCCCACCTTGGCATACTCGCCCCTTGTCACTTGCCCCAATCTAATTGATTATCACCCAGTTGATTAACAAGCACCACGTGCCATCAACAATTCAACATCGTTGCGTGACATGACTCGCCACAACAACTCAATCTCATCGTGTGATCCCACATGACACACAAGTTCATAACATCGTTCGATATTCCATTAGTCAAGATTAATTATCAATGATTCAATCACATGTGATGACGTGGCATGGCTAAGCAATTAATACGGTCTAACCATCCCATGTTGATTATCATTACTAACCAACTATAATGAACCAATCTAGGGTGACAATAAATTATGGCATACAATAACAAGGTAGGGTATAGATTAATCTGGTATAATATCTAAGTCCAATTTAATTTGAAACAATTGTATACTTGAAATAATATGCAATAGGGTAAAACAAATATAGCAATTTTATAAACATGGGTTCAACATGATCAAAGCACAACTTGCCTTGGAATAGGTCCTGATCTTGATCTGGAGCTTGCTCTTGAGTTGTTGGATCTTCCTCCGAAGCGTCGCACAATTCAACGTCTACGCGTACCGAAGGAGAAAAGCAAATAAACACCAAAAAAGAGAGAAAATGAACTCCAAAAATCAATTAAAATTCACCATTAAATATATCTCAATTTTACAAATTTTTAGAAATTTGAATCACTCAAATCCGAGTTAAGATGCAAAAGATATAGCCTTTTGAAGTTTGGATTAAATACTGAAATTGCAAAAATCAGAAATTCAGAATTAACAGAATTATTTTTAAACTGAAAAACCGATTTATGACGTCAGCGTGACCTCATGATGACGTCATCATCACAGAATTTCCAATCAGATTATTTTCCAATTGAAAAATTCAATTATGACGCAAGCATGACGTCAGCCTTGATCTGGAACCAATCAGAACGCGACACGTGTCTCGGTGCATGGACTGAGTCCAAGGCGCAGCGCTGGACCACGGTGAACCCGGTTCACGATGCCTCGGCACCAGCGCTCGACACGCGGCAGCACGCAATTGGTTGCGGCGACGGTGCGTTCCGATGCGTTTGAATCCGATCGGTCGGCTACGGACAGGGGTGCACGTGGCACAATCTGTGCCGTTCTCTTGGATCCTATGGTCACGAACACACCCGAGACCAACAGCGAAGAGGCGGTGTGGGATTCACTGGAGGCGAGGAAGAAGACCAGGGCCACGGTGTTTCGGTGCACTTCCGACGCGAAGAAAAGGCGTAGCTGACGCGGTACACCTTGGCGAATTCAAATCCGGAACCAAGGCGTCGGAAGACCACAGATCGGCGATGATCCAAGGCAAAACCGCGGTGGCTACAAGCTTTTGACTCCGACGAGCTCCCTTGCGCTCACCACGACGTTCCTCGCCGACGGGGTCGACCAAAGCGCTTGGCTGCTCACGAGGAACCTCGGGCGAGTACCCCCTCCTTTTATAGCCTCGACGTTCGAGCCCTACACGGCGGGGAAGTCCGGAGTCGTTACGGCGGCGGACTCCGAGCTCACATCGGAGACAAAGGACGACGGCGCGACGCGTGTCCCTGATCCGACGGCCAGGTCATGAGCGCACACGCGGCCTTTCTGAGCAGTTGGATCGCGCCGACGACCACCGATCTAGGGTTTTCCCCGCAATGGTTCGCGGGCGGGTGGGCAGCGCCAAAGCGAGCGAGCAGCGCCTGATGTTGGGTTTCGGCCCAACACTGTTCAAGTGATTTTTAAACTCTTTAATAATTAAAATAATTCCAAAAATTCATTTAATTGGTTTTAGGCAAATAAATTATCAAGAAAAATCCAAGAAAAATCTCCAAAATACTTTGAGACATTCTGGACTCAAATAAAATATTTTTGGCAAAACTTTATTTTAACTTTGCACAAATTTAAATAGTTTTAAGCAAAAGGTCAATATTCTTAATTTAAAATTAATTCAAATAAATCCAGAAAAATCCAAATAAATTCCAAAAAATCCACAAATGGCAATAAAATAATATTTGAGCAAATTTTGGGATGTTACAAACCTCCCCCCTTAACAGAATCTCGACCCCGAGATTCAGGGCTAACTAGAGAATCGGTTTGGAAACTCTGACTTCAAATCTTCTTCACGCTCCCAAGTTGCTTCACTGTCAGAATGATTGCTCCACTGAACTCTGCAAAAGCAAATAGACTTGTTTCTGGTCTTGCGCTCCATAACATCCAAAATTCTGACCGGTTACTCTTTGTAGGTCAAATCTTCCTGCAGCTCTATTGCATCCAACGGGGTTTGTTCTGCTAGTACTCTGTAACATCCCAAAATTTGAGTTTTGGAATGTTTGAATTCAAAAATAAACCATTTGCATTTTCTTGAATTAATCCCAGCTTAATTTGAATTTTCCTTAAATGAAAGGATTTAATTTGACTAAACTATTCATCAAAATCAAGAATGCAATGAGGACCCCTGCACCAGCACCTCGCCTAGCTCCTCCAGGCAATCGCAACCTCAACACCAACAGCAATCCACCTCAGAGGAAAAGTAATCCAGCTGCAGGAGTCACCTGTTTCAACTGTCATGAACTCGGTCACTATGCCAATAATTGCCCCAGGAAGCAAGGCTGTGGCCTTGATCCGTTTCAATTTGGGATCTCGCCACCAAGGCCCGGCCCGAGAGCAGGACGTGGAGTGCCCCAGACTCCTAACCAAGCCACCAGGACTCCGCCGCCTGCTGGAAGAGGCCGTGTGAATCACGTCACCACCGAGGACGCCCAGTCTGCACCAGACGTCATACTAGGTAAGCTCCTAGTCAACTCAGCATCTGCCATGGTTTTGTTTGATTACGAGCTACGCATTCGTTTGTTCTCGGAGTTTTTTGCAAAGCATCAATTAAAGACAATGTCTCTTAAGACTATTTTAATAGTGCAATCTCACGGTTACGATTTGAGTACGAACCAAGGTGCCACTGAAGTTAAGATATTAATTGGAGGGTAGAATTTACGCCAACCTTATTGTCCTAGACACCAAGTCCCTAGATGTGATCCTAGGAATGGATTGGCTCTCCAAGAACCAAGCGATTTTGGATTGTGGGAATAGAGATCACCTTAACCGATCGGATGGAGCCAAGTTAAAAGTTCAGGCCGATTGGATCGATCGGAAGGATTAAAGTTTGTAGTGCCAAAGGAATAAGTTTGGAAGGTGTGCGATCGCTGCGAATTTCTGATGTGTTTCGGATGAGTTGCACGGGATGCCACGGATCGAGATATAGAGTTCTTGATAGAACTAGTTCTGGAGCGCCACCCATTTCAAGAGACCTTATAGGATGCTGCTAATGAGTTAGCGAAGTAAAGAGAGCAGATTAAAGAGCTGCAAGATCAAGGTTTTGTTCGACCAAGTTCTTCGCCATGGGGGCGCCAGTTCTTCTAGTTGAAAAGAAAGATGGAACTCGAGAGAATGTGTGTAGATTACCGCTCACTTAATGAGGTCACCATCAAGAATAAGTACCCTCTGCCAAGAATCGATGACTTGTTTGACCAACTTCAAGGAGCCGAGTGTTCTCGAAGATTGACACGAGATCGGGATATCACCGATTGAAGATTCGTCAGAGGATATACCCAAAACAGCTTTTCTTACTCGGTATGGACGGTATGAGTATACCGTGATGTCTTTTGGATTGACTAATGCCCTGCCTACTTTATGACCTTGATGAATAAGGTATTCATGGAATATTTGGACAAGTTTGTTGTTGTTTTCATTGTGACATTCTAATCTACTCCAAAAGTGAGGAAGAACATGTGGATCACTTGCGCCAAATTTTATGAAGCTAAGAGAGAATCGACTTTATGCAAAGTTCGATAAATGCGAGTTACGGATGAAAGAAGTTGCTTTCCTAGGACATGTCATATCGGGGAAGGAGGCGTATTGACCACGGAAAGGTACGAGATGTGCTAAGTTGGGAGTCACCCAAGGCTGTACCCCAAATTGAAGTTTTCTTGGAATGGCGGGATATTATCGCCGTTTCATAGAAGGGTTTTCTAGAAAAGCTAGACCGCTCACTCAACTTTTAAAGAAGGAGAAGAAATTTGTTTGGACACGAGTGTGAGCAAAGTTTTCAAGAGCTAAAGAAGTGTTTCACAATCGCCCGATGCTTATTACGCGGATAATAGGAAGAATTTTGAGATATTCGTGATGCATCCCGACAAGGACTCGGTTGTGTGCTAATGCAAGATAAGAAGGTTGTAGCGTATGCTTAGCGACAACTAAGGCCACATGAAGTTAACTATCCTACCCATGATTTGGAATTAGCGGCCGTAGTGCATGCTTTAAAGATTTAGCGTCACTATCTCATTGGTAATCGTTGTGAGGTTTATCTTGATCATAAGAGTTTAAAGTATATCTTTACCCAAAGTGACCTCAATATGAGACAAAGAAGATGGTTGGAATTGATTAAGGACTATGACATTGGGATTCATTATCATCCAGGCAAGGCCAATGTCGTAGCCGATGCTTTAAGTAGAAAAAGTTACTGCAATACTCTGATGATTAAGGAAAGTCATTGACCCTTTATAAGGAATTTCAGAAGCTTAGTTTGGAATTGGTTCAGGAAGGGTATTTAGCTACTTTGGAAGTACGCCCTACGTTGGAAGATCAGATTCGAGAAGTACAGGTTGATGATACCGATATCAAGGAGATTAAGAGCAATATTAAGAAAGGAAAAGCCCAAGGATTCACCGAAGATGAACAAGGTACTATCTGGTATGAGAAGCGTATTTGCGTGCGGATCGTAAAGAGCTTAAGGAGTTGATTCTCAAGGAAGCGCATGAGACTTTATACTCCATTCATCCCGAAGTACCAAGATGTATCAAGACCTCAAGGAAAGGTATTGGTGGCCTAGCATGAAGCGTGAGATTGCGAGAATATGTTGCACTTTGTGATGTCCGCGAAGGTCAAGACGAGCATCGAGGCCAGCGAGGATTGCTGCGACCATTAAAGATTCCAGAATGGAAGTGGGAAGAAATTGGTATGGATTTCATTACCGGATTTCCTAAGACCCAAGCAGGTTATGACTCGATCTGGGTAATAGTGGATCGATTGACTAAGGTAGCTTACTTCATTCCAGTTAAGACTACCTATGCAGGAGATAAATTAGCAGAGTTATATATGTCAAGGATCATCAGTCTTCACGGAGTACCTAAGAAGATAGTGTCTGATAGAGGAACCCAGTTTACCTCTCATTTTTGGCAGAGTCTGCATGAAGCCATGGGAACTCATCTCAGATTTAGTACTGCCTATCACCCTCAAACCGATGGACAGACTGAGCGGGTGAATCAAATTCTTGAAGATATGTTAAGAGCTTGTGCCTTAACTTATGGTGCTAAGTGGGACAAGTGTTTGCCCTATGCCGAGTTTTCGTACAACAATAGTTATCAAGCCAGTCTGCAAATGTTGCCTTTTGAAGCCTTATATGGAAGAAAGTGCAGAACCCCTCTCAACTGGAAGGAGTCAGGAGAAAGACAATTGTTTGGCCCTGCCATACTGCAAGAAGCCGAAGAGCAAGTCCAATTAATTCGAGACCGTTTGAAGATCGCTCAAAGCAGACAGAAGAGCTATGCAGATAACCGTCGCAGAGATTTGAGTTTCGAGCCCAATGATTATGTTTATCTCAGAGTCACCCCTCTCAAAGGAGTTAAGAGATTTCTAGTAAAAGGAAAGCTTGCCCCTAGATATGTGGGACCATTCAAAATCTTGGAACGGAGAGGAGAGGTTGCCTACAAGTTAGAATTGCCTCAGTCTTTTGCCGAAATCCATGATGTGTTCCATGTATCGCAGTTGAAGAAATGTCTGCGTGTGCCAGAGGAGCAGATGCCATTGGAAGCCATTGATCTGCAAGAGGATCTTACCTACAAGGAGCAACCAGTGAAAATTTTGGATATCGCAGAGCGTATTACGAGAGCAAGATCATCCGTTTTTGCAAGGTCCAGTGGAGCCACCATTCAGAAGAGGAAGCAACATGGGAGCGAGAAGAGGATCTGAAGTCCGAGTTTCCCCACCTATTCCCTAACCAGCCTGAATCTCGGGGTCGAGATTCCATTTAAGGGGGGGAGGTTTGTAACATCCCAAAATTTGAGTTTTGGAATGTTTGAATTCAAAAATAAACCATTTGCATTTTCTTGAATTAATCCCAGCTTAATTTGAATTTTCCTTAAATGAAAGGATTTAATTTGACTAAACCATTCATCAAAATCAAGAATTTCAGTTTTAGTTGGGTTCCCTGTGCTCCAAAGAATTTTTCTGTATTTTTGGGGATTTTTCTGAATTTATTTGATATTTATTTGAATTTATTCGAATTTCTAGAATTATATAAAATCGGAAAATGATTTTAATTTCCAAAAAAATGCTGTCGTGCGAATCCTCTGCGGCCCACTCCTCCTCGCTTGGCCCACCGCCGCCCGCCTCGCAGCGCAGCCGCCGGTCGACCAGCCACGCGCCGCCGCCGTCGGATGGGCGACGCGCGTGGGCGGTTGCGATGCGGCCACGTCGCGCCCGCGAAACCCTAGCGTCGCCGCTCTCGGTCTTCGGGTCGGGCACACCTCCTGAGGCCCTTATTTATGGCGCCGCACCCCTCCCGAGGATCGCCTCCTCGCGCCGCCCCTTTTACCCTACCTCACGCTGCCCGAGCCGCCGCGTCGCTCCGCACGAGCTCGCCGTTGCTTCTGCCGTGCCCGAGACCTTCCGCCGTCTTCTTCTTCGCCTTCGGTGCGTCTCCGCTGCAGCCGTTGGTCCCCTCGCGTTCTCCGCGTCGTCCTCTCCCAGTTCCGCCTTGCCCCACACCAAATCCGGCGTTCTTTCGCCGTTTGCCGGTCCTTCTTCCTCGCGTCCGGCGGGTTCCCGCCGCTGCCTCGCCGTCGTTCACCCTCGCTTGATCTTGACCGTCCGATCGCCAGCCGATGCTCAAGATCTCGCCGCGTCACCACTGCCGCAACCCCGCCTCCTTGCCGTCCGATCTGGCTAAGTTGCCGGATGTGCGACAGCGTGGCGCTGCGTCGTATTGGCGTGGCGCTCTGCGTCGGCCGCCGCGTCGGCCAGTACTGCGTCGGCGATAGCGTCACGCAGTGCGCCGGGTGCCGCGGTGAACCGACTTGCGCCGTGGACCTTGTCCACCGTGGGCGGATGGCGTCGGCGTTGCGCAATAAATCCTTTTTCAAGTACAAAAATAAATCCAAAAATTCGATATTCGATTTTACGTATTTTCTCGAATTTAATCTTTGGAGGCCGTTCTCGCTCATACGAACTCCGATTGAGGCGATTCAAGTTTCTAAATTTTTCTAAAATCAAGATCTATTTTCCAGAGCCATTTATTTTCAGTTTTGAGTTTGGTTGAGTCTCTGTTTTGTATTTATTTGGTTTCGTTGCTTCTTTTCCGGTAGACACTAATTCCGAGGGAGCGAACGAGGACTTCGAAGACCAAGATTCAGCACTAGATCAGCAAGGCAAGTCGTAACCTTGATCATATTGATCCTATGTTTGCAAAGTAATTTATTTTATACACTTGCATGCTATTTACGTATCAATGTTTATTTAATGGGATTAGATGTATACCTAGTTGACATTATGCCACCTTGATTAGTTGTATACCATGTATCCATTGCTAAACCTAGGTTGGGACATTATTAGTTGGACATCATTATTACACCAACCCTGGGTTATCGTAGTTATGCTTAGACATGCTTATATATACGTTGGGATTCATGTCACACATTGAATAATGTTAATATTGACTTAATGAGATATTGAATCGTGGCCGTTAGCCTTTGTTGTAAATTTGTTGTACCATGGCGGGGTTTGCCATTGGTCTTGGTTGAACGAATTGTTTTCCCTCGGGCAAGTGATCGTGAAGTAAAGGGGGTGCTTTCTAGCACATTGGGATGTGGATGTCTTGCCTGAGACAAGTAAGGACTTAATCTTGTGCGCCATTGAACTGGGCCTAACCGTACTACCGCATGTCTGGAATGGGACAGACCTAGCTGATTAATTTGCAATGTCTAGCCTTGAGTACTGCCAGTTGGTGGTGTGGGTTCCGGGATGGACGGGTAGATTCACAAGGCGCAAGAGGGGGCCCTTAGGGGCGAAACCTTAGCAGGCAGTACCGAGTTTAGACAGTGCATTGTAAAGGCTTTGTCATGATATCTCTGCGACACACCAAAGGAAGTGTGTTAAGATCGATTGCACAAGGAGATGTTCATGTCTTGTGGGTAAAGTTGTACAACCTCTGCAGAGTGTAAAACTATTCGAATAGCCGCGTCCGCGGTCATGGACAAAGCCCGGGAATTTCACACGGGGTATAGAGTGTTTCATAAAATGTGGAATGTGGAATTGTTGGGATGTGAGCGGGAGTTCCTTTGTTGTTTTGTTGTCTATCATTGATCTATCGATTATTTATTTATCTTTTCATAAATATGCTTCCAATCTATTTATTGTATTTCAATTCAAGTTATTGCTTTCTGCAAAAGAACTATATAGCCATCCTTGTCAAGCCGTGCATGAATATATTGCATCAATTCCCTACGGCTTGCTGAGTACCTTTGTACTCACGGCTTTATGCCCTTGTTGATCGATTCTTTGAAGGAGATAATGAATATCATGAGGAGGAATTCTATGAAGACTACGTGGATTAGGAAGGCGTTCCCAGACGATTGCACGTGGCATGTCGAATAGCTCAAGTTATCTTTTCCATTGCAGTAGTATTTGTTTCTTAAGCCCTTAAGGCGTAATGGTGTAAACATTGACCATAAGGTCGTTTGCTTTATTTAATAATAATTTGCTTCTTCTTAGTTAATTCGTTGTATGGAATGATATTTCATCTATGTTTCCCTTGTGTGCACTAGCGTGATCTGGACTAGTGCGGTATACGCAGGGTTTTGATTTGCAAACCGGGTCCCGACATACTCGAGACACTTCTTAAGTTGCGACACATGGAATACATCATGCACTCCTGCCAAAGGAGGCGATTCAAGCGATAAGCTACCTCTCCTCGACGGCTTAAAATTTTAAACGGACCAACATATCTTGGTGCAAGCTTCCCTTTCACGTGAAACCTTTTAATGCCCTTAAGAGGGGTAACCCTGAGATACACATAATCACCTGGCTCGAAACTCAAATCTCGGCGTCGGTTATCGGCCTAGCTCTTCTGCCTTGACTGCGCTATGTTTAACCTCTCCCTAATCATAGCAACTTGATTTTCTGCTTCCTTGAGAATATCCGTGCGAACACCAAGCGCTCTCCGTTTCATTCCAATTCAACGGAGTACGACAAGCACGTCCATACAATGCCTCAAACGGTGACATCTGCAAGCTAGCTTGATAACTATTATTGTAACTGAATTCTGCATACGGCAAACATTTATCTCAAGACGTAGCATAAGCTAAAGCACAAGCTCTCAACATGTCCTCTAGGATCTGATTTACCCTCTCAGTCTGACCATCTGTCTGCGGATGATATGCTGTACTGAAATTCAGGCGAGTTCCCATTGCTTCATGCAACTTGTTCCAAAATCTTGAGGTAAATTGAGTTCCTCTGTCTGACACAATCTTTTTGGGCACTCCATGCAAACATACAATCCTTGACATATACAACTCTGCTAAACGATCTCCCGAGTAAGTGGTCTTTACCGGGATAAAATGAGCAACCTTGGTCAGGCGATCCACAATGACCCAAATGGAATCGTAGCCTCTCTGAGTCTTGGGTAAACCGGTGATAAAATCCATAACAATTTCCTCCCACTTCCATTCAGGAATTTTCAACAGCTGTAACAAACCAGCTGGTCTTTGATGCATGGCTTTTACTCTCTGACATACATCGCATAGAGCATCTAGTCCTTCAGATACGATGACCTTTTGAGCAATTGTGTTAAAGAAATAACATAGCCTTGTGATTGTCTCCTGGGCCTTGCTCGATAAAATACTTCTAATTGCCATAGGGAGCATTTGTGTCATAAGCACATGGCAATCATGAGACTTTATGCTAGTTAAACTCAAATCTTGCATCGAAACAAGTCTTTTCTTGTTGGAGGAGTAACCGGATTGAACTTTCACACCATGCAAGCACTGGCACAATTCAATTCTCTCGGCCTTGGATAGAGTGTAACAAGTAGGTTCACAGTACGTTTGTCCTTTATCGGTCTCTTTCGGTGCAAACTCAGGCCTGATGCCCATATCGACTAAGTCAAGCCATACATTGATACCGTCCTTTGTTTTTCCCTTAATGTTCAGTAAGAGACCAATCGAGCTATCACAGACATTCTCCTCTATGTGCATCACGTCGATGCAGTGCTGAACTTCTAGGTGCTCCCAATAAGGTAGGTCCCAAAAATATTGATCTCTTCTTCCGCATGCTCTTCTCACGGGTCCTCAATTTACGTCCCTTTCCAAGTGCAACTTCCAAGTTCTTAACCATATCATGAATGTATGTCCCGCTTAAAGGCTTTGGTGGTAAACTGACTTTGGTTGTTCCATCGAATTATTTCTTCATCTTGCGGTATGGGTGATTCCTCCGAAAGAACCTACGGTGACGCATATACACAGTTTTATGTGAGTGATTCAGTCACACACTCTCGGTATCATCCATGCAGTGAGTACAAGCTTTGGCTCATTTTGTACTCTGCCCTGACAGGTTGGCAAGGCAGGATAGTCATTTATGGTGCAGAACAACAGGCAGTGCAAAGTGAAGTACTCTTGTTTGTGAGCATCCCATACATGTACCCAGGAGCCCACAGTGTGTTCAGATCATCCACTAATGGTTCTAGGTACACATAAATATTTTTCCCAGGTTGCTTCAGGGATTGGATGAGTATAGACACAAAAATGTACTTCTGCTTCATAGACAACCAAGGGGGAAGGTTGTAAATACAGAGATTCACGGGCCAAGTGCGATGACAGCTGCTCATGATACCGAAAGGATTCATTCTGTCCGTACTCAATCAGAACCATATATTCCTCGGATCCGCTACAAATTCTTGAAACCTCCTATCGATGTTTCTCCACTAGGTGGAATCAGCAGGGTGCCTTATTATTACATCATTCTTACGCTCATCCGAGTGCCACCGAAGCAGTTTCGCCTCTTTTGGGTTCCCAAACAAATGCTTCAAATGGGGAATTACAGATAGATAACATGCCACATTAGCAGGAGGTCCTTCACCTCGATGCCCTCGTCGTCATCATCTAATCTATCTTTACACTTGTACCGGGATGCGTTGCACACCAGACATACATGAAAGTTTGTGTACTCTTTGTAGTAGAGGATACAGTCATTCAGACATGCATGTATTCTTTCTACTTCCATTCCCAAGGGACAAAGAACCTTCTTGGCATTGTAGGTAGTTCTCGGCAACTCGTTTCCCTCTGGAAGCATGTCTACTAATAGAACTAACAGCACTGTGAATCTCTTGTTGGTCCAACCGTTGCATGCCTTTAATTTTAGCAGTTCTAGCATAGATGATGTCGAGGCCCGAATATGCAAATTCGGACCCTCTGTGTATTCAGCACTAGTCTAGGATCACGCTAGTGCATACAGGCTCAACATAGATGAATATCACATTCATACTTAACGATAACATAATAAAGACTTCATCAAATTAAATATAACTTGTTAGACGACCTTGTGGTCCACCATACATGAATATGCCTCGCAGGGCTAAGACTGAAAAATAAATAAACTGCAGGGAGATAAATTTATTTATAGTAACCCTTTGATTTTTCACAGGCAACTGACAAGGTTCGCACCCTAGTTATCCGCTCCTTCCTGAAACTCCTTCTCAAAAGCAGGTGTAGCTTCTTCTCCAACTAGTGAGGTTTTCTTGCAAGGGCTGAGTACATACAGCACTCAACAAATTGTGCACAAAATACAAGTCAAATATACTATATGCATGGCTTATTACAAAGGAATAGCTAACTTGGTTAATTTGCATAAAACAACATTTATAAAAGAATAGCATAAATAGATTTTAAAAAATAACAATATTAAATTTCTCAGTTATTTCCCAATAAACCAACTCATAACCTTAACTCATATTCCAACTTCCATAGGCACATAGCCTCCAAACCCACATTTGTTTTAATAAAGTCTAACCCTCGACTGTAATCACCAAGCAATGCTGAATACCATGAGCACGGCTATTCAAGTAGGTTTGACACTCTACAAAGGTTATACACTTTTCCCACAAGATACAACCATACACCACAAAGGCGAGTGATTACAACAAAGCCTTTTCAATGCCATGTCTAAACTCAGTACTACCCGCTAAGTTTTCAACACTGATGGGACTGGTTACCACGTTCAGGGCCCCCTCTTGAGCCATGTGAGACAACCCGTGCAAGGACTGGTTACCACAACTCGACACTCACACCACCACTAGAAGTACCAAAGCTTAGGCATAACAAATTAATCAGCTAGGTCTGTCCTATACCAGACTTGTTGTATGAATGACTTAGTTCAAATTCTTGCAAGGTTAAGTCCTTAATTGACCAAGGCAAGACTACCCAAAAACCATCATTAACATAAACCATCATATACCATTAAAAAGCATTGCGACCGCCCAAATGCCACATTGGCCTAGCACAAATACTTTCCACTGCCTCAATCTAAATCATTTTACCACCCCAGTTGTTTTACCATGCACCACGTGCCATCAAGAACAACAACATTGTGTGACAACACCCAACACACAAATTAATAAACATATTCCATAATTCATTAAGCAAGATTAACCATTTTTCACATCAAATGATGACTCGTTGCATGGCTAAGCATACTACATACATTCTAGCTAACCACATTGGCAATTAAAGCTACCAACTAATATGAAACCATTTTAGGGTGACAAATGAAATATGACATACAATATGGCAATGTCGATATATCACAATTGGATGAATAACTATACCCAACATAATTGAAACAAGTAATAATTGAATTAGTATGTGTCACTTTGAAACAATATAATATTTTAAACATGGGTTCAACATGATCAAAGCACAACTTGCCTTCAAAGAGCCCTGGATCCTGCTCTGGACTTGGTTCTTGTGTTGGCTCCTCGATCACAAACTCACTGGGCACCTCGAAGTCTATGTGAAATGAGCGAAAAAGCAGTAAATACCAAATACAGAGAGCAAAATTAACTCTAAAAATTAAATAAAATTAACCATTAAATAGAGCTTGATTTTTCAAATTTATAGAAACTAGAATCACCTCAATCGGAGTTCACATGAGCTTGAACGAGCTAGTTAAATTTTGCAATAAAAGAACAATCAGAAAATAGAAAAAATCGAATTATTTTTGTACTGAAAAATAGGATTTATGATGTCATGCTGACGTCAGCACAGAAAACGATTTTCGGTAGAATATATTTCTGAAGAAAAACTAGATTACGATGTCACATTGACGTCACTGGACACGGGGTGTCACCATAGCTTGACATGTGTCGCTGGTGTATTGAATCGGGATGGTTCATGGTAGACTTGGCGCATGGTGCCTCGGTTGCTACTCCCGACACGCGGTGGCACGCGATTGGTCGTGGCGCCGATGAGATCTGACAGGTATGTCGGCATGGTCAATGAACAGAACAGAGTATTGAGCATAGTGCAAATCAAAGTAGCACTTACCCTGGGTTGTGGGGTAAAAGTATGAACTCTTTATCTTTTTGAGCCGCCAAGGCCTCTCCGACGTATTTATCGACAAATACTAAATCTCTGTTCATTGTTTGCTTGGAAACTATGTGTGGGTCCAGGAAACCCACCGGTTGTTTGTTATGTCTCCCTTCATGGATCATGTATCTAAATATACGAAAGCATTGAGTCATATATATATGACATTTATCGGTATTAGACGAATGTAAACTATGATTGCACACACATACAATGTCCAGCATCTCAAGAGCACGGCGTCGAGGTTGAAGACGTCAAACAGGTCCTTGATGTCGGCTATGAACAATCCCCCCGATGACTCATTGAATAGATGATTAGGCTTGAAGCTGACCGAGATACTCGTTATGCGGTCTTGCACTGGCTTTTTAGCTTGTTCCATGCACCAATTCTGCAATCTAACGCAAGTTATAGAAAGGTTCTTCATGCGCTCTCCTGTTACAAAAGGCTCTCCTAGCTAGTATACCCGGGCTAGCGGGGCAATCGTATAGTCCAACTTCCTCATGATCTGCTTCGCTTTGCCCTTGAGTTGCTTTCTGCTATAGGGAGTCTTCACGGGAGACTAGTGGGCACCAACCCACTGTAAGTCCTTTGATGCAGGGGACACGGGAGCCGATTTGGTGGCCTATTGAGGTGCAGCAGATGACTCAGGCAATTGGGGAAGCTTCGGTGATGGAGGACAAGCGTCTAGGGAGATGTTGCTGCTGGGCCACTAGATGAAAATGCAAATGGCGTCCCCCAGTGTCACAATCTCATCATTTGGGGGCATCGGTAGCGTGATGGTCTTGAAATTATCTTCTACACCGTCCACATTAACCTTTGTGAATCCCAGTGCCACCAGGGTACTGTGCACCAGCGCCCCTTCAATAAACGGATACGCGACCCCCGAAGCAGCCGGAATAAGAATGGCACCATGGACAAGTCTCACTTGGAGAGTGCACCGTGTGGCCACCTACATAACGATACACAATTAGCTATTGCGTCCAACAGCTATTTGTATGGAGCATTCAAGACATATATATAAGTACCTTGATGTCACAGACAAGAAATTTGCCATGTTCATCCGTGGGAGTGGCGGATGCACAGCTGCTCTTTTTGGTAGTGGGGCTGATTTGCGCACATACATCTGGGAGTTGTGCAGGCTGTCGGTAGTCCTGATTATTGAGCCTTTCATCGAGAATTCTTATCTTATTGTTGATTCTTCTCTTAGTCTTTCCTCAATCTTTTGTACCAGTCGTTCCTCTCACTCTGCTTTGGTTCTCTTCCTACTCCGGTATTTGTCTGAGTCATCTGGAAATCCCGACTTCCAGTGAACAAAAACCCCCATGCCTCACATGTGACCAGGGTGTTCCTTGTTTTCCATGGTCGTGGAGAGTATATCTTTCTCCATGTCTTGCAAAAAAGTACCATTGGAAGATTATGTACTCAACGCTACCTGTAAGATCCCAGCAAGTTATTTCACTGACGAAATTACGGACTAATTACGTACAAAATAGGGAGTCGGATATCTTACCAGGCATTGGCAAACTTCCTCGTCTGCGGGGTTTGTAAAGGATACAGTGCCGGAAGACATGGCACTTGACCTTGCTCTCAGCCAATCTCTGGCGCGCTGGTCAACGATAGATGCAAATGGCACACAGGCCTCCTCGTCCTCCCTCTCCCATTGGTCCCTCTTCCCCGCGTACCCAGTGGTGCCATGTCTGTGGGGGTGGGTGCTCCTTGCCTGCAGGGCCTTGTGGGCTTTACTTTGACGCACGAATTCGTCCGTCGTCTTCGCCTCAACAAAACTTTGCCATACGTCCTCAGCAATGAACCCGTACTTAGAGAAGGGACTCCTGTCCTTATTGACATATTCCTTGACAAGCATGCTCTTGAAGTTCTTCCACGTCTTTCCCGCCACTAGCAGTGCATACCGTCGCACTGAGCTCATAAAGTTTTCTGGGATCTCAAACGAAGACATAATTTCTATCACCAAGTCGTTGTGGCTCTCATCAGTCAGCGACTTCTAGGATGGACAGGTGATGGGGACTCTTTCCCGTGCGACTATCCCGCACAATGTCCTAAATGCATTCACTGCCTTTCTTGGTTCAGTAGGGGCCCGTCCTTTCCTGCCACTAGCAGTGCATACATATCGTTCCGTGGGCCTTTTATTTGCTCCTCTTGGACCCCGATGAGGTTTTCTTTTTGATGACTCATCACATCCTTGAGACGACGAATGAGGGGACACCATCTTCTTTTTAACTAGACCTATATGATATACTCTATTTAAGCCTCAAAAGATAAGTTAGAGGGATATATTCCACTAGAAGAAACATACTTGCATGTAGGCTAGTTTTCATGGCTCAACAGGAACTAAAAGGAATCAAGCAAGAAAGGCTATCAATTGATGACTGCTTTTATTTGATATACATATTGATTTATCTATTAACATATTGAAAATCACATTAAGAGCAAGATTTTGTTGCTAATTCCAAATGTTTATGCAATTTTTCCTTCCCCCCCTTAATTTTCAACGCTTACACCATGTATGCATTGTGTATATCTTTTCATTTGAACATTTTCTTTGTGGTTGCAGTGGTTGCCTTTTAGTTCGCCGATCTTCTGCCATCGGCTTTACGAACCGCCAAAAAGGTTCAGGTGTTTTAGAATCTACGCAACTAGTGATCGTTTAGGGTGTTTGATTTGGCAGGATTCAGATGCAACACAAGTTTTAAATAAGATATTTTTCCAGATTCTGGTAGTACTTATATCAAAGGGTGTTTCTGGACTATTCCCCCATAATTTCTCATTTAATCATGTTAGTTTATGCGATTGAGGTTCAGTTTTCTTTTTAAGTTTGCGACTGCACCTTAGGGCCTATTATGACTTAATTCAAAATAGGTATTTTTGCTGACTAACAAGATCTTGACTTTAGGAACAATGCGAAACCAACCGTTCATTACCTGAATCATTTAGTATGTCATTTCGTTTGCTTGAACTTGAATCCTTAAGTATACATCTCTTGTATATGAAATCATATTTTGATTAAAAGGTAAAGTGCATACCATGATTGGTTACAATGAGTGTTACTATATTAAGTGGTCTGGTCATGCAGGTCTTTTAGGAACTAACTTCTCATATATTAGCATCTATATTTCAGCTTTTGTATATAGCAAGTATAGCTACTTAGGAACTTGGCTCATCCTAAGTTAATCTCATCCTAAGTTAATTGTTAATTATTTCACCATGAATAGATTATATGGACCTATAGGATGATTCAAAACTGACCTCACGTATAGCATCCTTTGTTTGTGACATTTTGCTTATATCCTTTTCCTTTATACATGGAGAACAATTTATTTATAAATCTGGATTTAAACTAAACATAAAATTGTTTTGCATATCTAAGGTTGCTATTGTCCGTACTAAGCTTAAGATTAGATTTTACCAAGGTTCCAATTCAGTTGTTCAAAGTCTTAGCTATTTTGGTCTCTATGCATTGAAATACAATTCTTTTTCAAATTGAAATTAAACTAGGTTCTAATCTATATATTTGTGCGTATATGGGTTTATTAGGGTCTCAAGAGTATAAGAAAATAATTCATGATTTTCAGCATCTAGGGTCTTTCAAATTTTGTTTAAAGACCATATCAAGGTTTATTTCAAATTTGAAATTAAATAATACAAACTCAGGTTCAAAATTAAATATTTTTGCATATTTAGTATCCTTGAGGCCTCAGGAGTGTATCTAAACTGGTTTTACCTAAATTTGAATTCATTTGGTTCATATTGTGATCATTTGAATCTTGCATGTTAGTAAGGCTTTATATACTCAAATTTTGATTCAAAATACATTGAAATCTAAATGTTTTTATAGAAATAAAGCACCTAAGTTTTTCGAAACCTATGTGATTTATTCCATGATTTTTGGAACTAGGGATTGCAGAGTTTCTTCATAACACCTAAAGAGGGACTTTTGTTCAAACTCAGATTGAATGATTTTACTGCATGTAACATGTGAACTTTTATTACATAATCCAAATCCTTATTTCATAATTCAAATTGAGAAACTAAGTTTGCTGCATTTGGATACTTCTAGCAAAAGATATGAAGGTTTGATTTACAGGGGCAAAAAGGAAAAATTTTAAACGAAAAACTCGGATTCGAACACAGGACCTCCAGGTTGAAATGTTAGGGATGTACCTCTGGGGGCAGCCTCGGCGAGGGGCGACGACGACGAGGGGGCGGTGTTGGCGAGGGGTCAGCGTCGGCGAGGGGGCGGCGTCGAAGAGGGGGCGGCGTCGACGAGGGGGCGGCCTCGGCGAGGGGGCGGCGTCGAGGGTTCGTCGATGAGGGGGGTGGCGTCGATGTTGGGGGAGGCGCCAAAATGGGAGACGAAGTGTTGGGGCTCGGGAGACAAAGCTATAGCTAGGGTTTTGAGCACTGGAGTGAAGAATGAATGATCTGCGAGTGGACTTTTTATAGGCCTCCCTTATCATAGACGGTTCTAGTTTAGAACTGTCTGTTATAATAATATCAGAGACGGTTCTTAAATAGAACCGTCTGTGATAGTATTTTACCCCAGACGGTTCTATATTAGAACCATCTGTGATAGTATTTTATCGTAGACAGATGTATTAGAACTGTCTGTGAAAGTTTTTATCGCAGACGGTTCTATTAAAGAACCATCTGTGATTAAGCTTGACATAGCCCTTCATTGCTGAGGTAAATCCAGAGTTTGGCTTTCTTGACCTACAATCGATAGTGAATAATGTATAATGTATATGGAATTGTACATGAAGCAATATCAGTAAAGGAAAGGAAACTTTATTAAATAAATCAGATGCATATATACACAAAGTTGTTCTGAATTTTGAGCATCTCATTACAAACAACTCTATTATCTTCGAGAGTACACTTAAAATCATAACTCCACTTGCTTATTCTTTTGTATAAAAATTATCCCTTCATGATGATAGACACGTGTGTAGCTAGCTTCCTCGGGTTATTCTTCCTGGACTGTGATGCTCTTTTCGATAGGAGTCAACTCATCAAATTGATTGTATTCTTCCTCATCTACTATATTCTCTACTCCAACAATCCTTCTTTTTCCCTGAAGAACTACATGTCTCTTCTTGTTGGATGGGTCGATTACATAGATTACTTGACAGCTTGGTTAGTGAGTATGAATGGTTCATCTTGGTATCCGACGCGTGCGAGGTCGACAGTAGTGACACCGTACTTGTCAACCTTCACGTGCTAGAGGTGGACCCAACAACATCAAAATAAGGGGATCTTGAATAGTATATAGTCGAGGTCCCAAATCTCCTCTATGAACCCATAGTAGGAGCTCCTCATTGACCCAACGGTGTTGAACGCATTTATGCGAATACCGCTATTCTGATTTGTGCTCTTCATATCCTGATCTCTCATATAAAATGTATACCCATTTAAGTCGTATCCTTTCCATGTTACAACTGTAAATGTTGGCCCTTTTGCCAACCACGTGAGCGTATCACCTGACGAGGTCCCAGTGATGGGTCGCTCCTTCAACCATTTGTTAAACTGAAGGTTATGCTGTCTCGTAATCCAAGACTCTTGCCGCGTCAGATTCTCTTGTCGTAGCCAGTGCTTATGCTCATCGATGTACGGGGACACTACAGCCATGTGCTGCAAAATCGTGAAATGAGCTTGAGCATAGGCAGCCGGATCAGGCTTGATTGCTTTCCTTCCGATGGTCCCGATACCCTGGAGTCTCCCCTCATGGCGAGATCGAGGCACACCTATTGGTTTGACCTGAGCCATGTAATCGACGCAGAACTCAACGACTTCTTCGGTTGCATAACCTTCGACAATGCTACCTTTCGACCGAGATCGATTCCGTACGTAGGACTTGAGAATTCCCATATACCTCTCGAATGGGTACAAGCTACATAGGAACACGGGCCCGCATATCTTTATCTCTATCACAAGGTGAACAACGAGATGGACCATGATATCGAAAAACGATGGAGGGGAATACATCTCAAGATTACATAGAGTCATCACCACCTCAGCCTGCAGTGCATCTAGTGCTTCAGGATCGATGACCTTCTGAGCAATTGTGTTAAAGAAATAACACAACCTCGTGACTGTCTCCTGTACCTTGACTGGGAAAATATTTCTAATTGCAACAGGGAGCATTTGTGTCATCATCACATGACAATCATGAGACTTCATGCCAATTAATTTCAAACCTTGCATCGAAACAAGTCTCTTCATGTTGTAGGAGTAACCGGACGGAACTTTCACACCATGCAAGCACCGCACGATTCGATTCCACGGCCTTAGACAAAGTGTAACAAGCAGTGTTATTTGTATGTTTGGCTCAGACGGTATCTTTGGTGCTAACTCAGGTCTTTTGCCCATATCGACCAAGTAAAGCCGTGCATTGATACTGTCCGTTGTTTTGCCTTTAATATTCAATAAGAGACCAATCAAGGTGTCACAGACATTCTTCTCTATGTGCATCACGTCGATGCAATGCCGAACTTCTAGGTGCTCCCAATAAGGCAGGTCCCAAAATATTGATCTCTTCTTCCACGTTCTCTTCTCACGGGACCTCGATTTACGCCCTTTCCAAATGCAACATCGAAGTTCTTAACCATATCATGAACATCAATCCCACTTAAAGGCTTTGGAGCTAAACCGTCATCGTTCGTTCCATCGAATTGTTTCTTCATCTTGCGGTATTGGTGATTCCTCCGAAGGAACCTCCGGTGATGCATGTAAACGGTTTTGCGCAAGTGATTCAGTTACACACTCTCGGTTTTGTCTAAGCAGTGAGTGCAGGCTTTGGTTCCTTTTGTACTCTGGCCTGATAGGTTACCAAGGGAGGGTAATCATTTATGGTGCAGAACAAAAGATAGTGAAAAGTGAAGTTCTCTTGTTTGTACGCATCCCAGACCTGTACCCTGGGAACCCATAGTATTTTCAGATCTTCTACCAATGGTGCTAGATACACATCAATATCGTTCCCTGGTTGTTTCGGTCCTTGGATAAGTACAGACAACAAAATCTACTTCCGCTTCATAGATAACCAAGGAGGAAGGTTGTAGATACAGAGATTCACTGGTCAAGTGCTATGCCGGCTACTCATGGTACCGAAAGGATTCATTGCATCTGTACTCAGTCCAAATCTTATATTCCTCGGATCGGCACCGAATTCTTGAAACCTCCTATCGATGTTTCTCCACTGGATGGAATCAGCAGGGTGCCTTAGCATTCCATCGTTCTTACGCTCCTCCGAGTGCCAACGCAACAGTTTTGCCTCATTTGGGTTCGCAAACAAACGCTTCAAACAAGGAATTACAGGCAGATACCATGCGACCTTAGCAGGAGGTCCTTTCATCACCTGGATGCCCCCGCTGTCATCATCTGAACGACTCTTACGCTTGTACCGGGATGCGTTGCACAAAGGACATATGTGTAAGTTTGCGTACTCTTGGCGGTACAAGATACAGTCATTCTGACATGTATGTATTCTTTCTACTTCCATTCCCAAGGGACAAAGAACCTTCTTAGCTTTGTAGGTGGTTGTCGGCAACTCGTTTCCCTCGGGAAGCATGTCCACAATAGACGTAACAGCGCTGTGAAACTTTTGTCGGACCAACCGTTGCTTGCTTTCAATTTCAGCAGTTCAAGTACAGATGACAACCTTGTGTATTTCGACTTGCAACCTGCGAACAAAGGTTTCTCCGAGTCCTCCATCATGCCCTGGAATTTACCATATTCTCTATCATCACGGTTCCCTTTTGCATTGCGCAGCATCTGATTCAGATTATCTTCCTGCAACCTATCCTCATCAGAATCACAATCGATATGATCATCCCACATATCATTGATTTCGTCGACCATGTTAGTACTACCTTCTTCCTGTATCTCCTGCTCTTCACCGTGACTGGTCCAATATGTATACCCCCTTTTGAAACCCCTCATAATCAAGTGTGCTTCAATCTGCGTAAAGTTTCGAAACATCTTCAGATTCTCACAGTCAATGCATGGACAAGACATAAATTGCACCCCCTTATTAACTTATCCTCTTCTGCAGCTCTTATAAAAGCGGAGACACCATTAATGTACTCGACACTCACACGGTTCTTAGTGTACATCCAGCTTCGGTCCATCTACGCCAAGCATATAGCATGCATTTAGTGTTAAATATTAAAGTACACTAGGTGTCTATACGCAGACATTGCTAAATTATAACCAATTACTACCTTCGAACAAAACAAACAAATGGATGTACAAGCTAGATATCTAAACACAATCTTTAAATTAATTCTCTCTTCACCAAACTAGCTACCTAAATCTTATATATAATAATGTAGTTAGATTTAACCAATTAGTAACCTTTGATCACAAAGAACTTGCACATGCATGGACCTACAAGCTAGATCTAAACAATCTTCAAAATCTCTCCTTACCAAGCTAGATCTTGAATATAATGTAATTACCCATACAAAACCTTAGATCAACAAGATCACACATGGATCTACAAGCTAGCTAGATCTAAACAATCTTCAAATTTCTCTTCTAAGTAATATCTTGAATATAAAGCAATTAATTAGAATCCAAGAAATTATATCCTAACATGCTTAAATATAGAAAAGAACAGTACATGGATCTACAAGCTACACATCTATATACAATCTCACTTCAAATTCTCTCCTTACCAAGCTAGATCATGAATATAATGCAATTAAAACCCATTACTACCCTTATATAGAAAAGAACACATGAATCTACAAGCTAGATCTAAAAAATCATCAAATTCTCTCCTTACCTAGCTAGATCTTGAACATACTGCAATTAGACACCATTACTAACCTTAGATCACCAAAATCAAATGGATCCTCAATCACCCTTCAAAATCAATGGTCTTCTTTTACCAAATCGCCTCACAGCCGTAGCCAAATGAAAAATAGATCCTAAAACCCTAAAATGCACCAAGTAGCTCTGGCCTCTGTATTATATATCGTTGAGAGATATCACAGACGGTTTTATAAAAAAACCATCAATGATAAACATAGGATCCCAGACGGTTTTATTATAAAACCGTTAGTGATCTATCACAGACGGTTTTACTATAAAACCGTCTGGGATAAAACCTACTATCACGGACGTTTTTTTTATAAAACCGTCTGAGATATTATCACAGACGGTTTTACAAAAAAATCGTCTGAGACATTGATGTATGTCACTGATGGTTTTTTGCAGAGTACCGTATGTGATGATGTCACCGACAGTTTCGGTATAAAACCGTCAATGATGTTAATCGTCCTTGATGGTTTTGAGGAACCTTCTGTGCTGAGGCGTCTAATATAAGCCTTTCTATAGTAGTGTCATTACGTGACCAAGAAATTCCACTTTTATTTTTCCAGAAATCACACTTACTAAATTTTACATATAATTACTGCTCTTGAAGCTTTTTAAGAACAAGCCTCAGATGTCCTGCGTGATCTTCTTCTGTCTTGGACTAGACAAAAATGTCATCTAAGAATACGACAACAAACTTATCCAAATATTCCATGAAAACCTTATTCATCATGTTCATGAAATATGCAGGGCCATTTGTCAATCCAAATGACATGATTGTGAACTAATAATGTCACTTGTTCAAAATGCTATCTTGGGCACATGCTCTGCGCGAATCTTCAACTGCTGATATCCTGATTGAAGATCTATCTTTGGAAAAATTCTACCTTGATGAGACCATGCAGGCCCAGCAAGCCATGCTTCTATCTCAAGCCAAGACAAGGGCCCAACAACTTATGATGCTCCAAGCCCACCCCAAGATCAAGCCCAATTCGTTCACAAGTCCAGTTTGGCCCCCAGGAGTAGTCCAACTAAAAATGACCATATCTAGGTCATACGAAGCCTGTTTGAGGCGTTCTTGGACTCTACGAAGAAGCCCACGATGATATCTTTCCAACGGAAGTGGTTTCACATCCAAACTGCTTATCAATCAACGGGAATCGTGAAATCAATATGATAAATAGAATCTACCAGGTGTTGTGCCACCTCCACTTGAGCCCAAAGGCCTTGTACGACCTAGGGTTTCACGACCATCCCCTTGGCCACCTCCCTTGTCCTCTTCCTCATATATATTCAGTAGCCGTCACTAGAATAGATGGGTTTTGCTTAGATTACAACTAGACACTTTGTCAGTTCTTCGCCGTTCATCGGTTTGTGGAATCCCAACTCGTGTGCTTAATATTATTCGCAATTTCAGATTGCATCTTCTACGCTCTTGCTTGTGTTCTCGATTCGCCTGCAAGGACAAGCCTTCTAGGCGAGGTCAACCGTGTTTGTGCGTGGTTGATAACCAACGGAGCCGTGGTGTAGCGATTGCAGGGTTCGAATCAGTTCTGACTGGAAGCCGAATCGTCAACGTCGAGTTCTCCACTAGTAGATTTAGTACTACCTGTCGGAAGATGGGGCCACCGTTCCCATCAAATGGTATCAGAGCCTCGATTGCCTGGTAGGTAATTCTTGTATCCCCACCTTTGTTTAGCCATCGTCCAAGAGTCTAGAATAAAATTGCCCTACAAAAAGTTCTTCATCGGTTCCGCTGTCCTACAATCCCTTGATCCTTTGCAATTTTCGGTTTTAGTTTCGCTTGTTGAGTTTATGTCCATCGTAGTCCTATTGCTGGTTGGAGGTCGTGATCCTAGTTTCTAGTGGTCCTTTTCTGTTGCCCTAGTTCTTGTTTTGCACCGTTAGTCATCCCACTACCGCCAACCCTATAACCGAACTGAGTCTCTCTCGGTTTGCCCTTGCCGCCGCTCGACATTATATTTTCCGCTCCGCAAGCCCTAGATAGGTTGTGAGCCACCTTATACCATACGCCCTACACCACTGGCCTCCCTTGTTCACCCGCGACCCTATTGCTATTTTAGCCCTAACCGAAAGAAAGAAGTGAAGTCGCAGGCAATTGTGCAGTGTTCAGTAAAACTGGCATAACTTTTGCATCTGAACTCCGATCGGGGTGAATTTTTTTTGGTTTTGAAGAGGACAATGACGCGCATCTGAAAAATCTACTAGTATTTAGACATATGAAAGTTTTGACCATAAAATCGGCCTCTAAGACCGAGTCTGGACCGTAGAAGTTTATTGTCCTATTTTTACCGTTGTTTCGGACATCTGTTTAACTTCTTCTCTTGTTCCAAAATGTGAGATTTTTGTTTTCTCTTTGAATTAACAGAAAGGAAAGTAAAAGACAAGTGCAAAAAAAAGAGCCGCACTAAAAAAAAATCAGAGAAAGAAAAGAAGGAAAAAGAGGGAAAGAGAAGCTGATAATCAGAATTGCTTGCATCATTTGGGTCCTATGTGCTTTGATATATCTCTTGCTAGGTTGAACTAGTTTTAGGAACACGTTTAGGCCAGCAACTTTAACAAGTACGTTGGACATTTATTCAGCTTGCTAGTCTGATTTCGATATTTCTTATTCCTTGCTACTAAATATTGCCTTCCGAGCTCCACATACTTCATATCAGTTCAGGTTTTCCTTTGCAATCGCTTTGCTCACGCACTCACGGTATCATGAACCAGCCACCGGTTGTGCCACCCACTGCTTTGGTAAGATCCTTGAAAGAGCTCGGTAAGACGCGTGAGAGTTTGTGATCCCACTGTCCAGTATCTAGTAGTTGATAGGAATAATACTTTGTGCTATCTTCTGTTTTCTACTAGCAAAGCTAGAGGTACCGGAGGACCAGGACAGTAACCAGTGTGTTCTTCATAGCGAGCTCCGAGAGATGCTTTGAGAGATGAATGAGACTATGAACAAGCAAATTCAAAACATGGAGAATGCACTTGACAGAAAAGAGCATAAGCACCAACCCAACTTTTATTCATCTCCTTCTGCTGGTAAAGGAAAGAATTTTCCATTTCTTCCTTCTTGTAACAGATTTGGTGTTGATGCTTATATTGATTGGAAAATAGAGGTAGATAAAATTCTTTCGCAATGTAACCTATGTAATAAACGGAAAATTAAACTTGCCGCTAGTGCTTTAACTCTCTGTGCATCAATTTGGTGGAACGATTTGTGTGCTTATAAGCCAATACCAAAAACATGGAAAGATATGAAATGAATTAAGAGAGATGAATTTGTTCCTAATTATCATTCTAAAAAGTTACTTTATGAATTGCAATGTTTACAATAATGTGATAAAACTGTAAAGGAATATTACGAGGAATTAGAAACTTTGTTGTTGCATTGTGGATTAGATGAATCTGAAGAAGCTAAGGAAATAACATTCTTAAATGGACTTTACAAGAAAATTCAAAGTATTCTTGTGGATATGGAGTACATTTCTCTCGCTAGTTTATTTAATGTTACTTGTGAGGTTGAAACCCAAATTGAACATGAAAGACATCTTGCTGAAATTAATGTACATAATTGCAAAAGTGAGCAATTTTCATTGGAAGAATGGCATCTTGTCGAGTTTACACTTGCTACTAACCTTTCACAGGACATTGAGAATAAGAACGAGAAGGAAAACATGCTAGAGAAGGAGGAACAAGAGGAGAGAATTCTATTGATTTGCTAAATTCTGGCCACTACTGTTGCTATGCTACAACAGCAGTTAGTGGACACTCAAACTGAATCACCTTTGTCACAATATGACTGTCTTGCTGTCCCTAGTGATAAAAAAGAGTTATGTGATAATATCTCATTTATATCCATACCTCAACTAGTGAATGAACATGTCAGTTTTATTTCTGACTTATACACGTGTGCTGAAAATAAACATGTTATTCACCTTTCTAATGAAAAGGATGAGATTAGACTGTTGTCTTCCTTGAATACTTTGTGTTATATTGAATTTGGTGTCATATGTGATCTCAATTGTTTAGAGGAGAGATTTTCTATGCTTGCTAATTTCTCATGGTCATCCAGTGTTAGTTTTCATGCTATTGGCAAACATAATGATAAAGGAAAGGACATGGTGCATCGAGTTTATATTTGTACCATTTTGAAATCTTCTTTTAATATGCCACACTGTCAACAACCAAAGAAAATATTGGTTTCTTTACCACATCTTATTACTAACCTTTTGCAGGCCAACGAGTTTGAGTCGAGGACGACTCAAAATCAAGAAGCGGGGATGATGAGACCATGCCGGCCCAGCAAGCCATGCTTCTATCTCAAGCCAAGACAAGGGCTCAACAACTTCTGATCCTCTAATCCCAGCCCAAGATCAAGCCCAATTTGTTCACGAGTCCAGTTCGGCACCCAGGAGCAGTCCAACTAAAAATGACCATATCTAGGTCATACGGATTCCGTTTGAGGCGTTTTTGGACTCGACGAAGAAGCCCACGACAAGAGCTTTCCATCGGAAGTGGTTTCACATCCAAACTTCTTCTAGATCGACAAGAATCGTCATATGAAAATGATGAACAGAATCTGCCAAGTGCTGCGCTACCTCCACTTGGGCCCAAAGGCCTTGTACGACATAGGGTTTCATGGCCATCCGCTTGGCCGCCTACCTTGCCCTCTTCCTCATATATATTCAGTAACCGTCACTAGAAAGATTGGTTTTCCTTAGATTACAACTAGACATTTTGTCAATTCTTCGCCGTTCAACTGTTTGTGGAACCCCAACTGGTGTGCTTAACATTATTTGTAATTTCAGATTGCATCTTCTACGTTCTTGCTTGTGTTCTCGATTCGCATGCAGGGATAAGCCTTCTTGCCAAGGTCAACCGTGTTTGTGCGTGGTTGATAACCAATAGAGCCGTGGTGTAGCGATTGGAGGGTTCGAATCAGTTCTGATTGGAAGCCGGATCGTCAACGTCGAGTTCTCTACCAATCGATTTAGTACTACTTGTCGGAAGTTCGGTCCACCGTCCCCATCATAGCTCCTCTTAACTGATTAAATAAATCATTGATCCTAGGCAATGGGTACTTGTTCTTTATTGTTACCTCATTAAGAACTCGATAGCCAGTACACATCCTTAAGCTTTCATCTTTCTTTCGAACAAACAAAATAGGTGCTCCTCATGGTGACGAACTCAGTCTCACCAAACCTTTTTCTAGCAACTCTTCAATTTCCTTCTTCATTTCTGCCAGCTCATCTGTTGGCATCCGATATGGTCTCTTGGCTATTGGGGCTGTACTAGGCACCAATTCAATCATAAACTCAATTTCTCGATCGGGTGGCATTCTAGGTAAATCTTTAGGAAATACATCCGGGTATTCATTGACAACTGGTACTTCCTATATATTGATAGCTTTAAAACTATTGACCATCATCTGACCATTGCGAACTGCAGTTGCTTAGACTTCCACTCTTTCGCCTTTCGGACTTTCAATTGACACAACTCTTCAACCACAATCCAATACAACCTTGCATTTAGATAGCCAATCTATTCCAAGAATAACATCTAAGGTCTGAATATCGAATATAATAAGGATCTCTACGAACTCTATTCCATTTATGAGCATCTTAACTCCCATGCATCCTAGATTAGGTCGAAGTTCTGATCCAGGGGATTGGACCGAAAGCATGCACTTAAGATTCACAACATCTAACCCATTCCCAATAGCAAAATCTTGAGAAATAAAGGAATGTGAAGCTCAAGAATCAAATAAAACTGTAGTAGGCATTGAGTTAACTAGGAACTTGTCCAGTACGATGCCTGATACTTCCTAGGCTTCATTAGTCGTGATATGGTTGACACGACCTCTCACCGTGGCCTGAGGTATAGCTTCAACTTGAATAGCTCAATGGTTTCCTCCTGGTGCAGGCGTCTTGGCAGGTGTAGGACCAAGGTTGAAACGAACAGGTGTGACACCTCCTCTCTTCGAACAGTTGTTAGCAAAATATCCTAGCTCATTGCAACTGAAACGCGTCTAACTGTCGATTGTTGACCTCCTCTTGGTGCATAGTTGGTCTAAACAGGGGTCTGAATGTTCTGTCCACTTGGACGTGGTGCAGGAGACGGTGTCTTGAATACTGCTTTAGGCTAAAATCTGACAAACTGGTGAGTTGGAACTCTCACTCTCTGCTGTCCCTAATGAGCTCCCATTATTAGCAGCTTGATTCGCATTATTGGCAGTTGCTTCAGTAGAGAGTGCTGCATTTGCTGCATTATGGTTTGCATAAGCTGAGTTTATGTAGCTAGAAAGGCTCCAAAGTTACTCATGTCAACTGGTGGCGCTGCTTGTGGAATCAGCATCTCATTCGGATTCTCACTTGGGTGACTTCCACTTGCTCTGTTGTTTCCTCGAGTCTGAACCATCTATTGATCACTCCATGGTTTAGAGAAAAGAAGGAAAAGCATAGACAAGTAATATAAGAAATTATGTGGGGAAAAAGTTTTAAATCCAAACTCAAAATATAAAGACTTTATTAAATACTTGCTATGTTTGCTCACAAGTGCCTAAGGGCAATGCAACATATACTCCATAATCAAAAAGACAATTAAACTCTCATTAACCTAAACACACAATAGTAGCGCCTAAAGGGCGACTCTCCTATCTTAGACTCATATGACTCACAATCTTAGAGACTACTACTAGACCAAGACACTGCCTAGTCACTAAGCCATCCATGATGGGGACCTCCATGCGAATACTGAGGCGAGTGGCGAGGCATTGCAGCGAACTGATCTCGATGGCCAGGAGTCTTGTTGGAAGATGCAGACTCCTGCCCCTTAGGCTCTGGCTCGATCTCTTCTGGGTCTTCTTCAGAATCCTCTTCCTCTGCATCTAGCTCGACTTCCTCTTCCTTGATATAGAGGGCTTCCTCCAGCTCGTCAATTCGCTCAGAAGCCATCCTTCTAGTCTCTCGAAGGTCCTCCTCCACCTTCTCCAAGGCCTCGTAAACCTCTCCAAGCTATTGATTGGTGGCCTTCATGAAGTTCTCATGAGCGGTAGCAAGGCTTGCGAGATGGACGGTGGTAGCATCCTCCTATTACCTGATCCTATCCTCGGTGACGGCACCTCCATGCAGATGATATTTGAACACCGTTGATTCCAATTCAGTGGCATAGTCTCGAGCAAAGCGACGAAGGGCAAGACGTGCAAATTCTTGGATCCCAGCTTCAAACATTGATCTTCTCATCGAGATATTGATGGGCGGCTTCCCATTGTGTTCTCCCTATCATAGATCGTGACCTTGCAAAGTGTTCCTCGTACCTTCCCGTTCATGATCCAGCTAGTGCCTCGGTAGATAGGCCTATCGAAACCTCCTAGCAGCTGCAACATCTTCCATAGTTCGACTGCAAATCCTCCCTTGCATTCTCCATAGATGCATTTTTACCTGTAGAAGCGGCTCTCGTGAAACCTCGGCTCAAAAACAAGAGAAAAGATGAAAACTTTAGTAAGGGTGGAAAGCAAGAAAGAGAGGTTAAGTAAGGAACTTTTTAGTCTTTTGAGTTAGTTTTGACTTTACAAAATAGTTTTTGATGCTCCTAAGACAACATAATAGCTAGGGCTTGACCTACAGTTAGTATGGCGCTGATACTACTTTTGTCCAGACCGAAATATGCAAATTTGGACCCTCTGTGTATTCAACACTAGTACAAGATCACGCTAGTGCACATAGGCTCAACATATATGAATATCACATTCATACTTAATTATAACATAAAAAAGACTTCATCAAATTAAATATAACCTGTTAGACGACCTTATGCTCCATCTTACATGAATATACCTTGCATGGCTAAGACTAAAAAATAAATAAACTGCAGCGGAGATAAATTTATTCATAGTAACCCTTCAATTTGCGAGAGGCAACTGACAAGGTTCGCACCCTAGTTATCTGCTCCTTCTTGGAACTCCTCCTCAAAAGGAGGCGTAGCTTCTTATCCAACTGGTGAGGTTTTGTTGCAAGGGGTGAGTACATAAAGCACTCAACAAGTTGTGCACAGAATGCAAGTCTAATATACTATAAGCATGGCTTATTACAAAGGAATAGCTGACTTGGTTAATTTGCATAAAACAACATTTATAAAAGAATAGCATAATAGATTTAATATACAATAAAACAAATAATAGCAATATTAAATTTCTCAGTTATTTCCCAATAAACCAACTCATAACCTTAACTCATATTCCAATTTCCATAGGCATATAGCCTCCATACCCACATTTGTTTGAATAAAGCCTATTCCTTGACTGTAATCACTGAGCAATGCTAAATATCATGAGCACGGTTATTCGAATAGGTTTAACACTCTGTAGAGGTTATACACTTTTCTCACAAGATACAACTATACACCACAAAGGCGAATGATTATAACAAAGCCTTTCCAATTCCCTGTCTAAACTCAGTACTACCCCTAAGGTTTCAACACTGGTGGGACTGGTTACCACATCCAGGGCCCCCTCTTGCGCCATGTGAGACTACCCGTGGTTACCACAATCCGGGACTCACACCACCACAACTAGTACCAAAGCTTAGGCATAACAAACTAATCAGCTAGGTCTGTTCCATACCAGACTTGTGGTTGTATGAATGACTCAGGTCAAATTCTTGCAAGGTTAAGTCCTTAATTGACCAAGTCAACACTACCCAAAAACCATCATTAACATAAACCATCATATACCATTAAAAAGCATTGCGACCGCCCAAATGAAACATTGACCCACCACAAATACTTCCCACTTGCCTCAGTCCAAATCATTTTACCACCCTAGTTATTTTACCATGCACCACGTGCCATCAAGAACAACAACATTGTGTGACGACACCCAACACACAAATTAATAAACATATTCCATAATTCATTAAGCAAGATTAACTATTTTTCACTTAAAATGATGACTCATTGCACAGCTAATCATACAACATGCGTTCTAACAACCCACAGTGGCAATTATAGCTACCAACTAATATGAAACCATTCTAAGGTGACAAATGAAGTACGACAAACAATATGACAAGGTGGATATATCACAATTGGATGAATAACTATACCCAACATAATTGAAACAAGAAATAATTGAATTAGTATGCATTACTTTGAAACAATATAATATTTCAGACATGTGTTCAACATGATCAAAGCACAACTTGCCTTCAAAGTGCTTTAAATCCTGTGCTGGACATGGTTCTTGTGCTGGCTCCTCGATCACAAACTCACCGGTCACCTCGACGTCTAAGTGAAACAAGCGAGAAAGCAATAAATACCAAATATAGAGTGCAAAATCATGTCCAAAAATTAAAAAAATTCAGCATTAAATAGAGCTTGATTTTTTCAAATTTTTAGAAACTAGAATCACCTCAATTGGAGTTCATTTGTGCAGGAACGAGCTAGTTAAAGTTTGAAATAAAATAAAAATCCAAATTAACCAAATTAATTTTGTACCAAAAAATAGCATTTATGATGTCATGTTGACGTCAGCACAGAAAATGATTTTCGACCGAATATTTTCTGAAGAAAAATCGAATTATGACGTCACTGGACTCAAGGCGTCACCATGGCTTGACACGTGTCAATGGTATATTGACTCTATCCATGGAACCGGGATGGTTCATTGTAGACTCAGCACATCGTGCCTTGGTTGCTACGCTCGACACGTGGTGGCACGCGATTGGTCGCGGCGCCGGTGCGATCTGATCCACACAGATCCGATCGGGCTGCTACTGATGAGACCATGCTGCCCCAGCAAGCCATGCATATATCTCAAGACAAGACAAGGGCCCAACAACTTCTGATGCTCCAATCCCAGCCCAAGATCAAGCCCAATTCATTCACGATTCCAATTCGGCCCGTAGGAGCAGTCCAAATAAAAATGACCATATCTAGGTTATACGAAGTCCGTTTGAGACGTTCTTGGACTCTACTGAGAATCCCACGATGAGAGCTTTCCAACGGAAGTGGTTTCACATCCAAAATCCTTCTGGATCGATAGGAATCATCAAATCAATATGACAAACAGAATCTACCAGGTGCTGCGCCACCTCCACTTGGGCCCAAAGGCCTTATACGACCTAAGATTTCATAGCCATCCCCTTGGCCGCCACCCTTGCCCTCTTCCTCATATATATTCAGTAGCCATCGCTAGAATAGATGGGTTTTGCTTAGATTACAACTAGACACTTTGTCAGTTCTTTGCCGTTCATCGGTGTGGAACCCCAACTAGTGTGCTTAATATTATTTGCAATTTCAGATTGCATCTTCTACGTTCTTTCTTGTGTTCTCGATTCGCCTGCAAGGATAAGCCTTCTTGGCGAGGTCAACCGTGTTTGTGCATTGTTGATAACCAACGGAGCCGTGGTGTAGTGATTGCAGGGTTCGAATCAGTTCTGATTGGAAGCCGAATCGTCAACGTCGAATTCTCCACCAATTGATTTAGTACTACCTGTCGGAAGATCGGGCCACCGTTCCCATCAAGTGGTATCAGAGCCTCGATTGCCTGATAGGTAATTCTTGTATCCCCACTTTTGTTTTGCCATCGTCCTAGAGTCTAGAAAAAAATTGCCCTACAAAAAGTTCATCGGTTTCGCTATCCTACAATCGCTTGATCCTTTGCAATTTTCGGTTTTAGTTTCGCTTGTTGTGTTTATTTCCATCGTCGTCTGTTGCTGGTTGGAGGTCGTGATCCTGGTTTCTAGTGGTCCTTTTCTGTTGCCCAAGTTCTTGTTTTGCACCGTTAGTCATCCCACTATCGCCAACCCTAGAACCGAACTGAGTCTCACTCGGTTTGCCCTTGCCGCCGCTCTACATTATATTTTCTGCCCCGCAAGCCCTAGATAGGTTACGAGCCACCTTATACCATTCACCCTGGACCACTGGCCACCCTTGTTCACCCGTGATTCTATTGCTATTTTAGCTCTAACCGAAAGAAAGAAGTGAAGTTGCAGGCAATTGTGCAGTGTTCAGTAAAACAGGCATAACTTTTGCATCCGAACTCCGATCGGGGCGAATTTTTTTTGTTTCGAAGAGGACAACGACGTGCATCTGAAAAATCCACTAGCCTTTAGACCTATGCAATTTTTGACCCTAAAATCGGCCTCTAAGACCTAGTTCTGGACCGTAGAAGTTTGCTGTCTTGTTTTTACCGTTGTTTCGGACATCTGTTTCACTTCTTCTCTTGTTCCAAAATGTGAGATTTTTGTTTTCTCTTTGAATTAACAGAAAGGAAAGCAAAAGACAAGTGCAAAAAAAAGAGCCGCACTGAAAAAAAATCAGAGAAAGAAAAGAAGGAAAAAGAGGGAAAGAGAAGCTGATAATTAGAATTGCTTGCGTCATTTAGGTCCTATGTGCTTTGATATATCCCTTGCTTGGTTGAACTAGTTTTAGAAACACGTTTAGGCTAGCAACTGTAACAAGTACGTTGGGCATTTATTTAGCTTGCTAATCTGATTTCAATATTGCTTATTCCTTGCTACTAAATATTGCCTTCCGAGCTCCATATACTTCATATCAGTTCAGGTTCTCCTTTGCAATCGCTTTGCTCACGCCCTCACGGTATCATGAACCAGCCACCGGTTGTGCCACCTGCTGCTTTGGTAAGATCCTTGCATGAGCTTGGTAAGACGCGTGAGAGTTTGTGATCCCACTGTCAAGTACCTAGTAGTTGATAGGAATAATACTTTGTGCTATCTTCTATTTTCTACTAGCAAAGGCAGGGGTACTGGAGGACCAGGGCAGTAACCAGTGTGTTCTTCATAACGAACTTCGAGAGATGCTTTGAGAGATGAATGAGACTATGAACAAGCAAATTCAAAACATGGAGAATGCACTTGACAGAAAAGAGCATAAGCATCAACCCAATTTTTATTCATCTCCTTCAGCTGGTAAAGGTAAGAATTTTCCAGTTCTTCCTTCTTGTAACGGATGTGGTGTTGATGCTTATGTTGATTGGGAAATAGAGGTAGATAAAATTCTTTCGCAATGTAACCTATGTAATAAACGGAAAATTAAAGTTGTCGCTAGTGCTTTAACTTTCTGTGCATCAATTTGGTGGAAAGATTTGTGTGCTTATAAGACAGTACCAAAAACATGGAAAGATAGGAAATGAATTATGAGAGATGAATTTGTTCCTGATTATCATTCTAAAAAGTTACTTTATGAATTGCAATGTTTATAATAATGTGATAAAACTGTGAAGGAATATTACGAGGAATTAGAAACTTTGTTGTTGCGTTGTGGATTAGATGAATCTGAAGAAGCTATGGAAATAAGATTCTTAAAAGGACTTTACAAGAAAATTCAGAGTATTCTTGTTGATAGGGATTACATTTCTCTCTCTAGTTTATTTAATATTGCTTGTGAGGTTGAAACTCAAATTGAACATGAAAGACATCTTTCTGAAATTAATGTACATAATTGCAAAAGTGAGCAATTTTCTTTGGAAGAATGGCATCTTGTCGAGTTTCCACTTGCTATTAACTTTTCACAGGACATTGGGAATAAGAACGAGAAGGAAAACATGCTAGAGAAGGAGGAACATGAGATACTTGCTATCCCATGCATGCCTCAAGAATGTACAGATCATGATATGCTTAAATCGGCTGAGATAGAAAACAAAGGTAATGACATAGGTGCTATTTTCACACGAGGAGAGAATTCTATTGATTTGCTAAATTTTGGCCACTACTGTTGCTATGCTACAACAGCACATAGTGGACACCCAAACTGAATCACCTTTGTCACAATATGATTGTCTTGCTGTCCCTAGTTATAGAAAAGAGTTATGTGATAATATCTCATTTATATCCACGCCTCAACTAGTGAATGAACATGTCACTTTTATTTCTGATTTAAACACGTGTGCTGAAAATAAACATGTTATTCACCTTGCTAATGAAAAGGATGAGATTAGACTGTTGTCTTCCTTAAATACTTTTGGTTATATTGAATTTGATGTCATATGTGATCTCAATTGTTTAGAGGAGAGATTTTCTATGCTTGCTAATTTCTCATGGTCATCCAGTGTTAGTTTTCATGCTATTGGCAAACATAATGATAAAGGAAAGTACATGGTGCATCGAGTTTATATTTGTACCATTTTGAAATCTTCTTTGAATGTGCCACACTGTCAACAACAAAAGAAAATGTTGGTTTGTTTACCCCATCTTATTACTAACCTTTTGCAGGCCAACGAGTTTGAGTCGAGGATGACTCAAAACCAAGAAGCGGGGATGATGAGACCATGCCGGCCTAGCAAGCCATGCTTCTATCTCAAGCCAAGACAAGGGCCCAACAACTTCTGATGCTCCAATCCCAGCCCAAGATCAAGACCAATTCGTTCATGAGTCCAGTTCGGCCCCCAGTAGTAGTCCAACTAAAAAAGACCATATCTAGGTCATACGAATTCCTTTTGAGGCGTTTTTGGACTCGACGAAGAAGCCCACGACGAGAGCTTTCCAACGGAAGTGGTTTCACATCCAAACTTCTTCTAGATCGACAGGAATCGTCATATGAATATGATGAATAGAATCTGCCACGTGCTGCGCCACCTCCACTTGGCCCCAAAGGCCTTGTACGACCTAGGGTTTCACGACCATCCCCTTGGCTGCCTCGCTTGCCCTCTTTCTCATATATATTCAATAACCGTCACTAGAATAGACGGGTTTTGCTTAGATTACAACTAGACACTTTGTTAGTTCTTCGCCGTTCAACTGTTTGTGGAACTCTAACTGGTGTGCTTAATATTATTCGTAATTTCAGATTGCATCTTCTACGTTCTTGCTTGTGTTCTCGATTCGCATGCAGGGAAAAGCCTTCTTGGCAAGGTCAACCGTGTTTGTGCGTGGTTGATAACCAACAGAGCCGTGGTGTAGCGATTGCAGGGTTCGAATTAGTTCTAATTTCCATAGGCATATAGCCTCCATACCCACATATGTTTGAATAAAGTCTATCCCTTGACTGTAATCACCGAGCAATGCTAAATATCGCGAGCACGGTTATTCGAATAGGTTTAACACTCTGCAGAGGTTATACACTTTTCCCATAAGATACAACCATACACCACAAAGGCAAGTGATTATAACAAAGCCTTTCCAATTCCCTATCTAAAGTCAGTACTACCCTTAAGGTTTCAACACTGGTGGGACTGGTTACCATATCCAGGGCCCCCTCTTGCGCCGTGTGAGACTACCCGTGGATACCACAATCCGGGACTCACACCACAACAACTAGTACCAAAGCTTAGGCATAACAAACTAATCAGTTAGGTCTGTCCCATACCAGACTTGTGGTTGTATGAATGACTCAGGTCAAATTCATGCAAGGTTAAGTCTTTAATTGACCAAGGCAAGACTACCCAAAAACCATCATTAACATAAACCATCATATACCATTAAAAAGCATTGCGACCGCCCAAATGCCACATTGGCCCACCACAAATACTTCCCACTTGCCTCAGTCCAAATCATTCTACCACCCTAGTTGTTTTACCATGCACCACGTGCCATCAAGAACAACAACATTGTGTGACGACACCCAACACACAAATTAATAAACATATTCCATAATTCATTAAGCAAGATTAACTATTTTTCACATAAAATGATGGCTCATTGCACGGCTAATCATACAACATGCGTTCTAACTACCCACAGTGGCAATTATAGCTACCAACTAATATGAAACCATTCTAGGGTGACAAATGATGTACGACAAACAATATGACAAGGTGGATATATCACAATTGGATGAATAACTATTCCCAACATAATTGAAACAAGTAATAATTGAATTAGTATGCTTTACTTTGAAACAATATAATATTTCAGACATGTGTTCAACATGATCAAAGCACAATTTGCCTTCAAAGTGCTTTAAATCATGCGATGGACATGGTTCTTGTGCTAGCTCCTCGATCACAAACTCACCGGGCACCTCGACGTCTAAGCGAAACAAGCGAGAAAGCAATAAATACCAAATATAGAGTGCAAAATCATGTCCAAAAATTAAAAAATTCACCATTAAATAGAGCTTGATTTTTTTCAAATTTTTAGAAACTAGAATCACCTCAATTGGAGTTCGTATGAGCAAGAACGAGCTAGTTAATGTTTGAAATAAAATAAAAATCCGAATTAACCGAATTACTTTTGTACCAAAAAATAGCATTTATGATGTCATGTTGACGTTAGCACAAAAAAATGATTTTCGACCGAATATTTTCTGAAGAAAAACCGAATTATGATGTCACTAGACTGTGGGCGTCACCACGGCACGACGCGTCTCAATGGTATATTGACACTATCCATGGAACCGGGATGGTTCATGACTCAGCGCATGGCACCTTGGTTGCTACGCTCGACACGTGGTGGCACACGATTGGTCGCGGCGCCGGTGCGATCTGATCTGCACGGATCCGATCAGGCTGCTACTGATGAGACCATGCTGGCCTAGCAAGCCATGCTTATATCTCAAGCCAAGACAAGGGCCCAACAATTTCTGATGCTCCAATCCCAGCCCAAGATCAAGCCCAATTCATTCACGAGTCCAGTTCGGCCCCTACGAGCAGTCAAACTAAAAATGACCATATCTAGGTTATACGAAGTCCGTTTGAGACGTTCTTGGACTCTACCGAGAATCCCACGATGAGAGCTTTCCAACGAAAGTGGTTTCACATCCACACTCCTTCTGGATCGACAGGAATCGTCAAATCAATATGACAAACAGAATCTGCTATGTGCTGCGCCACCTCCACTTGGACCCAAAGGCCTTGTTACGACCTAGGGTTTCACAGCCATCCCCTTGGCCGCCTCCCTTGCCCTCTTCCTCATATATATTCAGTAGCCGTCGCTAGAATAGATGGGTTTTGCTTAGATTACAACTAGACACTTTGTCAGTTCTTCGTCGTTCATTGGTTTGTGGAACCCCAACTCGTATGCTTAATATTATTCGCAATTTTAGATTGCATCTTCTACGTTCTTGCTTTTGTTGTCGATTCGCATGTTGGGATAAGCCTTCTTAGCGAGGTCAATCGTGTTTGTGCGTGGTTGATAACCAATGGAGCCGTGGTGTAGCGATTGTCGGGTTCGAATCAGTTCTGATTGGAAGCCGGATTGTCAACATCGAGTTCTCCACCAATCGATTTAGTACTACCTGTCGGAAGATCAGGCCACCGTTCCCATCATCTACGCATGTGCCAAAATGTGGAACGATCACAGCCTTGCGAGCACGATCCGACGACGAAGCTTGCAGAGCATTCAGCCATGTGGTAGGATCACATCTGTCCAGCACAAATCTGATGGGCGAGAATCACCAGAGCCATGGCGGTGAATGCGAGAACGTGGCGCAATCGCGAACGCTCATAGAAGAACGGCAAGGAACAATGGAGGCACAGTGGCGTTGCTCACCGGAGATGGAAATGAAGACAACGGTCACGGTGCTAGAGGGCTTCCCTGACGATGTTTCCAGATGTGATCGACGTGGCTCGACGAGGCCAATTCACCTGTGGCCATGGCGACGACGAAAGCAGACTGACGGCGACGTTCCATGCAAAAAACAATGGCGGCTTCCTCTGGAACAACGGCGAGCACACGTGGCAGACGAAGGTGTCTCGGCATGCAGGCTTGGGTCAGCAGATGTGGCATGAGGTGAGGAAAACAATGCGTGCGGCGGCGCCTTAAATAAGGCCCTCGGCTTCCGCGTAGAGCGTGGAGATCCAAACGGATTTTGCGGTGGCGGCGGATTCTAGTTGGATACGTGTCGGCGACTTGAACTTATCCGAACTGCACACGTGGCAAGATCCAACAGCACATGAGGCGCAAGCGACGTGGATTGATCTTTGGCCGTTGGATTGAATCCAACAGCCGGGATCCTAGGGTTTACGGAGAGACGGGCCAAGTGAGTTGCGACTGGGCAGGCGGCGCGGGAAAAATGGGCTGGGTCCACTGGGCTTGGCCCAGAACTGCTCCAAGGATTTTAAACCTTTTTCGAATAAAAATAAATCAACAAAATAAATAAAACCCAAATAAATTGCAAAAATATCATAAAAATTCCATAAAAAGTCTAGAAAATATTTTAAGGCATTTGGAACTCAAATAAAATATTTTGAATAAAAGATTATTAACACTTTTTCAACAGTAAATAAAAGACGACAAAAAGGCTTAAATCCATAACTAAAAAATGATTTAAATTAAATCCAAAAAATTCTTAGACACATAGGATGCAGAATAAATTCAAGAAATACAAAAAATTGGGGTGTTACAGATGACAACCTTTTGTATTTGGACTTGTAGCCCGGGAAGAAAGGTTTCTTCGAGTCATCCATCAAGCCTCAAAATTTTACATACTCCTGCTCATCACGGTTCCCTTCTGCATCCCGCAGCATCTGATCCAGATTGTCATCGTGAAACCTATCCTTATCAAAAGCACAGTCGATATCATCCGGAGTATCGTTGGCTTCGTCGACGATGTAAGTACTACTTGATTCCTGCATAATCTACTCTTCACCGTGACTAGTCCAACATGTATACCCCATTTTGAAACCCCGTATAATCAATTGTGCTTCGATCTACGCTGGGTTTCAGAGCATCCTCAGATTCTCACAGTCAATGCATGGATAAGGCATAGTTCCACCCCCTTATTCAACATATCTTCCTCTACAGCTCTTCTAAAAGCGGAGATGCTATTAATGTACTCGGCGCTCGCACGATTCTCAGCGTACATCCAGTTTCGGTCCATCTACGATACGTATGTAACAATAGGTGTTAAATAATGAATTAAGTACACTAGGAGTGCACATGAACACATATGCTACATATAAGCTACATTTAAACTTGCCGATTAACTTATATAGCTCCTTACAACACAAAGAACGAATGGATAATAAACATATGTGAGCTACATTGAAACTCAACATCTTCAATTCTCTCTTTACATAGCTAGCTACATCTTGAGTATAATGCAATTCGAACCAATTACTACTTTAGATCAAAAAGAACAGATGGATCTACACCAAGCTATATGAAAACCATCTTCAATTCCCTCTTTACCAAGCTAGATGTATATACCTTGAATATAATGCTATTACAACCAATTATTAGCCTAGATCACCTTCCTTTAAGTAACTATCTATATATTGAGTATAATGCAATTAGAACCAATTACTACTTTACATCGTAGAGAACAAATGGATCTACACCATGTTAGATCTAGAAACCATCTTCATTTCCTTCTTTACCAAGCTAGATCTTAAATGTAATGCAAATTTGAACCAATTACTAACCTTACATGACCTAGAATAGAAGGATCTACAATCATACCTCCAAATCCAGAGTCTCTTTCTACCAAATTGCCTCTCAATCGCAGCCACCTCAAAAATATCTCGGGAAACCCTAAAAATACACACGAGGTCAGGGCTCTCTGTTCTTATTTACAAGAAATGGTTATCACAGACCGTCTGTGATGTGCCGACAGTTTTAGCCAAAAACCGTCTATGAAGTGCCCGAGAGTCATCTCTGATGGTTTTTGTAAAAAGACAGTCAGTGATGAGGTGTATAATATAACCCCTTTTGTAGTAGTATAAACGTTTGAGCAACCTGTTCTCCAATCTGAAGAAAAAGTGTGACCTAATTGAAACATTTGCGTGTAAGCCAATGCTTGATATACTAAGCAATTAACACTAGCAGAACAGTAGAGGGACCTTGGCCGCTAGACATAAAACCAGAACTACGACAAGATCTCGCACAAAAACAGAGGCTGCAAGCACAGACCTACACACATAAGCAGTAAATTTACATTACTACTACAAGAGGCAAAGAACACCATACATGGCATCAAGCACACAAAAATCTATGTTTCCAAAAAAATAATTTGCAGATAAGGAAAAATCACATTGGAAAATTTAATTACCTATGCCACACCATGATAAGTGGTTTCATGAAAAAATGCCATGAATCACTGCTATACATACAACAATCAATTCATGCACAAACACACTGCCATATATCAAAACAATCAAAATCAAGCCAACTCCTACTCAATCATACACATCACAACCAAACTAGAGGTGAATCTAGCAAATTTCCTACACATTTGCACTAGAAGGAGGAGGAAGGACGAGAGGAGTGGCGGTGAGCTCATACCTTCACTACTCCAAGGACGGTGATGAGCGAATCCCATGGCGACGGTGTGGAGGAGGAGGCCAGCGGATTGGGGGAGGAGACCAGTGTGGGGGAGGAGGCCAACACGAGGGAGGAGGTCGGTGGTGCATGGGAGGACACCAACACAAGGGAGGAGGTTGATGGCATGGAGAGGAGACCAGTTCAAGCGAGGAAGCCGGTGGCTTGGGGGAGGAAATCAGTGCGGGGGAGAAGGCACTAGAGTTTGGGGAAAGGTAATCGATCTGCGTGTTGTTATCTATTTATAGCTGGGATATCAGAGACAGTTCTCATATAGAACTATCTCTAATATGACTATATCACATACAGTCCTATAACAGAACTGTCTGTGATATGGCGGTTCTGTTATAGTACCATCCCTGATATCCTATCATGCTTCATTTTGCATAATTGGAGTTGGATCTCACTGGTTTAGATAACTGGAGTTGGATCTCATTGGTCATGTTACTTTACATGCATGTTTGTCGTACACTAATAGAATTGTCAGTAATGTTTATTTTTCCTTGGTTCATCTTTACATTTATTTTGCACAAACATAGTTTTCAGATTTAGGACAACCATGATGTCCCATTGAAAAAAACTTTATTAAATAAATCAGATGCATACAAAAAGATGTTTTATCTTTCGAGCATTTCATTAAAATCAACTTTATTATGCTGGAGAGTACACTTAAAATCAAAACTCCAGTTTCTTATTCCTTTGTCTAGAAATTAGTCCTTCATAATGATCGACGCGTGTGTAGCTAGATGCTTCCTTAGGTTGTTCTTCCTCGACTGTTATGCAATTTTTGATAGGAGGCAACTCATCAAATTGGTTGTATTCTTCCTCATCTACTATATTCTCAACTCTGATAATCCTCCTTTTTCCCTAAAGAACTATGTGGCACTTCTTGTTGGACGGGTCAGTTACATAGATGACTTAAACAACTTGGTTAGTGAGTATGATTTGTTTGTCTTGGTATCCGACACATTCGAGGTTTATAGTAGTAATGTTCACTTGTTGAAGGTGGACCCTACAACACCAAAATAGGGAGATCTTGGAAACTACGTTGTCGAGCTCTCAAATCTCCTCTATGAACCCATAGTAGTAGTTCCTTGTCGACCCACTAGTATTTAACGTATCTATACGGGCACTGTTGTTCTGATTGGTACTCTTCATATTATGATCTCTCTTGTAAAATATGTACCCATTTAAATCGTATCCTTTCCATATCACAACGTAAATGTTGGCCCTTTTGCCAACCATGTCAGTGTGTCACCTGACAAGCTCCCAGTGAAGGGTCACTCCTTCAAACATTTGTTAAACTGAAGGTTGTGCTATGTCATGATCCAAGGCTCCTACCGTGTCAAATTCTCTTGCCATAGCCAGTGCTTTTGCTCATCGATATATAGAGACACTATAGACATGTATTGCAAAATCGTGAAATGGGCTTGAGTAAATGGAACCGGATCAGGCGTTTTTATTTTACTTCCGATGGTCCCGATACCCTGGATCCTCCCGTCATGGCGTTATCGAGGCACACCTATCGGTTCGACCTGAGCCATGTAATCGACACACAATTCGACGACCTCTTCGGTCACATAACCTTCGACAATGCTACCCTCCAGCCACTATCGATTTTGTACATAGGACTTGAGAATTCCCATATACGTCTCGAATGGATACATGCTACGTAGAAACATGGGTCCACCCATCTTTATCTATCTCACAAGGTGAACAATTAGATGCACCATGATATCGAAAAATGATGAAGAGAAATACATCTCAAGATTACAGAGTCATCACCACCTCGGCCTACAGAGCATCTGGTCTTTTGGAATCGATGTAACATCCCAATTTTTGCTAATTTGGATTTAAAATGCATTTTATGAATTTTTTGAATTTATTGGATTTTATTTGATTTTATTTATTTATTATTAATTATGGCCTTTTGTGAAAAACTATATAAAAAATGAGAAAGTTTAAATAAAGTTTTGCTAAAAATATTTTATGAAGGATCGAGATAGCGAACAGAGGGGGTGAATGGTCGCAACTTAAAAAATTTCCCCCAGAAATAACCCAAACAAGCCCACGAAGGAAACACACTAAAGGAACCGATTAAAATGAGCCAAATGTGCTGTCTGGCTGGTGCTACAGCTGGAAATCCGGTAGCACTGGAGCCCGGTAGCACGGCACGAGGGGCGGTAGCACCGGGCTCAAGAACAACTTAAGAACAGCCTGAAAAATTAGCACGACCTAAAAGGAAATTTCGAGGAATCTTTTGATCGGCCAGATAAAAACTCAAAAAAATTGTTGGATAAGATCCTCGGGATGTCAGGAACTTATTCCAACCTTCAATCGCAAGGATTGACATCCAAGTACCAACCTTTTTGCCTGGAAAGAAGAACGCACCAAGTCTTGAGCAAATCGAAAGAACTTGATTCAAGACTTGCTCGTGGGGTTTTGATGATCAAGATGATCTTGAATAGCCTCCCACACATCCCAGCAAGCAAAAGAACAAGGATAGACTTGAAGAAACACATTTCACAATATCATTCACTCTAGAACGCAAAATCCTATTTCTTGCAAGAAAACACATGGATTGCCTAGATGATTGGGATATGATATAAGAAGAGATTAATCCAACAATCAACATCCTCGGCATAAGAATCGTAAACATGTAGAAGGAGGGGAGGCAAATCCAAATTGTGTAAATGTAAATTGCAAGAAAGTAAATGCAAATTCCAGAAATTAAATGTGTGATGTAAATGCGTAAAGGAAACTGAACATAGATGAAAACATTTTTATTTCTAGAAGGAGAGGTTTACAAAGCCTCACATTCAAGTGGTCAAAGCTCAAAGGAGTACAAAACCTCGAAAACCTTCAAGAGGAGGAAGGGCACCCTTCCCCTTCTATTTATACTACTCTTGGGCCACCTACCACCCTTGGATGAGTCTCTAAACCCTAGAGCACTCCATCAAGGGCAAGGATTGACCCACTCACACAGCCATACAAGGGCTAACCCAAAACCTACACACATAACGGGTTTTCTTGCATGGTTTTTAAAGCACACTACCTATACCTACTATCCTATCAACTAGACCGCGATCCGACGGCCCTCATTGATCTGAGCAGCGTATAGCTAGGATCTCATCCATTCCTTGTCTTCTTGGCTTGCACCGACTCCGTCTCCGATCATCTTCCGGCATTCCTCGACCGTTTGGACCTCCGACGCTCCTCTCTTAGTCCCGGTCATCCTCCGCCTCACCATGATCAAAACCCGATGCCCTACAACCATCAAAAACAAGGAAATACCTCACATAGCAATGCCCACAAAGATATGCAAGTGATTCATCAAAGTCCAGAAATCCAAATTCAACTTTGTTCATCCTGGCTGGTGCTACCGCCCTCAGGCCGATAGCACCGCCCATAGTGGACCAGTGCTACCGCCCCCAGGCTAGTAGCACCGCCGGACATCGAACCGAAAAAAACCTCTTCTGGAATTTTTGCACCGCTCCAAGGGCCGGTGCTACCGCTCGCCCAGTAGCACCGAGCTACCATGGCCGGCAGCACCGCCCAGCAAAATCCCCTAAAAACACCCTCTCTGGAAATATCACACCGGCCATTTGGTTCGGTGCTACTGCCCACTTGGGAGCATCGGGGCTACAATGGCCGGTAGCACTAGGAAAACAGAGAAGACTCAAATTGCTTCAAATTTCAATTCCAATTCAAATCAAAAACAAACCAAAGCAAACCAAGCTCAAGTTTGTCAAAATACTCATCACAAACCTGGGTAGACCTCCACATGGTCCTTCATTTTATTTGAGTTCCTAAAGTCTCAAAATATTTTCATAATTTTTTTGGATTTTTTCTATGATTTTTACTAATTATTTTAGCTCAAACTATTTTCTGTGATTATTTTAAATCAAAAAGTATTTTATAAAACATTGCAACAGTACCGGGCTTAGCCCAGTACTGTGCACATAGCCCGCTCGGCCTGTTTCTAGTAGCCGCGGATCATAGCCGTTGGATGGAGATCGGGCGATCATTTTCATTAGGAAACCCTAAAGAACATGCGTAGTTGGATCAGGATCGGTCGATCGAGACGTATCGTGCTAGTTCGGGACATAAGCAAATCACAGCCGTTAGTTTGTTATGAGCGCTCAAAATAGAATCAGGTCATAGCGCATCTGGTCTGATGATCACGACACGTGGACGGTTATTGTCCATCTTCTTCGTGTGACTGCTCGGGACTCTGTTCCGTGTCCGCCATGGACTCGATGTCTGAGTTGGCACTGGAGTGGGCTAGGGTGTCAATAAAATTGCGCACTAGGGTTAGCAGGATCCAAGAAACGAAAGCCCCAAGTTAATTCGCTGAGATGTGATGTGTTTCTGCCAGAATTCGAAGAAGTTCGCAAGCGTCACCGAGAAAGGAAAACTCAAGATTCGCCACCAGGGAAGGATCTTCTAGGCCATCAAGTGCACCGTCAGGTTTGTCATCACTAGGAGCACCTCCTGTGCATGATCGAGTGACTGAAGCACTGGCATAATTCAGTTCTCTTGTCATTGGATAGAGAATAACAAACAAGTTCACAGTACGTTTAGCCATTATAAGTCTCTTTCGATGCTAACTCAGGTCTTATGAAAAAATCGACCAAGTCAAGCCATGTGTTGATAACATCCTTTGTTTTGCCATTAATATATGTAGGACCGAAAAGGCAAATAGAGGGGGTGAATAGGAGCCAAATAAACACCAAGAGAACAGATCAAATAACTATACAATCCAAACAGATGGTCGGATGAACAGTACCCCCCGACTAGGAGGTCGGATGAACAATGCTAAGATAAATAATGAAAACTGCACTGGTCAGATGAGCAGTAAACAACAAACTGGTTAGATGAACAGTGCTCGATAAATAGAACTCTTCATTGGTTGAATGAATAGTGTTTAGGGTGAATAGTATTTGAATGAATAGTAAAATCAGCGTGATCTCAAAAATAAGAATCGATGTAAATTTTGATCGATTGATCCAAAACCCGTGAAACTTTGTGTGCACCTTCCTATGGATGTCAGGAACCTATTCAAACCTTCAATTACAAGGATTGACATCACAGTTCTGACTTTTTTTCATTGTAATGAATGTTGCACCAAAATTGGATCAAACACAAAAACTTCACGCTTAGCTTGCTCGTGGGGAATTGATGATCAAGATGATCTTATATGACCTCCCACATATGACAGCAAGTAAGAACACTAAGGAACAACCCTTCAAACAAACAAAAATGCGATCTACAGCGATCTTTCTTCTTTCAAGCACAAAGATCAGTTTCTTGCAAAAACTGAAAAGAAGAGGTTCTAGGTTGCCTAAATGATTGGGGTATGATCTATAGAAGATTCATCCAACAATCTTTTATCTTTGGCACAAGATCCAAAAGCACATAGAAGGAGGGGAGGCAAATCCTAAGTGCAATAAGCGAAAATGCAGAATTGAAAAAATTTTAGAATATAGAAGAAATTTAATCTTCCATTGCTTTGAGAGGAAGGTTTACAAAGCCCACACTACCAGGTAGGCAAAGCACAAGGAAAACCAAAGATACTCTCTGAAGACACTAGGAGCAACCTCCACACTTAGAGGACAACTTGGCCCTCAAGAGGCCTTCATCAAGGGCTGAGATCCAATCCCTCGCTTATATATGGGCTAGCCCTCAACCCAACAACGTAACGGGTTTTATCCACACTCAACACTAACTTAACCATTACTCCACCCGCAAACCCTTGATCCAACGATCCTCTTTTGCTTGAGTAGGGCTTAAGTTAGTACTTCATCCATCCACTTGTTATCTCAGCTTGGACCACTCCTAGCCTCAGTCATCCTCCGACGACACCTTGACCGTCTGGACCTCAACTCTCCCAGCCTAGTCTCGATCTCCTTCACCTCACCATGACCTAGCTTCGAAGTCCTGCAACCATCATAGACAAGGGAATACATCACATAGCAATGTCCAACAATTTATACAATCAAATCAACACAGCTAGAATGATACACAATTTTTCCGGACAAGTTTTCAATTTTTCGAAACCAGTTTACAAACTATCTCAACCAGTTCACAAACTGTTCAAATCAAACTCAAACTTGTGCACCACAAGCATAAATACAGTTAATTACTTAACACAAACATGGGTAGATCTACACATGGTCTTTCAATCTCCCTCTTTATGAGTATATTGACAATCACCAAATAGACACAATTTTGAGTTTGAAAAGGAAAGAAGAGAGCAATTTGATTGCAAAGACTCACTTGGTCCAGAGCAAGAGAAAGTACAAGTTTTCCACAAAAGCTTTAAAAAAAATTCAAGAAATCTCATAGAAAGCTCAATTTTTCCTAAGATCCTAAGAAAGAGTAATTTTTCACCATGATCATAAAAACCAAGATGCATTCACATTTCTCCCCTTTTGACCATGCCCTTTTTCATATTTTCTCCCCCTTTTCTCAATATAGGCATCAAGATGGCATTTTCCCCCCTATCAACATGTATGCATGAAATGCGTCTAAAGAGCTTTGAGAATTGTCCAAGAGACCATATAGAAAAAGTATTGTCGGATATCTAAATATGGGGTATGCGTATGTGCAGGATACGCGAAGGGTATGTTCTAACGACATATAGAGATTCCAGATATCACGGGCTCGATTCTTGGGGATAAGATATGCACGGAAGGGATGTTTCCAAACTAGGAAGGACTTAATCGTTTTTCCCGTACGAGAAAACTGACTCGAGTATACCTAGTGTCCAGGGAAGTTTGGATATGGTACGAAGATCACATGACGATGGACTCCTCATCGGTTACTGAAGGACCATGTGGAGGTCCATCCATGTTTGTGATGAGTATTTGACTTTATTTGAGCAAGGTGTGCTCAAGTTTGAGTTTGATTTGGATTGATTTTCAAAATGAAGCAATTTGAGTTGTCTCTGCCAGGAGTGGCAGTACCAGCCGTATGGGCGCGGTAGTGATGAGTTGGATGGGTTTATTGCATATCATTGTGGGCATTGCTATGTGATGTGTTTCCTTGTCTTTGATGGTTGCAGGGCGACAGTGCTAGGTCATGGTGAGGCGGAGGATGACCGGGACTAGGCGAGGAGAGTCGGAGGTCCAGACGGTTGGGAGATCGCCGGAAGATGATGGGAGACGGAGTCCGAGCAAGTCAAGAAGACAAGGAAAGGAGATGATGCTAGCTAGATGCCGCGTGGATCAATGAGGGCCGTCGGATTTAGGTCTAGTTGATAGGTTAGCGGGTCTAGGTAGTATGCTTTGAAAACCGTGCAAGAAAACCCGGTATGTGTGTGGGTTTTGGGTTAGCCCTTGCATGGCTGTGTGTGTGGGTTAATCCTAGCTCTTAGATGAGTGCTCTAGGGTTGAGGGAGTCATCCAAGGGTGGTAGGTGGCCCAAGAGTAGTATAAATAGGGGTGGAGGAGTAGCCTCCTCCCCTTGAAGGTTTTGAGGTTTGTGAATGCTCCTTTGAGCTTTGCCCACATGAAATTGAGGCTTTGTAACCTCTCCTTCCAGAAATGAAAGTTTTATCCATCCATATCTGAATTTATTTTGCGCATTTACATTATGTCTTTACTTTACGCAATTTAAATTCTGCATTTACTTTCCCGCAATTACATTCTCGCAATTTACTTTCACGCAATTTGGATTTGCCTCCCCTCCTTCTAAATGCTGTTGATCTTGGATGTTTTGAGTGTGTTCATATGGTTTTACATCTCTTTTGCACTCTTGGATTGAGTAGAGAACATCTTTTCTTTCAATTTCCAACTTTGTTCAGAACTTGTTCTTTGCGCAGCATTTAGTATTTGAGTTTTATAAAAATATAGAAAAATCATTTTTAAGTGATTCTTTTTGGAGGAGGTGCGGGACTCTAATATGCATTTGCAGAAACATTTTGGAGTTCACTTGTTGCACCGTTTGGGCGCCATGAGGTGAAAACGGAGCCCCAAACTTTCTGCTCGAAGTTCTTGACTAACTGTGTTCTTCGATTTTTCCAGTTATTTATATAAGGCTTTTTGTGGAGAAATTTGTGGAGTTCCTCACGACTCTGATGCTCATAGGGAGAAAATTTTTCAAAATTTTGTGAGCTGCAGAAACCCACCAACCTCCTGTTCAAATTGAGCACAAGTTCTGGAAATTCTGCTTTTGCTTTTCTGAAAGTGACTTTTGTGATTTGAATTGATGTTCTTTCTAAAAGCAAGAGTTGGATTGATTCCTCTTTATCTTGGACACTAGACAACCAGTATTGTGACTCAAAAATCCCCACATATTTTATTGTACTTATCCATGCAAGCTTGGGGTACACATAGTTGTCTAGTTTTTCGGGTTTTTCACGATTTCCCTTGGGCGATCTTGTCGAGGTTTTTGTTAGAGTATTTTGGGGGGAAATTTATTTGCGACCATTCACCCCCCTCTGTTCGCCATCTTGGTCCTTCAGTTACGATATGGTATCCCAAACTGACTACAACACAACTTGAGGCTCGGTTAACCCGACTATATAAGGCTGTGGGTAGGTATCCTCAGGCAAGACTTCTCGACTAGACAAAGAGAAGACTTTTTAGAGCTTTTTCAAGACGTAGAGCGAACAGGAGCCGGTGACCCACGCTTCGTCAACCTCCAACTATAGTTTAGCCATCGTCTAGATCCATTCTTCATTATATAACTAGTGCTAGACAATTCTCTATGTTCTTTGTCCACCATATACATATATCATCCGCACAAGAAATAGGGTGTTACTCCATCCGGGTGCTCGAATCTATATACATCGCATGCCACTGTTTTCGTGCTTGAATTTGCTAACCCGAAGGTATATGTTTATTGTTGATTTCTAATCTTCGACGGTTGGCTTGCCAGGTAGGAGTCTTCAACCGTTTTTTGCAGATTAAGCATATCTCCAGTGCACGCTCATGTCAGATTTCCCGACGACAACTCCTACGACAATTTTCGCTCGATCACCACTATCGACCAAGCGTCCGCGGTTGGAACTGAGATCGCCTTCGGAACCATGCTCTATTGATGGGGATCAGCTTTACCGAGTCCCACTCTTGGGACCCACGCCAAGAGGTGTGCTTCATATACTTCTACCCTATGGAGCCCAACGTTTTAAACCACGTTGAGAGTGAGAGCGATAGCGAAAGCGACGACCACAGCAGCCAGGGCAGCAGCATGATAGATCGATGCGTGTTCATGGTCAAAGCCAACAACAGTGCTATTGCTGGTAGTTCCCAAGAAAGGAACCCAGGGGCAGACGCCGTAGGTGGTCAGGGACACCAGATCCTCCTACACACGCCTCAAGATCTTGCAAAAGTTGTTGCTCCCAATACTATAGATCACCGACGAGATCTAGCAGCCACAGCCACAGTTGGAATCGTGGCCATCCTGTCGAAGTAGCTTGATCTCGATAATCCAATGATGCCTTGCTCATGGGCGTGGGATCTTCACGGACAGCAAAACTCTCAACAGCTCGACCACAACCGCGGGCCCAGTAGCGCCCTACGAGCAACATCCAACCAGAGCCACAATAGTAACATCTTCAGCACTCCTGAGGCAAATGTCCAGTGCGCTCACATGCTGCTGAAATCCCTTCCGCCACTAGATCCGGGCAACCCGATGACTCCAGTTTTCTATCAGATGAAAACGCTACTCGATGCAGTGCAAGTCCAAACCGCTCGAGCAGCCAACTCGAGGTCTAGACGCCACAGTCAGCTGCCAGGGCCATCCCGTGATCATCATCCAGCAGCACGATCAGTGGTTGCTATCTCCAACCAGCGTGCTTCCAGGTCAGTTCAATCCAACCCCTATCGGGGACACCCCGAGAATCTTCGAGATCTTATTCCTCATGATTGATAAGATTTGCGAGACATCCTTCGCGATCGAAGGAAGGAACGTGACCGCAAGGATCGTGAGCGATGGGAAAACGAGTCCCCACTTTCGAGGGACCAATCCCCCACGCGCCAAGCCCAGCGGGGTTAATCTCCAACCTCGTGGGGCTGATCGCCAGCATAGCGTAGGTTCCCTCTTCAACAAGGAGAACAGCAAGGTCCTCAATAGGAGACCCCCGAGGACGTCGACAAAGAGTGCAAAGCATTCAAGCTCCGTGCAGTCAAATGGCCGGACAATTTCGAGCCAGGCCTTGTCGAAAAGTACTCAGGTAAAATCAACCACGTCGAGTGGCTGCAGATTTATACTACAGTCATGAGGCTACCGAATGAAGCGAAAAGGTAATGGCCAATTACTTGCTAGCCACCCTGGATGGTGCAGCGAGGTCTTGGTTGTTTAACCTCCCACCTCAATCGATATCATCTTGGGCGGAGTTGCGGGCCTAGTTCATAGCTAACTTTCAAGGCACGTATGAACGCGCCAAAACACGTAGCAACTTGCATCGGGTAATACAGAAGCCGGGGAACTCACTGCGCAGCTTCATTCGACGCTTCAGTGACAAGCGCAACTCGATCCCTAACATCTCGGATGAGGCAGTCATAGTCGCCTTCGAGAACGGCGTCAAGGACAGGGAGTTAAAGGGAAAACTCGCTACTCGAAAGATCAGAACCACCAAGGAGCTTTTTGAGTTGGCGAATAAGTACGCCATACATGTCGAAGCTTGGCAACATATCGACGACCCCAAGCCTGACAACGACAAGTCTGAATTGTCCTAGGAGGAGGCGAAGATGAACAAAAACCGCGGGGAGAAGCCCAAAGGTGTGATGTAAGATTGTGTCCCGATCTTTCGATGAGAGCAATAACTATCGATTTGGTTGAATGGACTTTGATGACCCGACTACAACGTACGATGACGATGCACCTTAGCAATCGCTAAACCAACTCCAGAGTGTTATTGATCTTACCATTGGCACGATCAACCTGAACACGAGGTTCAATTCCTGCAAGCAACCGAAGAACAAGCAAGAACGATAGTAAAAGCAATCTGAAATTGCAAATAAGAATTGAAGGCAAAACAAGGTGGGGTTCTATTGAAGATCTTGACAAGGTGGTTGTCCAGCACAACTTGATCACACAAAGTTTGCACTTGGCTAAACTAATCAAACAAAACCCAAGTGTCTAAAGCGGTGGCTACTGAGTTTATAAGAGGGAGGGATGTCCTAGGGTTGTGTGCAGCCAGGGGGGTCGAACACAACTTGGGCTTGGGCCCCCACATGCTTACAAGGCCCAAAACGGCCCAAAAACAGTACTGTAGTATATTGTTTTGATGAATACATCTGATCCACAATGAATCTGGAGTTGGGTCAGACCCATTAGAAAGGTCTCATTTTAATCTTTTAATCAAGTACAAGAACTCTCAAATCGGACACCGTATGCAAAAGTTATGCGTGTTTTACTTCAGGCTGGTATCCTGAGACCGAATTGGATTCCAGAACGTCATGGATTTAATATCTCTCTCTTCTTGGCCTGTGGATGATGTGGAGTTGGCACAACTAAATGTGGTCATATCCATAGTAGTGATGTCATCATCATCCTCCCCTTCTTGAATTTGAGTCATCCTTGACTCATGCTCAGCTTTTAGCTCGTCTTGATAATCATCCACATAGCTCAACACTTCTTTCCAGCATATAAAGGCTTGATGAATGCTAGCACTCTTAGATGCTTCCTCCCCTCGTTGAAGGAAAAACATCCTCGGTGTTGGAAAAGCTGGAAAAAAACAAGCAACAAAAAGAACAACGTGTACACAACATATATGTATATATCCCATATTTCATTGTTCTTTTGGTTTCGTGTTATGCTACTTATATAACAACAAATGAGGAAATCAGATTTAAGCAATGCCCCTTTCCTCACAATTTTGCAACTCAATTTGTGATTATAAATGAAGCATATAACATAAATATTTACATGATTCAATTTGCAACTTATTTTACAAATATAAGTAAAGCACATATCTATCCCTGTCCTTGGATAAAGAATACTCATGTTTTGTAAGCCTTGTTCAATAACATAGATGGGCAAAACTACAAGTTTTGGTAACAAGCAAAGCTCATTCATATGATTAGATTGTAAACAAGAAATATCAAACTATCCCAACAACGGTGACACAATTTTAATGGGTTTCCACTTATCAACTGCGACATGCTGAGGTAGCAAGCTATGGGTATCACACATATCAGAAAAAATTGATGGTGCCTTACATGAAACAAGCTTTTGCATACAACTAGGATTGCCCAAAATAGCAAGCTTCAATTCAACAAGTTTATCACGAGTTATGCATATTCTGTAGACATGAAACTTGCCATCTATGCCATATTCCCCAACTAAATTGAATTTAAAACAGTAGGCATAGGTGCTAGATAAAGACTTAAGAGATGAAATTTCAAAAATCTTATTCATAGCACAATTCAAGCTAACAGGCTCATTCAACATGATATAGCACAAAACAGTGGCAGGGGATATTCTAGCTATCACTTCCTTATGCGTAATCAGCACCACTGTGCAAAATTATAAGAATGCAATTCATCACATGATTCTACAATTGTGGCACACGATGGTAGCTCACTAGAATCAAGTACAGCAGGAATATACTCACAAATTAGCTCCTTTTCTTGCTGTAAAATCAGATCTGTACCATGGTCATTAGCTTCCTCCTCAAAAGAAGTAGGTACCTCAAAACTTTCACTTGATAATGCAGGTTTTTCAGGTTGTAGCTCCCCTTCGTCAGAAGTAACCTGTATATCACATGGAACAGCAACAATAGAAGTAACAGAAGTCGATTAGATTATGTTAGTGGAATCATCCTCACATGTGTTATCCTGTACTTCACTCGAATTTTTTGGTATTTCTCTCGCATGCTCGGGGTGTAGGCTCTCATTAGGTTTTGGTGCAGTGCATGCAATAGGAGTAGCATCTAACTTTGTATGAGCTTGAACTGTGGTTGATTGTCTTCTCTGCATTTTTACTTTAGCTTCACATGAAAAATTAAGCAAACATGACATAGAATTGAATTCTTAACAAGATATCATAATCTGAATATCAGAATTTAGTCCAAAATAAAAGTTGTTTATTCGAGTCTTTTCGGTCTCTTCAAATCAAGAATGCAAAGAACTATGTTGAAATTCATGGTAGTCCTCATCCACAGTTTTACTACTTTGTTCTAGACGTTGCTGAAAGATCGTGACGACGATCAGAGGGGGTGAATGACCCCAAAATAAAATTTCCTAACCCCAATGCTCCAACCAATAACCTCACAACATCAAAGAAAAGTGGAGATAGCAAAAACCCGAAAAAATTAGCTAGAGGCCGGCACAACCGCTCGCAGACCCGGTAGTGCCGGATGAACAGTAGTTTCAACACACGTTCAAAACGGAAAATTGATGTATCTTTTGCTTCGTTGATCCAAACTTAATGAAACTTGGTAGATGTGATACTAAGGATGTCAAGAACTTATTTCAACCTTCAATCATAAGGATTGACATCAAAGTTCTGACCTTTTTGCCCGGGAAGGAAGAACGCACGAAGTTTCAACAAAAATCGAAAAACTTCGATCGAGGCTTGCTCGTGGGGTTACGATGATCAAGATGATCTCGAATGTCTTCCCACATGTCCCAGCAAGCAAGAGACCATGAAGAAACTCAAGGCAACGCAATCCACAAGATCAAGCATTCAAGAACGCAAGGAAGAACTCCTTGCAAGAAGAACGCATGGATTTCTCAGATGTTTAAGAATATAAGTTCAGAAGAAGAATCTTTCATCAAAACATCAACCTCAACAAAGATTCATAAGCATGTAGAAGGAGAGGAGGCAACTCCAAATTGTGTAAATGTAAATTGCAAGAAAGTAAATGCGGAATTTAAATTGCGTAATTTAAATGCGTAATGTAAATGCGTAAAGGAAAGAAATGATTTGAGTGAACATTTTCATTTCTGGAAGGAGAGGTTACAAAGCCTCACATTCATGTGGGAAAAGCTCAAAGGAGCAACAAAAACCTCAAAACCTTCAAGTGAGGGAGGGCTACCCCTACCCCTCTATTTATACTACCTTTGGGCAACCTACCACCCTTGGATGAGCTTCTAAACCCTAGAGCACTCATTAAGGGCTAGGATTAACCCACTCAACCAGCCATGTAAGGGTTCACCCAAAACCCACAACATATAATGGGTTTTCTTGTACGGTTTTCAAAGCACACTAACTAGACCCGCTAACCTATCAGCTAGACCAAGATCCAATGGCCCTCATTGATCCATGCAGCGCCTAGCTAGTATCTCAATCGTTCCTTGTCTTTACGGCTAGCCACGACTCCGTCTCTAATCATCTTCTGGCGATCCCCGACCGTTTGGACCTCCGACGCTCCTCGCCTAGTCCCGGTCATCCTTCGCCTCACCATGATCTAGCATCGTCGACCTGCAATCATCAAAAACAATGAAACACATCACATAGCAATGTCCAAATTGATATGCAATAAATCATCCAAAAACTCATTGCAATTTCGCTCTGTTGCCCGGCACTACCGCCTCCTGGGGCCGATAGTGCTGCTCGGCCGGCACTCCCGCTCCCACATGGCCGATAGTGCCGCTCTCATGAAAAGCGAGCGAACACCTCTCTCTGGAATATAACTATCGGATCCCTGGCCGGTACTGCCACCTCCTGGCCAGCACTACCACAACCACAGGGCCAGTACTGCCGCTTGGCCGGCACTACCGCTGCCACATGGTCAGTAGTGCCGCCCCTGGCAGAGACAACTCAAATTGCTTCATTTTGAAAATCCAATTCAAGTCAAAACTCATATGCAAACAATCCTAGCTCAAACACAGTCAATAACTCATTACCAACAAGGATAGACCTCCACATGGTCTTTCAATATCCCCCTTGATGAGTATATTGACAAACATCTGAAAAGGTATAAATTTGAGTTTGAAAGAGAGAAGAAGAAAGCAATTTGATTGCAAAAACCAAAAATGGTCCAGAGAGAAGAAACTGAGAACATGACCAAGTTGGTAAGAAGATTTTTAGAGCAAAGCAATAGAAAGAACAAGTTTTCCACAAAAGCTCTAAAACTCTACTAAAAGTCTTAAAAGATTATGATTCGTAAGATTTGCAAATTAAAATCATAGGATTCAAGACATATTTTTCAATTTCATATTTTTGATGATGCCTTTTCTACATTTTTCCCCCTTTTGGCAATATAGGCATCAAAATGAAATTTTCTCCCCCTTTTTATGTATGCATGAAATGCAACCTAAGAGAGCTTTGAAGATTATCCAATTGATCATAATGACAAGATCTGACACCAAGCTTATCAATCTCAGATTATGACTAAACTAAGACATGTCCAAGAGTACACACATTTTGTTAGCAAGCTTAGTTTATAATATTTCATTTTAGCAAGTTTTTACAAGTGCAAGACTTAGCAAAGTTTCAAAGCTAGAAGCAAAACCACTCAAGGATCAAATGGAAAACCTAGAGTTCAACCTACTAAACACTTTGGGGAATTTTGAAGTGCATATAAGGTCCTTCGAGCTCATTTGTCAATTTATGCAACTTTTCTTTAAGACATCGAAAAACATAGCGGGGTGCAAATGTTTGACATTATTTGCATTCTTTACCCACTTATGTGTTTGAAATTTTGCATTTTGTTAGTGATTGACTCAAGCCATTGTCGATCATCTCAAGAGTAACTCTTAAGAGAATGATCTTGGTCATACACAATATATTCCAAGTTCATCCCAAGTGCAATGGGAAGCAATCTCGTGAATATAAAGTGGAGAAATCAATTTTGCACAAAAGAGTCAAATTTTCTTGATTTCAATTTAGCACATATGAGCAATTCTGATGGACTCAAATATGGATCAACCAAATGTCACCCAAGTTGCTATAGGGACTCTAGAGAAATCCAAAATTTCACAACTCATGGTAAAAACCCCTAGACAAGAAACTTAGTAAGTAAAAGCAACATGTTTCATCAAGTTTTCATTTGAAGCTTTCAAATTTTTCAGATTTTAATTAAGCTTAGCATGATAAATGAACTTGGACTTATCTAAGCTAGTGATTTTCTTCAAAAGATATAGAATGATGTATTTCATGATGATTGAGTCAATTGCATAATAGACAAAGCTCATAAAATAGAAAAACAGTCTATATGCAATACATGAACAGATTCCCAAATTCCCCCTCAACAAGTGAATCAATGTTAAGCTCAAATCTGGTTAAAGTTGAGTTATTATCAAGATAAGGCATTAGGAAAACCCAAATGAACTAAAAAACGACTAGAAAGATGGAATGAGGAGAAGAGACTGCAAACTGGATGGCTATTGAGCATAGATAAGATAGAAGAGACTCACTATAACTCAAACTCGCTCTTATCTTCCCCAGTGACTGACTTAGGGAAGCTGACTCTAGATCTCAACTAAGGAGTGCACACAGACCCTGTCTACCTAGGAGGCTCAACACCTTCTAGACTTATAAGACTGTGAGGGAACTCAACCTAGAGAGAAGAGATAACAACTAATCACGCATGATAGCAACCTAAAGCACAGGATAAGAGGTCCATGCAAAGTATGCCAGAAGTCTATGTTAGTCACCTCAACTCAGGAAAAATAAGCCCAAAATCACTCAGAAGAAACACAAAGAAAGAAAAAGCAAAGCTGGAAGATAACATATTATACATAATATACAAACCACCTCCCCCTCAGGAAAGACCGTAAGGGCTCACAACTCCAAGCTCACTCCTCAAGGCAACAGATCTAGAGCTCTCCAAAGGCTTGGTGAAGATATCGGCTAACTAAAGGTCACTCTCTACGAACTGAAGCGCGATATCTGTAACACCCTAAAAATTTCAATAAATTAAATTTTGGAGTATTTTTTATTTTTGAGAATTTTTGGGAATTTATTCAAATTTATTTGGATTTATTCAAATATGGCCTTTCTTGATATCAATTAAATAATGGAAAAGTTTATGTAAAGTTTTATTGAAAATATTTTATTTGAGTTCCAAATGTCTCAATGTATTTTCTAGACTTTTTCTGGATTTTTTCGGGTATTTTTGCTATTTAATTTGGCTTTGTTTATTTATCTATTTTATTTTAAATAAGAAAAGCTTTGAAAATTGGGTGAATAGTGTTGGTAGGCAAAGATCGTTCTCACCGACCGAGCATCGAAACCCTAGCCGCGTCGTCCGCACTATCGATCGGATCCAACGGTTGCCGTTGCACCGCGTCGCCCGCGTGCGTGCGCCTTCGGATCGTCGCCCACGGACGATCGAGATCGTACACGCCCGTCGATTCCGAAGCGTCATTGCTAGAGTAATCGCCGCCGAGCGTTTCCGTTCATTTTGCCGGTGATTGCACGCACGTCGAGGCTCCTTTTAATGTGTCGGTTGCTGCGCCGTGTAGAGCTCTTCTCACCGCTTCTTTTTGACTCCTTGCACGCACGCCGAGACCTTCTCTAGCACCCGTGCGAGCTCACCGTAGTTGTTCTCTCGCTCTGTCGTCGTCCTTGCTTCGTTCCGCCGTCGCCAGTTCACCTCCGCCGATGCCGAGGTCACCGGAGTACCGATCTCGCTGAGACGCGTCGAACGCGCACTTCTTCACGCCGGGAATGCTCTGCAACGCCGTCGATGTCCTCATCTTCCTCAGCTCCGGCAGCCTCTCCTTCTTCGCCGCAGTCAACCTTATCGAACCCTGCCGATCGTTCGATCTTCATCGCACCGCGTAGGTGAGTCCACGTAGCCCCTTCTCTGTTTACATTTGGATTAGATCGTAGACATTAGATCTGTGTTATGCGGCGTAGATTAGATATGGATATTAGGTCATTTAGTAGATCTTAGCCGTTAGATCTGCGGTGGACGCTTGAGATTGTGCCATGTTTCCTTGTGCACAGTAAACCACTCCGGTAACCTGCGCCGTCGGATTAGATCTAAACGGTAGATATTAGATCCGGGTTGCCCTAAGGATCTGCACCGTTCAGATTTGAACGTGCGGCGGTGATGGCGCCGTACCCTCGCCGAATCGCGTGCTGACGCGTGGGCGTTTTGACCGGGGATCAGACCCATCTCGGCCGTTGATTTCAACGGGCCGTCGGGATTGCGCCGTGTGTCTTCGCGTAAGCTGGGGTATCGCCGGGCGTGCACGGGATCCAGCCGTCGATTTCGGGTGCGTCGTTGGATGCGCGACGTGTGGAGGCATGGAGCTCGAGGCGTCACCGAGTCGGTGCGTGTCACAGCCCCAAAACCAAGGATACATCCATCCTCAAGTTTCTCTGTTCTTGGTCCCACCTGTCATCCCCCACCTCCTCTCCGCTTCTTCCCCAATTGGACGCCATGGGCGGTGAATCCACTTGGCTACCGCCGATTGAGGAAGCTGGCGGTGCTCCGAGCTCTCCCTTGCCTTGTACACTCCTCGCCCCACCTACTCCACTGCAGCGCCATAAACCCAGCCGAGCTCTCCTCCTCGTCATTTGCTCGCTGCACTCTCTCCCTCTGCCGAAGCCTCGCCGGAGTAGGAGGCGAGCGCGAGCCTCCGTCGCGAGAAGAGGCCCAGCGAGCTCGCCGACTCCTTCAGCGTGCTCCTAGCTGCCATGCACTCACCAAGCTTCGCCTGTGTCGCATGCACTCGTCGAGCCATCGCCACGGTCTTCGTCCTCATTTCCATGAGGCTGCGCGGTGGAGGAGCTCCTTCGCTGGTCACCATCGTAGCTCGGTGGTCGCCGCCGTCATCAAGCTCGCCGACGAAGCCTCCCACCTCTTTGCTCTTTCCCCGCACCCGCACATGCAGTAAGCAAAGAAGTGAGCTCGCCATTGCTGTCTCTCGAGCTCTAGGGTTTGTGTAGCTAGACTCAAGTATTTTTGTGCATATCCTCGGCACAAGTAACACGCTAGCTCAATGGTTCTTGCGCTTTGAGTTCAACCGAGAGGTCTCGGGTTCGAGTCCACCTCCAGCAAATATATTTTTTATTTTTGCCTTTTGCATTCAAACAATCATATCTTTTGCTAGGAGTGTCCAAATGAAGTCAAATTAGATTCTAAATTTAAGTTTTGAAATGAAGAATGAGAATATGAAATAAAAAGTTATGTGTTGCTTGCAGGAAAATATTTTTTTAGAGTTTGAGTGATAGGCCCTAAAGAGGTGTTATGAAGAAAGTGTGTTTTATCTTGATCCATAAATCATGAAATAAATACCATAAGGCACTGCTACCCTATTCACTCCATTTATGTAAAAACATTTAAATTTGAATGTATTTTGAATCAAATATTGTTGGTTTAGGACTTTAATAACATTCAAACTTCAAGTGGTTAGAATAATGTTCATATGAGCTTAAAAACTTATGAAACCAGTTTAGATGTGTTTCTGGGATTGCATATATTATGAATAGTCAAAAATATTTAGACTTTTCTTTAGTTTAGTTTATTTTCTAGTTGTCCGAACATGCAATCGGCAAAATGTTCAAATGGCCGTGACTTTCGCAAACGAACCTCAAACTCAACGAAACCAAATCTCATGACCTTAGAATGATGTACCCTTACTTGCTGTGCAAAAATGATATCATTTTGAACAATTTTGAGTTAGACCATATTAAGCCCTAATGATCATTTATATGAAAAATATTGTTTCCCTTTTATCAAGTGTTCGTTCTTTTGATTTGTGGTTTGAGTTGCACGGTTCTTCAAGCGTAATTTTCAGCAAATTAATAATTGTGTATAACTCAATTGAATGATGACCTTCCAAATAAATGAACTCCGATAAACTCTTTTATTGCTGAATTTTGTATGTTCTTGAAGTTCATCTCGTTCATTTCTCATGCTCATACATGCGCATTTACATAAATGGCATCATTCTAATTTTGCATCATTGCATTCGTTTAGAGTCCGACATACCGGAGAGCAACGAGGTTGACCCGGCGACAGTGAGTGAGGAGAAATTTGAGGAGGAACCAGCTGATACACAAGGCAAGCATCGAGCATATTTCTCCTATATTTTGGATCAATGTGACTTATATTATGATATTATGCATGTGGGTTTTCATGTTATATATCTATGTTGCGAATAGCTCCTAATTGTTGTATTTCCCCTTCCTTGATATTGTTTCCCATACACCTTGATAACTCTTAGCGTGGGTAGTTTGTCTTATGCTAATAGTCACGTTAGATGCTTAGCCATGCTCTAGGTCTTGGTATGGAATCCAGGAATTGTGATGGTCTTCTCTTTGTAGCAATTGGTAGTTATCGCGGGATGGTAGGGGTTTGAAACATGGTAATTGGAAAGAATGTTGTTTCATTCATGATAATTTGAAGGATTTGTTTAAAAGGGTGAAAGTGCGAGACTTGGGCGGGTAGTTGGGGTTATTCGAGAATGGAGTCTCGGATGCCATAGGCCCGCTTGAGTCGATTAAGGACCGATCATTGGTGCCGTTGTCTTAAGCACTTTTCGTACTAACCACATATCCATATATGGGATGGATGAGCTAAGTACCATAAGTTACCCAGATCATTTGACTTGTAGGTTTGGTGTGTGGGTGAGGTGCCTAGGGGTGTCCCCGGTGGATCTAGTCATCTCCGCACATTAGACACGAGCACAAACGTTTGGGGTGAGTATGCGAAAGGTTGTCATGTGAATCATCGCTTGCTATCGACGGGTGGTATGGTCGGTGGTCTCGTGTCATGTGGGTAAAGATGTAGTAACACACTAAATTTTGCTCTAATTTAAATTTTGGAGTATTTCTGTTTTTTGAGAATTTTTGGGAATTTATTAAAATTTATTTGGATTTATTCAAATATGGCCTTCCTTGAAAACAATTGAATAATGGAAAAGTTTTTGCAAAGTTTTATTGAAAATATTCTATTTGAGTCCCAAATAGCTCAAAGTATTTTCTGGAATGTTTCTAGAATTTTTCTACTATTTTAAAAGCCCCAAATGATTTAATTGAATTTCTAGAATTGTTTTTAATAAGAAATGATTTAAAAATCAGATGAATAATCTCGGGCCGCCCAAAGATCGCTTAGCCCGCCCACTCGTCGCGCAAACCCTAGCGCGCGTACGCCTTCAGATCTTGATCGAACGCTCGTGAGTGTGCCACGTCGCCCGCGCGCGTACGCCTTCAGATCATCGCCGCACGAACGGCTCGGATAGGGCCACGTCGCTTCGTCCCCGCGAGATCGCCGGAGGGACGTGGGCTTTGATGGCTGTGATTTCCGCCGACAGTTTCACGCACGTCGAGGTCCTTTAAGCCGTCTTGGTGAGCGCGTTCTGCAGAGGACTCAACGCCGCGTCTTTTGACCCCTTGCACGCACGCCGATACGCCCTCTAGCGCCCGCTTTTGCTCACCGTAGTTGCGTTCCCTCGCCGCCGTTGTTTTTGCTTCCTCTCGTCGTCATCCGAGCCGCTCCGCCGTGCTCCGACCCCGTCCCGAGTTCACCGAAGAAAGCCGCATCGAGTGGACCACCCCTTCTCGCCGGAGAAGCCCCGTAGCGCCGTTGGCTGCGTCATTTTCCCCAGCTCCGGCGACCTTCTCTTTCGGCGCCGTCGTCGACCTCGCCAACCCTCGCCGATCGTTCGATCTGCATCGCACGTTTCCGGTACGTCCACGTCGCCTTCTCTGTTTTCACCTAGATTAGATCTGAGTCGTTAGATCAGTTATGGACGGTCTGGATTAACTCTTAGGTTTACACGTTAGTTGAATCTTGATCGTTAGATCTAGAGTGAACGGCTTGGATTAGATCTATTTTCTGCGCTATGTTTTTGTCTTAGCCGTTGGATCGTTAGTGAACGCGTAGGATTGAGCCACGTTGCGCCATGCACAGTAAACAACTCGGATACCATGCCCCGTTGGATTAAATCTCAACGGTGGAGATTAGATCCAGTTTTGCCTTAAGAATCCGCGCCGTTCAGATTTGAACGTGCGGCGGTGATTGCGCCGCGCCTTAGCCGAATCGCGTCCTGACGCGTGATCATTTTGACCGGGGCAGAGACCAGATCCAGCCGTCGGTTTCGAGCGCACCGTTGCGATCCTGCCACGTGGCCGCGCGTAAACCGAGACGCCACCGAACGTGCGCGTGATCCAGCCGTTAATTTCTGGTGCGCCGTGTAAGGACCCGAATCCACTGATTCGAACCCACTGTGTTTACCGCACTAGTCCCAGGATCAACGCTAGTGCACACAGCTCAACATTGGTACATATCACATCATACTCAACGATAATAGAATAATAGTTCATTCATTGATATATCTAAAGGTATGATCTTATGACCAACTTACATTATTAAGCCACGCAGGGCAAGATAGAAAAATATAAACTAATAATTATGCAGCGGAAAGTAGAAAACCGTAATAGCTCATCCGGTTCACCACAGCAACCGACAAGGCTCGGACCCTAATGACTTGCGTCCTCTTGGACTTCCTCTTCCAACACAGGTGTAGATTCTTCAACTGTTGATTATTATTGTTGGCAAGGGTGAGTACTTAAGCACTCAACAAGTTGTGCACAGAATGCAATTCTATGTATCTATATGTAAGGCTTATTCCAATGGATAGGCTGTCATGGCTGTTTTGCAATAAGCAGCATTTATGAACAAATACAATAAGTAGATTGTAAAGATCAGAAACAAATAACAATAGTAAGTAAATTCAGTATTTCTCAAGTACCAGGTTTCCAATCCTAAGTCAAATTCCATCTTCCATATGGCATTCCGCCATCCCAATCAAGTTGTCCAATTAATTAAACTAACCCTTAACTGTAATTCCCGAGCTTTGCTCAATACCGCGAGCACGGCTATCCGAATAGTTTCACACTCTGCAGAGGTTATGCACTTTACCCACGTGATACAACCAAACACCACCAAGGCGAGTGATTATAACAAAGCCTTTACAATGCTCTGGCTTAACCGGATACTACCCGCTAAGGTTTCAACACTGGTGGGTCTGAAAACCATAACCGTGGCCCCCTCTTGCGCCATGTGAATTACACCATAGCTGGGAACTCACACCGACCACGATAGTACCAAAATTAAGACATTGCAAATTACTCAGCTAGGCTGGCCCAAACCAGACATGTGGTTGCATGATTAACTCAGGTCAAAGGCTTGCAAGGTTAAGTCCTTAGAGTGATCAAGGCAAGACATCCACATACCCTCTGCCCATCGGGCCCACCTTGGCATACTCGCCCCTTGTCACTTGCCCCAATCTAAGTTATTATCACCCAGTTGATTACCAAGCACCACGTGCCATCAACAATTCAACATCGTTGCGTGACATGACTCGTCACAACAACTCAATCTCATCGTGTGATCCCACATGACACACAAGTTCATAATATTGTTCCATATTCCATTAATCAAGATTAATTATCAATGATTCTGACACATGTGATGACGTGGCATGGCTAAGCAACTAGTACGGACTAATCCTCCAATGTTGATTATAATTATTAACCAACTATATTTAACCAATCTAGGGTGACAATAGATCATGGCATACAAATGACAAGGTAGGGTATAGATCAATCTGGTATATTAGCTAAGCCCAATCTAATTTGAAACAATTGTATACTTGAAATATATGCAATAGGGTAAACAAATATAGCAATTTTATAAACATGGGTTCAACATGATCAAAGCACAACTTGCCTTGGAATAGGTCCTGGTCTGGTTCTGGAACTTGCTCTTGAGTTGCTGGATCTTCCTCCGAAGCGTCGCACAATTCAACGTCTACGCGTACCGAAGAAGAAAAGCAAATAAATACCAAAACAGAGAGCAATTGAACTCCAAAAATCAAATCAAATTCTCCATTAAATACATCTCAATTTTACAAATTTTTAAAAATTTGAATCACTCAAATTCGAGTTAAATTGCAAAAGATATAGCCTTTTGAAGTTTGAAATAAATACTGAAATTGTAAAAATCGGAAAATCAGAATTAACAGATTTATTACGCAAGCTTGACGTTAGCGTGACGTCAGCCCTGGCGCCAGCCAATCAGACGCTGCCACGCGTCCTGGTCCATGGACTCGGTCCACAGCGTCGGTTCGGCTCACCGCAGACGCGGTCCATGGCGCCTCGGCCTCTACGCCTGACACATGTCGGCTCCCGATTGGTCCACACGCGCGGCGGAATCCCACCGCACAGATCGCATCTAACGGCTACCGATCACAACCCTACGTGGCACGATCCTGGCCCTTTGCTGAAGATCCGACGGTCGTTACCTTTCGAGCCTAGCGATGGCGGCACGGCAGCGCTTCTTCGCCGGACTTGGAGACGAAGACCACCGCGACGGCAGAAGGAAGGGTCTCCGGCGATGCTTCTGCTTCTCACGGACGCGCCTCGTCACGGCGAACACGCTGGCGACCTTGGCGACGGCGGAGACTTCCCGGACGACGAGCTTCAAGCGAAAAAACGCGGCGAGGACTTCGGCTAACTCCGACGAGCTCGTAGACGCGTTCTAGGGCTGCTCCCGCGGAAACGCTCTGACCAAAAGACGCCGCGCTCGACTGCGAACCTCGGGGTGCTACCCCCCTATTTATAGCCTCGACGTCCGAGCTCTACACGGCGAAAGAAACCAGCGGCGTAACGGCGGCGGACTCCGAGTCCGGAACGGAGACGATGAACGACGTCGTGACACGTGCCTCGATCCGACGGCCAAGACACGATCGCACACGCGGCCATCTCTGGACCGTTGGATCGCACGCGAACGGTCCCAATCTAGGGTTTTGCCCCGCTGCGACTCGTTGGCTGGATTGGGCCGCACCGACGTGGGCTTCTCGCGCACAGTGTTGGGCTTCGGCCCAACACTGTTCACTGATTTTCAAAAGGATTTTCCATTTAAAATAATTCCAGAAATTCATTTTATTTATTTTAAACGATAAAACTATTAGGAAAAATCCAAGAAAAATCTCAAAAATACTTTGAGACATTCTGGACTCAAATAAAATATTTTTTGGCAAAACTTTATTTTAACTTTGCACAGATTTAAATAGATTTGAATAAAAGGGCAATAAACTTGATTTCAAATTAATTCAAATAAATCCAGAAAAATCCAATTAAATTCCAGAAAATCATAAATGCACACTTAAGCAATAAAATAATATTTAGCTAATTTTTGGGATGTTACACGCCGTTAGATGTGCGATGCGTGTCGTGCGTAAAACCGAGGCGTCGCAGTGGCGGCGCGGTGCTGGCCGTTGGATCCGAGGGCACCGTTCGATGCGTGACGCATGGTCGTGCGGGAATCGAGGCGTCACCGAACCGTGCGGGAGTGAGATCTGACCGTTGGTTTAGCGAACGGTCTGGATTTTGCCGCATGTCGCATCGGGATTGGCTGCGCATGGTCGCTGACGCCACGGCTTGCGTCACCTGGTGCACGGGCACAGTGCTGCTAGTCCACGGTGGATCAGGGCCGAACCATGAACTCAGCCCATGGACCGGAGTGACGTGGCAGCCTCTGGGCATGCCACGTGCCATCCTGACGTCATTGCTGACGTCATAAATATTTTTATATATAAAAATATTTTGGCCGAAATTCTTTTCTATGCTGACGTCATCATGACACGATGCTGACATTATAAATGCGAATTTTTACTATAAAAATAATTTGGAAAAATCGGATTTCTTAATTTCTGTATTTTCAGAATTTATTCAAACTTCAAATGACTATAACTTTTGCATTTTAACTCGGATTTGGGTGATTCAAATTTCTAAAAATTCATAAAATTGTGATATATTTAATGGTTAATTTTATTTGAATTTTTGAGGTACTTAGTCTTCTGTATTAGCTATTTATTGCATATTTTGTTTGTACGCGTAGACGCAAATTTGCCGGTAAGTTTCGAGGAAGAATTCGTCGCTCAAGACCAAACTTCGGAACACGACCAGCAACTCTTTGAAGGCAAGTGATGCTTTGAACATTTTGATCCCAGCTTTTTAAAACGTAATTTATGCTTTGAAATTATGCATGCTTATTTATTTAAAACGAAGCTAATTTAAATTGGGATAACGTAGTTAATCAACCCATTCTGTTATGCCACCTTGAAATTATTAATTGTATGCCCTAAATCATTGTCACCCTAAGTTTGTTTGTACTGGTTGGATATTAATATGAAGCCAACACTGGAGGCTAGACCGTGAGTAGATGCTTAGCCTTGCAACGAGTCATGAATGACTTTCGGAAAAATGCTACAATATTGACTAATGGAATATTGGATGTATTTTGGAAGTAGTGTGATATTGCCACATGATGAAATTGATGTATGGAGACCTATGTGGTTCCATACCGATGTTGAGTTATTGCTGGCATGTGTTGCACCATAATCAACTCGGTGGGAAATGATTTAGACTGGGGCAAGTGGCAAGAGGCTGTGTGCCTGGTGGGCCTGTGTGGCATTGGGTTGCTGAGTGTTGTGAGTTTGTGTGCCACAATGGGCTGTGTGCCACTGTTGAGTGTTGGAAGTCTTGCCTTGGTCAGTTAAGGACTTCACCTTTCAAGCCTTTGATCTGAGTCACCCGTACAACCACATGTCTGATATGGGACAAACCTAGTTGATTAGGGTTCTGATATCTTTCCTCTGATACCTCGGGGTGACAGTGCACGGGGGTGTATCTGTGCGGGGGAGTGTACCTGTGCTACGGCTTGGTGCCCATCCAACGGTGATTGACCTGTACTATACTTCGGCTCTGTGTGAGGGAAGTGATGGTGAAGGCAATGCCGGAGGGGTTCTTTGGTTAAGGTAGAGGTTCCTGAAAAGCTTTGTTGCGGATAATCACCTGTGTGGTGAGCGGGTGTATCTTGTGGGTAAAGTGTACAACCTCTGTAGAGTGTCAAAACTATTCGAATAGCTGTGCTCACGGTATTGAGCATTGCTCGGGGATTACAGTCAAGGGGTAGATCTTCATAAACAAAATGTGGAAACGGTGGCTGTATGCCAGTTTTGAAAATGAACTGTTAAGGCTGCGTGCTGAGAATCTTCGAAGAAAAACCATTTGAAGAAATTAGTATTACTTATAACTGTTCCACTGCTTTAATTTAAATAAGATGCTGGTTTAAAAATGCTTTTGATGCAAAAGAACCATTTAAGCCAATCCTTTGGAATATGCTTTGCATATAGTAATAGAGCTGCATTCTGTGCATTACTTGTTGAGTGCCTTGTGTACTCATCCCACCTTGCTTATCAACCCCAACATCAGTGGAGGAGTCTACACCAGTGTGGGAGGAGTACATGGAGGATCCGAGCAACTAGGGGGCAAACCCAGTCGGTTGCCTGTGGCAAGATGAAGGTTTCCACGATATTTATTTATGTTCCGCTGCTATTTCTTTACTCTGAATAATGTAAGCCCTGCGTGGCTGATTTATCTGTAAGGAGACCATAAGGTCGTACAACTCGGTTTATATAAATGTTTGCACTATTTATTGTTATATCGTTGTGATGTCTGTGATGTGCATCCCTGTAAGACTGTGTGTGCTAGCGTGATCCTGGACTGGCACAGAATACAAAGAGGGTCTTGATTTGCAGATTTGGGTCCCGACAGTGGTGGTATCAGAGCAGGCTGACTGTAGGTCTTGACCCTAGTTTGGTTGTACCTAGGAGGGTAAAACTATTTTCTAAAGACCTAATCAACTTGAGCAAGAATATCAATGAAATCTCTACTTATCCTTTCTCCCTTGCTTCATACTTATGTTGAATTCTTATTATTATTTTCCATTTAATTTAAACAAGGTTTATTTTGGCAGATGAGGATGATCCATACCTATGGAGAGCGCACAAGAGGATACGCCGCGGAGTTATGGCGTATGATGCAGTTGCTTGGAGGATTTGACAGACCGCTCTATCGAGGGACTACGGTGGTGCGGGCAGGACATGACATTGCCTGGGATGTCAAGATCACAGTGTATGCTTGGGAGAGGACAAGGGCGAGCCGTCCTATCTACATCACGGTCAGGAGGTCTTCTTTTGAGGCCGGGATCCAGGAGACGGCACATCTGGCGATGCGTCAAATTGCCCGCACTTACTCCGCAGAGTTGGAGGGCACCGTTTTTCATCACCATCCGTGTCGAGACAATCGTTTTGACAGGATGGAGCTCATGGAGGAGGACACCACGATCACTCACCTGGAGAGGTATGTCATCGCCCAGGAGGACGCCTTGGACGAGATAGTCAAGGAGCTGCAGAGGACCCGCGACGAGGTCACGGAGGCGAGGATCCAGCTGCGGGAGGGCTTAGTTCACTCCATGCAGAAGATCCAGGAGTTGGAGATGGCTTTGTATGGACCCGAGCCCGAGCCAGTCCTGGAGTTACACGATCCAGATCCGGAGGAGCCAGAGCATGAGGCACCAGTGCAGGAGCAGGCAGCCCTGGGACCAACAGAGTCGATGGGGTCATTTGCACCACCGCAGAGAGTCATCGAGACCGATTCGCCCGATGCGAGCACCCACCGGTGTATGCTCCGGGGGAGCCGCAGCCGGGTTGGCTCGATGAGTGATCGAGTCTAGTAGAGTATAGTGTCGAGACTCGAATGTTGAGTCGCGTCTTTTGCTTCAGAGTCACCATTAGGTGTGAGTCGTCATAGAGTCCTATGTTTGCTTACTTGCTTTTGGTTGTGAGTGTCTCGTATGTGTTGCATTGCCCTTAGGCACTTGTGAGCAACCATACTGCTTTATATTATATCAATAAAGTGGCTAAATAATTTAAGTTACACCTATTTCCCCCACATAAGTTCTTTTACTTGTCTATGCTTTCTTCTTTTCTTAACCTTGGAAGTTTGCAACAAATGGTGAGGACTCGTGGAAATGTTGGAGCCAGCGGAAGCGGAGCTAATCAGGCTGACAACCAGAATGAGGAACCAATCCCTCAATCGCCATAAGTCGATATGCAGAACCTGGAAGCCTTCCTGACTGCCCAGACTCAACTCATGAACACGATGGTTCAAACCATGCAGCAGATATCCAATCAAGCTTGCTGCGAATGTTCAACCTGGGGGTAACCATGGACCACACCCCTAGTCAAGGTTGTCTGAGTTTATGCGAACTCGTCCACCTACCTTCTCCAGCAACGCCAACCCACTGGAGGCGCACGATTGGCTAAGGACAATCGAAAGGAAACTGCACATTACCCAGTGTGTAGGACATGAGAGGGTACTCTATGCCTCTCATCAACTCGAAGGAACTGCCGCAGAATGGTGGGAAAACTTCTGCGCAGCTCATGAGGACCCACAGAGTATTACGTGGGAGGAATTCACCTCAGCCTTCCGCCAATACCATGTACCCGAGGGTATCATGGATCTTAAAAAGGAGGAATTTTGGAGCCTCAAGCAGGTCGGCCAGTCGGTGGCTGATTACCTGAATAAGTTTACCCAGCTGGCACGCTACGCACCAGAGGACGTGACTACGGATAAGGCCAGACAATCCCGCTTCATGAAGGGATTGAATGCAGGGTTGCAGGTGGGACTGATCACCCACACATTCCCTGACTTCCAAGAGCTAGTTAACAAAGCTCTTATCTTGGAGGACAAGCGCCGAGAGTTGGATGACAATAGAAAGCGCAGAATGGCGCAACAAGGAGGTCGTCAGGGCCAGCAGAGGCAGAGAACGGCACCCCAACAATTCATCTGGTACCATTCAAGAGGCAATGATAGGGCACCACTGCCGGCAAATCGCCTGATGGGTCGAATGCTCGAGACTCAGCCCGAGCGTAGTGCATGGAGGAACCTCTCGAGCAAGAGGAAGATGTTGCTATCATCAGAATGAATCGGGCATTTTGCCAATAATCGCCCTAAGAAGGAGGTGTCACCGGTCCGCTTTAACTGGGAACACACTGCAAGAACTCCCGCGCCGATCGTGAACGCGGGGCATCAACAAAGAGAACTCCATCCCAAGGAATCGCACGAGGCCGAGTCAACCACATTACAACGGATGAAGTGCGAACGCCACGGATGTTGTAATCTTGGGTAAGTTCCTAGTAAACTCGCATCACTCTTTGTTTTATTCGATTCGGGAGCTTCACATTCATTTATTTCCCGAGATTTTGCTGTTCAAAATGATATGGATATAGTGAATCTTAAATGTATGCTTATAGTCCAATCCCCTGGATCAGAACTCCGATCTAAAGTAGGATATCTGGGGTAAGACTAATAATTAATGGAGTTGAGTTCCTAGCGAACCTAATCGTCCTGAATACCAAACCTTGGATGTTATCCTGGGAATGGATTGGTTAACCAAACACAAGGCAGTGCTAGACTACGGAAAAAGGGTCATATCGGTCGAGAGCCCGGATGGAAAGAAGATTGAATTTGAAGCAAAATCAGTACGAGATGGACAATTAATGGTCAACAGCATGAAGATTGACAGCTTGGAGGAAGTTTCCATAGTCAATGAATATCCGAATTTTTTCCCAGAGAATTTACCCGGAATGCCGCCAGATAGAGATATCGAGTTCGTGATAGAGCTTGTTCCAGCGACAGCTCCAATAGCTAAGAGACCTTACAGGATGTCCACAGAGGAATTGGTGGAAATGAAGAAGTAGATTGAAGAACTGCTGGAAAAAGGATTTATAAGACCTAGTTCATCGCCATGGGGAGCACCTGTCTTGTTCGTCAAGAAGAAGGATGGGAGTTTTAGGACGTGTATAGATTATCGTGCAGTCAATGATGTGACGATAAAGAATAAGTATCCGCTACCTAGGATCGACAATCTGTTTGACCAGTTGAGAGGAGCAGGAGTCTTCTCCAAAATTGATCTTCGATCAGGATACCATCAATTGAAGATCTGATCAGAGGATATTCCGAAGACTACATTTTCGTCAAGATATGGACACTACGAGTTCACAGTGATGTCTTTTGGTTTGACAAATGCACCAGCATATTTCATGAACTTAGTGAATAAGGTTTTTATGGAATATTTGGATAAGTTCGTTGTCGTGTTCATAGATGATATCCTTGTCTATTCCAAGACGAGAGAAGAGCACGCCGAACACTCAAGGTTAGTTCTTGAAAAGTTGAGAGAACAACAGTTGTTTGCAAAATTTAGTAAATGCGACTTTTGGAAGAATAAGGTGGAATTTCTTGGACACATAATGACAGCAGAAGGAGTTGCGGTAGATCCAAGGAAAGTGGAAACAGTTTTGCATCGGGAGCAGCCGAAGACGGTAACCCAAATTCGTAGTTTCCTTGGAATGGCGGGATATTACCGTCGATTCATCGAAGGATTCTCTACGATTGCGAGACCTCTTACGCAATTGTTGAAAAAGGAAAAGAAATTCTTATGGACACCGGAGTGTGAGAAGAGTTTTCAGGAGTTGAAGAAAAGATTAACATCGGCACCTGTATTAGTTTTACGTGACATTCATCAAGGCTTCGACATCTATTGTGATGCATCGCGTCAGGAATTGGGATGCGTGTTGATGCAAAATAGGAAGGTAATTGCCTATGCATCAAGGCAATTGAGACCACATGAGGAGAACTACCCGACTCATGATTTGGAATTAGCTGCCGTAGTACATGCCCTAAAAATATGGCGTCATCATCTCATCGGAAATAGATGTGAAGTGTATACTGATCATAAAAGTCTTAAGTATATCTTCACGCAAGCTGACCTAAATATGAGGCAAAGAAGATGGTTAGAGTTAATCAAGGATTATAACGTGGGAATTCACTACCATCCTGGTAAAGCCAACGTGGTGGCAGACGCCTTGAGCAGAAAGAACCACAGTGTAAACATTTGTTGGAAGCAAGTCAGCAGAGTGTGTAAGGATTTTAAATTAGAACCGAAATGGTACGGAAGGATTCCTAACAAACTTGGAAGTAAGACCTACCCTGGAAGATCATATCCGGGAAGGGCAGAAAGAGGACGATAAAATTAAGAGGATTAAGTCCAAAATGGATGGAGACAAGGCAAAGGATTTCAAGCTGGATGAGCAAGGCACTATGTGGTTTAAAGGGCGCATTTGTGTGCCGAATAAGAAAGAGCTTAAACAGTTAATTTTGGAAGAAGCCCATGACTCCAAGTACTCAATTCATCCAGGAAGTGCGAAAATGTATCAAGATTTAAAAGAAAGATTTTGGTGGCCAAGCATGAAACGGGAAGTCACCGAATATGTTGCATTATGTGACATATGCCAAAGAGTCAAAACTATGCATCAGAGACCCGCAGGACTATTACAACCCCTAAAGATACCTGAATGGAAATAGGAAGAAATTGGTATGGATTTCATAACCGGGTTGCCTAGAACCCAAGGTGGATATGATTCCATATGGGTCATAGTAGATCGTTTAACTAAAGTGGCACATTTCATACCCGTAAAGACCACTTATTCCGGAGACCGGTTAGCGGAACTTTATATGTCAAGAATTGTCTGTTTGCATGGAGTACCGAAAAAGATAGTGTCAGACAGAGGTACCCAATTTACCTCCAGATTTTGGGGTAAGCTACATGAGGCAATGGGGACTCGTTTGAACTTCATCTGACCTACCATCCGCAGACAGATGGTCAAACTGAGAGGGTTAACCAGATATTGGAAGATATGTTGAGAGCCTGCGCTTTAGCATATTCCACTTCATGGGACAAGTGTTTGCCTTACGCTGAGTTTAGTTACAACAACAGTTATCAGGCGAGTTTACAAATGTCTCCATTTGAAGCTCTGTATGGTCGATCGGGTCGAACACCATTGAATTGGAATGAGACAGGCGAACGACATGTTTTTGGACCAGACATTCTTCAAAAGGCAGAAGAACAGATCGCCCTGATCAGGGAAAGACTGAAGATTGCTCAATCAAGGCAGAAGAGTTATGCTGACAACCGTCGCAGGGAATTGAGCTTTGAACCCGAAGATTTTGTGTATCTTAGAGTCACACCTCTCAAAGGAGTTAGAAGGTTCCACGGAAAAGGGAAGCTCGCACCCAGATATGTTGGGCCGTTCAAGATCTTGAGCCGTAGAGGTGAAGTTGCATATCTCCAGTTACCGCAGTCTTTGGCAGGAGTGCATGATGTATTTCATGTATCACAGCTGAAGAAGTGTTTTCGAGTACCGGAAGAGCAAACACCGTTAGAGGCAATCGAGCTGCAAGAAGATCTGACTTACAAAGAACATCCGATGAAGATTCTGGACATAATGGACAAAGAGACAAGGAACAAGTCAACGCGTTTCTGCAGAGTTCAGTGGAGCAACCATTCAGAAAGTGAAGCCACGTGGGAACGTGAAGAAGATCTGAAGGAGTTTCCAAACATATTTCTGTAGACAGCCCTGAATCTCGGGGACGAGATTCTGTTAAGGGAGGAGGTTTGTAACACCCTAAATTTTGCTCTAATTTAAATTTTGGAGTATTTTTGTTTTTTGAGAATTTTTGGGAATTTATTTGAATTTATTCAAATATGGCCTTCCTTGAAAACAATTAAATAATGGAAAAGTTTTTGCAAAGTTTTATTGAAAATATTTTATTTGAGTCCCAAATAGCTCAAAGTATTTTCTGAAATTTTTCTAGAATTTTTCTACTATTTTAAAAGCCCCAAATGATTTAATTGAATTTCTAGAATTGTTTTTAATAAGAAATAATTTAAAAATCAGATGAATAGTACTGGGCCGGCCCAGCACTGTGCTTAGCCTGGCCCAGCTCGACGCGCAAACCCTAGCGCCGCCCAGCCCGAGCCATTCGATCTTGATCGAACGCTTGTGAGTGTGCCACGTCGCCAGCGTCGCCGCCGGATCATCGCCGCGACAAACGGCCGATAGGCCACGCCGCGTCGCCGTCCCGCGAGATCGCCGGAGGGACGTGGGCTTTGATGGCCGTGATTTCCGCCGGCAGTTTTGCGCACGTCGAGGCCCTTTAAGCCGTCTTGGTGGGCGCGTTCTGCAGAGGACTCAGCGCCGCGTCTTTTGACCCCTTGCACGCACACCGAGACGCCCTCTAGCGCCCGCTTTTGCTCGCCGTAGTTGCGTTCCCTCGCCGCCGTTGTTTCTGCTTCCTCTCGTCGTCGTCCGAGCCGCTCCGCCGTGCTCCAACCCCGTCCCGAGTTCACCGAAGCAAGCCGCATCGAGTGGACCACCCCTTCTCGTCGGAGAAGCCCCGTAGCGCCGTTGGCTGCGTCATCTTCCCCAGCTCCGGCGACCTTCTCTTTTGGCGCCGTCGTCGACCTCGCCAACCCTCGCCGACCGTTCGATCTGCATCGCACGCTTCCAGACGCCCACGCCGCCTTCTGCTTTCACCTAGATTAGATCTGAGTCGTTAGATCAGTTATGGCCGGTCTGGATTAACTCTTAGGTTTACACGTTAGTTGAATCTTGATCGTTAGATCTAGAGTGAACGGCTTGGATTAGATCTATTTTGTACGCTATGTTTTTGTCTTAGCCGTTGGATCGTTAGTGGACGCGTAGGATTGAGCCACGTTGCGCCATGCACAGTAAACAACTCGGATACCATGCCCCGTTGGATTAAATCTCAACGGTGGAGATTAGATCTAGTTTTGCCTTAAGAATCCGCGCCGTTCAGATTTGAACGTGCGGTGGTGATTGCGCCACGCCTTAGCCGAATCGCGTGCTGACGCGTGGTAGTTTTGACCGGGGCAGAGACTAGATCCAGCCGTCGGTTTCGAGCGCACCGTTGCGATCTTGCCACGTGGCCGCGCGTAAACTGAGACGCCGCCGAACGTGCGCGTGATCCAGCCGTTAATTTCGGGTGCGCCGTTGGATGTGCAACGCGTGTCGTGCGTAAAACCGAGGCGTCGCAGTGGCGGCGCGGTGCTGGCCGTTGGATCCGAGGGCACCGTTCGATGCGTGATGCGTGGCCGTGCGGGAATCGAGGCGTCACCGAACCGTGCGGGAGTGAGATCTGACCGTTGGTTTAGCGAACGGTCTGGATTTTGCCGCGTGTCGCGTCGGGATTGGCTGCGCATCGTCGCTGACGCCACGGCTTGCGTCACCTGGTGCACGGGCACAGTGTTGTTAGTCCACAGTGGACCAGGGCCGAACCATGGACTCAGCCCATGGACCGGAGTGACGTGGCAGACTCTGGGCATGCCACGTGCCATGCTGACGTCATAAATATTTTTATATATAAAAATATTTCGGGCGAAATTCTTTTCTGTGCTGACGTCATCATGACGCGATGCTGACATCGTAAATGCGAATTTTCAGTATAAAAATAATTTGGAAAAATCGGATTTCTTAATTTCTGTATTTTCAGAATTTATTCAAACTTCAAATGACTATAAATTTTGCATTTTAACTCAGATTTGAGTGATTTAAATTTCTAAAAATTCATAAAATTGTGATCTATTTAATGATGAATTTTATTTGAATTTTTGAGGTCATCTAGTCATCTGTATTAGCTATTTATTGCATATTTTGTTTGTACTCTAGTCGCAAATTTGCCGGAAAGTTTCGAGGAAGAATTCGTCGCTCAAGACCAAGCTTCGGAACATGACCAGCAACTCTTTGAAGGCAAGTGATGCTTTGATCATTTTGATCCCAGCTTTTTAAAACGTAATTTATGCTTTGAAATTATGCATGCTTATTTATTTAAAATGAAGCTAATTTAAATTGGGATAACGTAGTTAATCAACCCATTCTGTTATGCCACCTTGAAATTATTAATTGTATGCCCTAAATCATTGTCACCCTAAGTTTGTTTTTACTGGTTGGATATTAATATGAAGCCAACACGGGAGGCTAGACCGTGAGTAGATGCTTAGCCTTGCAACGAGTCATGAATGATCTTTCGGAAAAATGCTACAATATTGACTAATGGAATATTGAATGTATTTTGGAAGTGGTGTGATATTGTCACATGATGAAATTGAAGTATGGAGACCTGTGTGGTTCCATACCGATGTTGAGTTATTGCTGGCATGTGGTGCACAATAATCAACTAGGTGGGAAATGATTTAGACTGGGGCAAGTGGCAAGAGGCTGTGTGCCTGGTGGGCCTGTGTGGCATTGGGTTGCTGAGTGTTGTGAGTTTGTGTGCCACATTGGGCTGTGTACCACTGTTGAGTGTTGGACGTCTCGCCTTGGTCAGTTTAGGACTTCACCTTGCAAGCCTTTGATCTGAGTCACCCGTACAACCACATGTCCGATATGGAACAGACCTAGTTGATTAGGGGTTTGATATCTTTCCTCTGATACCTCGGGGTGACAGTGCACGGGGGTGTATCTGTGCGGGACAGCGTACGTGTGCTACGGCTTGGTGCCCATCCAACGGCGATTGACCTGTACTATACTTCGGCTCTGTGTGAGGGAAGTGATGGTGAAGGCAATGCCGGAGAGGTTCTTTGGTTAAGGTAGAGGTTCCTGAAAAGCTTTGTTGCGGACAATCACCTGTGTGGTGAGCGGCTGTATCTTGTGGGTAAAGTGTACAACCTCTGCAGAGTGTCAAAACTATTCGAATAGCCGTGCTCACGGTATTGAGCATTGCTCGGAGATTACAGTCAAGGGGTAGATGTTCATAAACAAAATGTGGAAAGGGTGGCTGTGTGCCAGTTTTGAAAATGAACTGTTAAGGCCGTGTGCCGAGAATCTTCGAAGAAAAACCATCTGAAGAAATTAGTATTACTTATAACTGTTCCACTGCTTTAATTTAAATAAGATACTGGTTTAAAAATGTTGTTGATGCAAAAAAACCATTTAAGCCAATCCTTTGGAATAAGCTTTGCATATAGTAATAGCGCTGCATTCTGTGCATTACTTGTTGAATGCCTTGTGTACTCATCCCACCTTGCTTATGAACCCCAACATCAGTGGAGGAGTCTACACCAGTGTGGGAGGAGGAGTACATGGAGGATCCGAGCAACTAGGGGGCAAACCCAGTCGGTTGCCTGTGGCAAGATGAAGGCTTCCACGATATTTATTTATGTTCCGCTGCTATTTCTTTACTCTGAATAATGTAAGCCCTGCGTGGTTGATTTATCTGTAAGGAGACCATAAGGTCGTACAACTCGGTTTATATAAATGTTTGCACTATTTATTGTTATATCGTTGTGATGTCTGTGATGTGCAACCCTGTAAGACTGTGCGTGCTAGCGTGATCCTGGACTGGCACAGAATACACAGAGAGTCCGGATTTGCAGATTCGGGTCCCGACAATGTACCCCACCTACAGGGTGTAAGAACTATTCGAATAGCCGCGCTCTCGGTTATGGCAAAGCTTAATGTTCATTGGACATCATCGTAGTGTCACGTGTTGTTTTATGACGAGCTTGGAAGGTGAAACTTGATGGTCTCATGAGGGATGTTGGGTATGTGCTAGCTGTCCATAGAAGTCAAATAGGACTAAGGTTGCTTACACATTACTCTCTAGTTGTTAAGTTATGCTTTTTCGCAAATACTACTTAACTTGTGGCCTTTCATGTCCTTGCTACAACCGTATGTATTATCCTTGTACTCTATGTCTAATTCGCTAGTTAAACAATGGATAGTTTCTAGCTAGTGACCCTTGGTTGAGAGCATATAGACTTGTCATTGTATGCTTCTCAAGTTAAATTTCCGATTTGGTACACTCGATGTATGAGACTTGTAATATGTTGAAGACTTGTAATTCGCATTAAAACTTGCACTCTCTATGTATTGTGTGATGATAGAGATGTTGTGCAATGGTATGTGTGTTGATCTTGGGCATCGTCTTGAGACACATACCGGGGACTACCAGAGTTGCTTTTGTTTTAATTGAGATTGTGGCTGCGTTGTTTGTCATATAGATGTGAATTAACATGTGCCTAGCTCTTGTGCGAGCGTATGTTAGCTCTCATCTAAATGGACAACCGATCGCTCGATTAAACCAAGTGCAATTTGGACGGTTCTCACAGTACGTGGCTGCCGTTGGATGCGTGGGCGCGGCTGGATGCTCGATGCGTGTCACGCGCATCTCGGTGCATAGCGGCGTGTGTCGGTAGATCTGACCGTTGAATCTTTGACGGTCCAGATTGCGCCGCATGATTGAGATCTGGCTGTTGGTCGAGTGATGGCCGAGATAGTGATACGTGTTCATGCACGAATCTTGAGGCAGTCGACTGACGTTAGCGGTGACGTCAGTGCTGACGTCATCTGGTGTGGCCAGGTGCACTGTTTTGTGGACCGGGTCCACCGTGGACTAGAGCCGGTCCATAGACCCAGTCCATAGACCGAGGCGACGTGGCTGCACCAGAGTGCGCCGCGTGTCGGCTGACGTCATGCTGACGCAATAAATCGGTTTTTCTATTGAAAAATAATCATGTTAATTCGGTTTATTCTTTTTAAAATATTTGCAAACTTTGAAAGGCTATAACTTTGGCATTTGAACTCCGATAGAGGTGATTCCAGTTTCTAAAAATTTGTAAAATTATGCTATTTTTAATGATGAATTGTATTTGAATTTTTGAGGTTATATAGTCTACTATTTTGGTTATTTATTGCATATATGATTTTTACGCGTAGACGCAAATTTGCCGGGAGGTTTCGAGGAAGAGTTCATCGCCCAAGATCAAGATTCAAAACACGACCAGCAACTCTTTGAAGGCAAGTGATGCTTTGACCATTTTGATCCTAGTTTTTAAATGTATGTTGGTTTGGAATTACTCACGCTAAGTTAATTAAAAATGTATTTAAATTGATTTGGGGCATGTAGCTAATCAACCCATATTGTTATCGCCACCTTGAAATTACTATTTGTATTCCTTTAAATCATTGTCAACCCTAAGGTTATTCGTATTTGTTGGATATTAATATGATGCCAACACAGGAGGCTAGACCGTGATTAGATGCTTAGCCTTGCAACGAGTCATGAATGATCTTTCGAAAAATGTATCAATATTGACTAAAAATATATTGAATGTATTTTGAAAGTGGTTTGATGATGTCACATGATGAAATTGAAGTACGGAGACCTGTGTGGTTCTGTACCGATGTTGAGTTATTGTTGGCAGGTGTTGCACAATAATCAACTGTGTGGGAAATGATTTAGACTAGGGCAAGTGGCAAGAGGCTTTGTACCAGGTGGGCCTGTGTGGCAATGGGTTGATGAGTGATGTGAGTCTGTGTGCCACATTGGGTTGTGTGCCACTGTTGAGTGTTGGAAGTCTTGCCTTGGTCAGCGAAGGACTTCACCTTGCAAGTCTTTGAACTGAGTCACCCGTACAACCACATGTTTGGTATGGGATAGACCTAGTTGATTAGGGTTCTGATATCTTTCCTCTGATACCTCGGGGTGACAGTACACGGGGTGTATTCGTGTCGGGAGCGCACTGCTACGCTTGGTGCCCATCCAATGGTGTTGGCGTGTCCTATACTTCGGCTCTATGTGAGGGGAGTGATAGTGAAGGCAATACCGGAGAGGTTGATTGGTTAAGGTAGAGGTAAAGTGTACAACCTCTGCAGAGTGTCAAATCTATTCAAATAGCCGTGTCCGCGGTATTAGACATTGCTCGGGGATTACAGTCAAGGGTTAGATCTTCAAGAACAAAAATGTGGAATGGGTGGCTTTGTGCCAGTGTGAAAATGAATTATTAAGGCTGTGTGCCGAGAATCTTTGAAGAAAAACTATTTGAAGAACTTAGCATTATATATAACTGTTTCACTGCTTTTAATCTAAATAAGATGCTAGTTTAAAAATGTTGTTTGATGCAAAAGAACCAAGTAAGCCATTTCTTTGGAATAAGCCTTGCAAGTAGTAATAGCACCGCATTCTGTGCATTACTTGCTGAGTGCCTTGAGTACTCACCCCTCCTTGCCTATCAACCCCAACAATAGTGGAGGAGTCTACGCCAGTCTGGGAGGAGGAGTACATCGAAGAGCCAGACAATTAGGGAGCAAGCCCAGTCGGTTTCCTGTGGCTTAGTGATGGGTTTCTTCGTAGTTTATTTATTTTTCGCTGTTTCCTTTCTTACTCTGATAATGTAAGCCCTGCGTGGCTGATTTATGTAAGGAGACCATAAGGTCGTACAATTAAGTTTATATAAATGTTTGCACTATTTATTATTGTATCGCTGTAATGTCTGCAATGTACAACCCTGTAAAGGCTGTGTGTGCTAGCGTGATCCTAGACTGGCATAGAATACACAGAGGGTCCAGATTCTCAGAATGGGGTCCCGACAATATATCCCTTCTCCACATGGTATCTAAGGAAGTGATATCTAATATCGATATGCTTGGTCCTGGAATGCTCCTGATGGGGACGGTGGCCCGATCTTCCGACAGGTAGTAATGAATCGATTGGTGGAGAACTTGACATTGACGATACGACTTCCAATCAGAACTGATTCGAACCCTGCAATCGCTACACCATGGCTCCGTTGGTTACCAACCACGCACAAACATGGTTAACCTCGCCAAGAAGGCTTATCCCTGTATGCGAATCGAGAACACAAGCAAGAACGTAGAAGATGCAATCTAAAATTGCGAATAATATTAAGCACACGAGTTGGGGTTCCACAAACCGATGAACGGTGAAGAACTGACAAAATGTCTAGTTGTAATCTAAGAAAAACCCATCTATTTTAGCGAAGGCTACTGAATATATAAGAGGATGAAGGCAAGGGAGGTGGCCAAGGGGGTGGCCGTGCAACCCTAGGTCGTACAAGGCCTTTGGGCCCAATGTCACAGCACCCGGTAGATTCTGTTATCATATTGTTTGGATGATTCCCGTTGATCTGGAAGGAGTTTGGATGTGAAACTACTTCCGTTGGAAAGCTCTTGTCGTGGGCTTCTCCGTAGAGTCCAAGAATGCCTCAAACAGACTTGGCATGACCCAAATATGATCATTTTTAGTTGGACTCTTCCTAGGGGCCGAACTGGACTCGTGAACGAATTGGGCTTGATCTTGGGGTGGGCTCGTAGGATCAGAAGTTGTTGGGCCCTTGTCTTGCCTTGAGATAGAAGCATGGCTTACAGGGCCGGCATGGTCTCATCATCTGCACTGGGTTTTTAGCAATGGAAATAGGAGAAGTGTTGTCACAGAAAAGTAGCATACTCTCTATCTGCATTCCAAAGTCCCGCAAGGTCGATCTCATCCAAACCGCCTGGCTATAGCAACTGGCTGCAGCAACATACTCGGCCTCAGCGTTGAACTGTGCAACTCCGGACTGCTTCCTAGACGGCCAAGAAACAAGAGAAGTGCCAATGAATTGGCAAGTGACAGAAGTGCTCTTCCTATCTATCTGTGGAATATAAGAACCCAGGTGTCTTCATAACCGGCCCAGAAGTGCCTAAGGGATAGACAGGGCTAAGAGGAAGGCCTAGAGGATAAGCTTCGCGCCAAGTCTTACTGCCGTGCGGAAGGGGATATATCTTAGAGATAGTTAAACAAGTATTTTGATATAAGAGATACGATTGTAATCCGAGTTGTTAGCAGGGTAAGATAAAGATGTAAACTCTATCCTGTAACCGATTAGTATCCAATAACCGATCGGAATCACTTAACCGATCGGGACTCTGTAAACCGCCTCACCCCCACTATATAAGCGAGAGGGCGGGCAACAACAGGGAAAACAAGCAATCTTAGATCCAAGAGATCCAAATAATCCCAGCACACAAGACTAGGTTATTACCTCCTCCGTCGAGTGCCTGAACCTGTCTAAACCTTTGTCTTGTGTGACCTTCGAGTTTGAGATCTAGCGCCTACCCCATAAATTCATTGCCAACCACAAAAGTCGACAGTTGGCGTGCCAGGTAGGGGAATCGCTATAATCTTTTCCTACAAACTCGATGGCAGCAATCAGCGGAATCATCACCACCTTCGTCTCTGGCCAGGCTTTCCGCTTTGGAAGCCTTGACTTCGTCGCAGACACACTTGGAGAACTTGTTTGCCTAGACCTAAACCAGATCCAATCTGGTAAAGATCAGGCCGACCCATCCCAGGTATGCCACTCTAACTCAGCAAGCAAACTAGTCAGCATCGCGAGGAATTGCTACAATCTTTGTGGCATCTTCGCAATAGAAGAGCAAAAGACCGATCTTCAATGCCAACTGGAGATTCAAGAAGCCACGGAGGAAGATCGCCTTCTTCATAAGACTAAGGAGGCACAGCCGCGATCGCTTCGATCTCGCGGCCGCAATGTCGAGGAGGACATCCTACAATCAAAATTGGGAGACCAAGCTGTCTTCCATACACCGCTGCAGAACGTCGTCGCCTCCAAGGCACTTCTCGACACACTGGACCCGATGATTGCATCTGATAGCTCGGCGGCCCCGATCGTGGCCCAGATCAAGGCCATGGTGAAGGCGGCAGCAATTCAGCAGAATCAGGAAAAGCCGGTAGGAGAAGCGCACTCACGCTCCCACGCGGCTACTCGAGTCGCTAGCAGTTGGACTGCTACCAGTCGGAGTACTGGTAGTCAGCGCCCCACACAACCAGTCGAAGACGCCTGTCGGAATCTCAACCGCGACCTCCGCCAAAACATCACCACCATATGGCAAGAGCAGGATGAAGAAGATCAACGATGGCGCTACGACGACTACGAACATTTCGGTACCGGCCACGATCGACGAAGTGATCAACGGTACGATGACTACAACGAACATACAGATCATCATCGCCGGGGTCGGAATGACAACGACGATCACCGAGTCATGGGCTCACCACGCCGAACTCCACCCCGACGTGTTGATGACAATCACCGAGCCAGAGGCTTGCCATGCCGGACTCCCCCACATCATGACGGCAGATCCATCGATGAAATCCGAGCGTTCACCTGTCGGTTACGCCAAGTAGTATGGCCCGAAGGATTCAACCCCAAGGGCATCGTTAAGTTTGACGGGGATCGAGATCCGGAAGCTTGGCTGCAGTTCTATGCCCTGGCGGTTAAAGAGGCTGGAGTCAATCAAAACCTGATGGCAAATTATCTGCCAGTCAATCTCACCCCTTCAACTCAATCATGGCTCATAGGACTTCCTGCGAACTTAGTGGACTCCTGGAGCGATCTTTGCGATCAATTTATCGCGAACTTTCAAGGAAACCTATGAGAGGCCTGGCACCCCATGGGACCTATATCAGCTTCACCAGAAGAAAGACGAAACGCTGAGAGATTTCATTCGGCATTTCATGCAGAAGAAAAACACCATCAGGGATGTATCTGACGCAGTGGTGGTAGCAGCCTTTCAGAAAGGGGTCAGCGATCCTGATCTGATCAAGAAAATATCCAGGAAACCACCGGCCTCCGTAAAGGAGATGTTTGCGTTGGCCGACCGCTATGCCACGCCTTAGACGCCCTGGTCGAGCGCCAAGAAGATCGCCCGCAACAAAAGAACAAAAGCGACAAGGCCGAGTCCTCCAGGTACAAAGACAAAAAACAGATAGGCGAGGAGCTAGTTGCGGTAGCAGAACGCAACCGGCCCCGAGCCACACGGAGGGAGGCGCCCGATTACAATACTTTCATGGATGTGATATTTCCTTTCCAACCTAAGGGAAAGCACGCCGCCAAAGACTGTTTTACACTGAAGCGTTTTGCGCGTGCAAGCAACAAGCAACCGACTCCAGCGAAGGATGAGGCTGCCAAGAAGAAAGACCCTCCCGGCGAGGACGATTACCAAGAACCCAAGTACGAGTTGATCTACATATACGGGGGCTCCACCAAATACGAGTCTAAGCGGAAGCAAAAGCTTACCGCTCGGGAGATCAATGCGCTGGAACTGGCAACCCCCCAGTATCTAAAGTGGTCTGAAGTCCCGATCACCTTCGATCGCTCGGATCACCCCAACCGAGTTCTACATCTGGGTAAGTATCCTCTAGTGCTCGACCTTGTTATTCGCAATGTAAAGCTCAAGAAAGTCTTGATAGATGGAGGGAGTGGACTCAACGTCTTGTTCGCGAAAACTTTCAACGACATAAACGTCCCCCGCTCCGAGCTAAGGCCGAGCTCATAGCCGTTCCATGGGGTGATCCCTGGGGCTTCTTCGTTTCCACTCGGGCAGATTGCTTTGCCCGTAACCTTCGGTACCAAAAACAACTATCGGACTGAGTATATAAATTTCGAGGTAGTAGATTTCGAGACAGCGTATCACGCTATCTTGGGAAGGCTCGGTCTGGCTCGGTTCATGGCTGTACCACACTACACCTATTTGGTGATGAAGATGCCGGGACCCAAAAGCGTCATCACGGTTCCCAGTGACATCAAGCGATCTTTGGAATGTGACCGAGAGAACTATGAACTTGCCAAGCTGCAGGAGGCAACCGCTGAGGGGAAGAATATCCAGGCAGAGGCTGCCACATTGCAGGAAGAAGGCGAAATCCCATCCAAGAAGCAAGCCACGTTAGGGATAAAGCCTGGCGAAGGAACCAAGAGAATTATTCTCAACTTATCCAACCCATCCAAAACAACTCTGATCGGGATAGGGCTCGAGGATAAATAGGAAGGCATGCTCGTCACCTTCCTCCAGGCTAACAAGGATATCTTTGCCTGGAAACCATCCGACATGCCGGGTGTTCCTAGGGAGGTGATCGAGCATTCCTTACACGTCGATGAACAGACAAGGCCAATCAAGCAAAGACTCCGTCGGTTCGCTCCAGATCATCGGAACGCCATCAAGCAGGAGATCACCAAGCTATTAGTAGCAGATTTTATCAAAAAAGTGTATCATCCCGACTGGTTGGCGAACACTATACTAGTTCAAAAGAAGAATAAAACTTGGCGCATGTGCGTTGATTATACTGATCTCAACAAGGCATGTTCGAAAGATTCCTTCCGGCTACCTCGAATTGATCAAGTGGTTGATTCAACCGCCGGGTGCGAGATCCTGAGTTTCCTCGATGCTTACTCAAGGTACCACCAGATTCGCCTAAAGGCAGAAGATCATATCAAGACATCATTCATCACGCCCTTTGAGGCCTTTTGCTATACCACGATGGCGTTCGGGTTGAAGAATACTGGTGCAACGTATCAACGGCAATACAGCGGTGTTTTCACGCCCAACTCGGATGCAATGTGGAGGCATATGTCGACGATGTCGTGGTAAAGACTCGGGAGAGGAAGGACCTTATCGCCGACCTAACCGAGACGTTCGAAAGTCTAAGGACTTTCAGCTTGAAGCTTAATCCCGAGAAGTGTTTTTTCGGAATATCTTCGGGAAAACTACTCTGGTTTATCGTATCCCAACGAGGCATTGAGGCCAACCCAGAGAAGATCAAGGCCATATTAAATATGGAACCGCCGACTTACCAAAAGGACGTCTAGAAGCTTACAGGGTGCATGGCCGCACTCAGCAGGTTTATTTCCCGACTGGGTACGCAAGGTATGCCATTCTTTAAACTCCTCAAAAAGCAGGACAAGTTCCAATAGACGCCTGAGGCACAGCAAGCGTTTGAAGATTTGAAGACCTTAACGACACCCCCGGTCTTGGTTTCACCGATGCCGGGGAACCTTCATATCAGATATCGCGCAACGACTGCGTGAGTCGCCACCGCAATCATCTTAGAGAGGGAGGAGCCAGGTCACGGGCAGAAGATCTAACACCCGATCTATTTCATCAGCGAGGTCCTGAGTGAATCTAAGGTGCTGTAACCACAAGTGCAAAAATTATTATACGCCGTACTTCTTACATCTCCTAAACTCAAGCACTACTTCCAAGAGCATACTATTTCGGTGGTCACTTCCTTCCCAATAGGAGATATACTTCACAACTAGGAGGCCACTGGGAGAATTGCAAAGTGGGCAGTTGAGCTTGGAGCTCGATATCCTATTCAAGCCT